>CAMQGK010000549.1:805000-957500 GCA_947000775.1 Pterois miles
TCGCTGCGTTTTTGGCGTTTCAGAGTGTAAAAGTGTCAGAGGTTGTAACTGTCCGAGTGCCGAGGCTCTCAGAGGCCAGGAGGTGGTGAAATCAGTAGACGTCTGACTTCGGACGCTAATCCCAGCAAAACCGGTTCTGAGGCAGGAAAACATCACAGTCATGGCGCCTTTTATTTGATTCAGTTTCCCTGAAACACAACATCACGTAACTTCCATACGAAGTTACGTCACTTCTGTAGTTATTTTAACCCAAACCGCGATCTTTTCTGAAACCTGACCAAGTGGTTATGAATTTATTCCTTTGTGAATGGAGCCGTATTGATGAATATACATCGAAACAACCTCTGAATAAAATACCAGGTGGCGTTCCCCACGGCTCCGTTCTCGGTCCTCTTCTGTTTTACATTCCAACCCATTCGCACGAAAAGGCGTAAAAATGCCACAGGAATGTTTAACCCTTTTAGCGAGCAATAAGTCCGTCTTTCTTGATTTCCGTGTCTTTTGTTCGCCATGTATCCTGAACTGACTGTGATGTAAACACATCCACGTATGAATGTTACAGTAACAGCCGGGTCAGACCGCTCGTTACCGGTTGTTTTTATATTTCGGCGTCCACGTTACCAGGTAAGAGCGAGTCGCTCGGTAGCGTCTCTCTAGAGATCCGAGGTCTGACAGTGAAAATGATAATTTGACTGTATATTAACATCGTATCAGCAACATTACTACAGTTTCAATGTCTGTATCTGTAAAAAGTAGAAATTTATTTTTAAATCAACACTTCCTGCTTTCATTACATGAAAATGGGCGCACTTGTAACACTTGTCATTTTATCTATATTATATATGATATTATTATATATATTCATACCTACAAGCCCTCACCGTGTGAAGACAACAGGTGGACTCTGTGAGTGACTCTGTTCATATCTGTTGAATAATAATTGTTGATGCCAAAGAATAATTAATTAATTAGTTAATGTCAGCTGGTCCTTCTGAACCAAAACATCAACTACTGACCAGATTTCTATATTTCCAGCAGATATCAGTTATGAGAGGACTGAGGCTCACTACCTCTCCATGACACTACAGCAGAAATATGACTGTGATTCAACACTTCAGACGTCTTCGAGTTCAGGCCACAACTCTGAACTTTGAAATGAAGAGTTTGGGCTTTGAGACGTCTGAGATGTAAAAACCCAGCAGCCCAACAATCCTCAGCAAACAGCTAATGACTCTTCTAACAATGACTGACTGGGCAGTTCGCTCCTTCTTCTTCTTTCCTTTATTGAAGTTGCTGCTGACAGCTGTGGTCGGCCGGTCTGCCGCCCTCCTCGCGGTTTGTTTCCCGAATCAAGCGCCGAGCCTCCCGATCAGTAATGTCATCTAAACATCACCAGGACGCCCACGCCCTGCACTCACTTGTTACCCGAGTAATTGTACAGAAAGTCAGTTAATCAGAGCGGAGTCTGAGCTGAATCATCTCATCTGGGCAGCCGGCAGCCAATCGGGGACCGGGCCTCGGCGGGGTCCACCCTTCAGGGAGACGTTTCACATCCAGGAACCAGCGCTCACTTTTTCCCTCCGAACGTAAAGCTAACATAATTACTGAAAGGTTGAGAGGCCGACACATGCCAGGCTCTACCTACCGACCGACTGCTGAACAGCTGGCCAGTTAATGAGACCTCGGTTCAGGGTCGGACAGCCCCCCCACCCTATAGACCCAGACTATAAACCAGGCCCTGCCAGGTCTACCTGTGGACCCCCCCACCCTATAGACCCAGACTATAAACCAGGCCCTGCCAGTCTACCTGTGGACCCCCCCACCCTATAGACCCAGACTATAAACCAGGCCCTGCCAGTCTACCTGTGGACCCCCCCACCCTATAGACCCAGACTATAAACCAGGCCCTGCCAGGTCTACCTGTGGACCCCCCCACCCCTATAGACCCAGACTATAAACCAGGCCCTGCCAGTCTACTTGTGGACCCCCCCACCCCTATAGACCCAGACTATAAACCAGGCCCTGCCAGGTCTACCTGTGGACCCCCCCCACCCCTATAGACCCAGACTATAAACAGTCTACCTGTGGACCCCCCCACCCTATAGACCCAGACCATAAACCAGGCCCTGCCAGTCTACTTGTGGACCCCCCCGTCATAGACCCAGACTATAAACAGTCTACCTGTGGACCCCCGCACCCTATAGACCCAGACTATAAACCAGGCCCTGCCAGGTCTACCTGTGGACCCCCCCACCCCGTCATAGACCCAGACTATAAACAGTCTACCTGGCCGAGGAGCTGCTGGCTTAATGACACCTTTATTAGTCATCGGGTCAGACGCCGCTGGTGGCAGCGTTCCCCCTACAGAGCTGGAAACTGTGGATCAGCAGCCGCTGACTAAACCTCTGTTTACATACCAGAGAGGGCCAACACCGGGGGGGGGGGCTGCTCATACCAGTGATTTACAGTACTACACTCAGTACTACACACAGTACTACACTCAGTACTACACTCACAGGTAGATACAATTAAAGCTGCAGTATCCCATAAAAACCTTTCAGCATGTCGACATTCAAGTGTTCTGAGAGAACTAGACTTCACTATAAAACACAACAACCGTCACTATAAAACACAACAGCCGTCACTACGAAACACAACAACCATCACTATAAAACACAACAACCGTCACTATAAAACACAACAACCGTCACTATAAAACACAACAGCCGTCACTACGAAACACAACAACCGTCACTATAAAACACAACAACCGTCACTATAAAACACAACAACCGTCACTACGAAACACAACAACCGTCACTATAAAACACAACAACCCTCAGTATAAAACACAACAACCGTCAGTATAAAACACAACAACCGTCACTATAAAACACGACAACCGTCAGTATAAAACACAACAACCGTCAGTATAAAACACAACAACCGTCACTATAAAACACAACAACCGTCACTATAAAACACAACAACCGTCACTATAAAACACAACAACCGTCACTATAAAACACAACAACCGTCAGTATAAAACACAACAACCGTCAGTATAAAACACAACAACCATCAGTATAAAACACGACAACCGTCACTATAAAACATAACAGCCGTCACTATAAAACACAACAACCGTCAGCATAAAACACAACAACTCTCAGTATAAAACACAACAGCCGTCAGTATAAAACACAACAACCGTCAGCATAAAACACAACAACCGTCAGTATAAAACACAACAACCCTCAGTATAAAAACAACAGCCGTCACTATGAAACACAACAACCGTCAGCATAAAACACAACAACCCTCAGTATAAAACACAACAGCCGTCAGTATAAAACACAACAACCCTCAGTATAAAAACAACAGCCGTCACTATGAAACACAACAACCCTCAGTATAAAACACAACAACCCTCAGTATAAAACACAACAGCCATCACTATAAAACACAACAACCGTCAGCATAAAACACAACAACCGTCACTATAAAACACAACAACCGTCACTATAAAACACAACAACCGTCAGCATAAAACACAACAACCATCACTATAAAACACAACAACCGTCAGCATAAAACACAACAACCGTCACTATAAAACACAACAACCGTCACTATAAAACACAACAACCGTCACTATAAAACACAACAACCGTCAGTATAAAACACAACAACCATCAGTATAAAACACAACAACCGTCACTATAAAACACAACAACCGTCACTATAAAACACAACAACCGTCACTATAAAACACAACAACCGTCACTATAAAACACAACAGCCGTCAGTATAAAACACAACAACCGTCACTATAAAACACAACAACCGTCACTATAAAACACAACAACCGTCAGTATAAAACACAACAACCATCACTATAAAACACAACAACCGTCACTATAAAACACAACAACCATCACTATAAAACACAACAACCGTCACTATAAAACACAACAACCGTCACTATAAAACACAACAACCGTCACTATAAAACACAACAGCCGTCAGTATAAAACACAACAACCGTCACTATAAAACACAACAACCGTCACTATAAAACACAACAGCCGTCAGTATAAAACACAACAACCGTCACTATAAAACACAACAGCCGTCAGTATAAAACACAACAACCGTCACTATAAAACACAACAACGTCACTATAAAACACAACAACCGTCAGTATAAAACACAACAACCGTCACTATAAAACACAACAACCGTCACTATAAAACACAACAACCGTCAGTAAAAAACTGAGCTGAATGTCATTAAGCTGAGCTGGATCTCTTTAAACTGAGCTGGATCTCTTTAGGCTGAGCTGGATCTCTTTAGGCTGAGCTGAATCTCTTTAAGCTGAGCTGGATCTCTTTAGGCTGAGACTGGATCTCTTTGCTGAGCTGAATCTCTTTAGGCTGAGCTGAATCTCTTTAAACTGAGCTGGATCTCTTTAAACTGAGCTGGATCTCTTTAGGCTGAGCTGAATCTCTTTAGGCTGAGCTGGATCTCTTTAAACTGAGCTGGATCTCTTTAGGCTGAGCTGGATCTCTTTAAGCTGAGCTGGATCTCTTTAAACTGAGCTGGATCTCTTTAAACTGAGCTGGATCTCTTTAGGCTGAGCTGAATCTCATATTTGGGGTCATTTCTCCGTTTTTGGTGGAGTTATAGTTCAGAAAACATGATTTTCATGTGCAGTCATGTCCAGTTATGAAATAATGTGACATGTCTGGCAGAGGCTAATATAATTAGGAGCCGGGATGTTAAGTTGCTGTAATACCACCACAAACAGACGAGTATCCACGCAGGCGAGCGCTCTGCTGCAGCAGCAGTCAGCGGCGAGGGCGGGAAGGGCGGCGAGGGCGGCGAGAGGGCGGCGAGAGGGCGGCGAGGGCGGCCGGCCAGCGCCGCTGCACGTTTACAGGCAGTTAAGCAGCCGTTTATCAGCCTTCTTCAAGGTGCCTAACCACAACCACACAGTCGCCTGGTCTGCTGTGGATCTAAATCTGCTCTGCACTGGGCCACTTTATAATGAAGACCTGCTGCTAGTCCGGGTTAGACCGGGCCGGTCCACTTTAGCTCTGTGTTATTATTCTGTTGTAAACGTAAACAGCGTGGCGACGTAACATCTGGTTGTAAATTCCATCGCAGAGGACAATAAACTATATAATCTACCGTTACCGGGATCCTCCTACCATCACATGAACATGACTCCAGGCAGCCTGTGGTCATGAGGGACACTGCCTTTAAGGCCTTTACCCACAGCTGTGCTATAGGGCAGACCAGGCCAGGCCAGGCCAGGCCAGGCCAGGCCAGGCCAGGCCAGGCCGCCAGACCAGACCAGGCCAGGCCAGGCCAGACCAGGCCAGGCCAGACCAGGCCAGGCCAGGCCACCAGGCCAGACCAGGGCAGACCAACCTCGTAATGTATGCTGGAGGTCTTATGGGGCCTAAACTGGTCTGGTAGGGTCCTGTTGTCTGGGTGCATTGAAGAATCATGTTGAAGTTCAGGATGAGCTGCAGGTGTTACTGCTCATTAATTCATAGATGAGGATCAGGTCCAACTCATCCTGGATCAGGTCTGAGGCCCCTTTTGTGAAATTGAATTTATGCACATGAGGTTTAGGGAAGTTTTTCATGGGTCTGTTTCAAACAGCACAACACAGTCAAAGTACGTCCATGATGCGACCATATCGCCTCCACGAACAGCTGTGTCTAAAAGGGACCCCACAAACTGCAAAATCTGATCTGTGATCCAGGAGACATTTTGAAAAACTCCCATGAGACTTGCTGACGGACGACCTTTACTATTCAAGATCCAACCTCAACAATCTCATGAGAGTTTCCCCAGTTTGCTGGTTCCTTTCTGTGGCAAGTGCATTTCCTGTGGCTACTTCAAAATAAAAGCCTCTGAGTGGCCTTGTGGGGGTGATGCAGGTGCAGTTACAGCTACAGGAAAGCAATCAGTAAGACAGAGATTTCACTTATAATTAATATCACATACCTACAATACTAATAGACATTTTTTTAGCTCTTAGCATGTAAATGTTAGCATGCCGATGTAATACTGTACCAGAGCTGTATGAATATACAGTATCTATATACTATATAAATGATGTTTAACTTAACATAAATAACGTTTAAACGCTGTACAGATTATTTTGTTGATTTTGGTGATAATTTTGTGAGATGAATACGATATAATACTTGTATACTGAGAGGAGTTGGGACATGAGCAAAGACGTGTTGCTCGCTAAGTTAGCCAAATACCGAGCTGTGTGGTAACATGAGTTTCTATATTTCTAGTGCATCTCATTACAGTCCGGGGCTCATCTGTTATCAGGTACATATTGATACTGTGATCTGTATTGTTGGTTAGACTACCAGTTTACTGTGTCAGTGAATAAACCAGCTCCACTGGGCATCCTGCCCTGTAGAGGCTTTTCAGGTGGAAAACAGTGTTAAAATGCGTCAGGCGTTGAGTATGAGCTGATGTTGTCCAGGTGATGAAGGGTGAGCGGGTTCAGGACTGTTGAACACCCTCCTCGTCTTCCTCCCAGTAGCCATCGGATGGCTGCAGCGGTTTGTTAAAGCAGAGCTCATTTAGTGTTTTACACACTTCTTTAAATGACTGTGAGCCTGGATGGTTTCCTGAGAGCGACCCAACCCGCCCATGGAGGCGACAGCTTCGCCCTGGGCCTGTAACCACAACACCACAACAGCAGCATGACTCACCCTCAGCCTGCTAATATGGATGCCTCGATATACGAGCCATAAACGGGATTAAAAACAACACTTGACATGTTGGACTTGTGATTATGGTGCAGACAGGATCTGAACACACCAATAAAATGTGTCTATGGGCACAAGTTGGTGCCATATTGAGAGGATGACACCAACATGGAGGTTCAGTATGTGTGACAGCTCAAAGGCCCACTTACTAGCTTTATGGAGCTTTCAGCCACAGCTTCCTGAATGGAGCTGCTCAGGTGACATCAGCTGACCGATATTTTGAAATTCACTTCACATAACAGGTGGTTCTTCAAAGATGGTCTCTAGTGCTGGTTTTGTCACTCAGAGACCAAAGTGCACCTTTACTGAACTTAATTTATTTATTTTTACAATAAGCTCGAACATAACTGAGAATGTAGTTTAGCTGTATGGGAACAATAGACGATAAATGAGAAGTGGACGTGGTCACCGTGACGTCAGCCATTGGTTTGTAGACTACCGAGGATGGAGCGAAGTACAACTGAACGCTGAATAAGATGTTTTTAGGCGACCAAATAATTAACTCACTAAAACACTGTGAAAGGCTGTCAGATGAAAACACGGACAACTCCCAGACCGAATAACACCATCAGACCCGAGGAGTCGCCCCCTGCTGGCTGTTAGACAGAATGCAGGTTAAAGGGAGTTTTTCAGGTGCACTAATCCAGTTAAACCTGTGCTCTTTCAGACCTGAATAGAGCGTTATGGTTCCAGTGCAGGTGTGGCGGCTCGCTAAGGGCCTCGGTGGGGCCGTGTGGGGGAAATGGTCCACTTGTAAAGTGACCATCAGTCATAGTGACAGGCCTGAGATGAGAGCAGAGGCAGCTGGGTGAAGCCGGTCAGGCCGCCGCGAGAAGAGCGAGACACAACCGTCTCTGTCTGAGGCAGCGATGGATAAACAAGCCGGGCGGCGGCTGGCGCTCCGCTCGCCACTTCAGACCTCACACACCACCCAGCAAAACACACGCCGCCAGCAGAGACAGGGACTCACAACTGGGTTTAAGAAGAAGAAGAAGAAGAAGATCTACCTTTATTAGTCCCACAATGGGGAAATTCAATAGCAGCACCCGTCATGTTGACCTGATGATGGCGCCGGAGGAAAAATCAGAGCATCACCAGGCTCAGTAGGATTCATCCTCTGGGGATCACGAATGTCTGCACAAAATACAGTATACAGCATATTGATATACGGTATATAGCCAAGACTGCGATGGCCCAAAACCAAGATGGGGATGGCCGAAATGCCTGAGGCTGTCAACAAGGTGTGGGGTGACGTCATGATGACGACAGCCACTTCTTATGTAGCATCTATAGGTAAAACACAGACCTTCAGTATGTCGGTCATGTGATACCGTTTAAACGCCATGTTTCTGTGTTTACCCTCGCTCACTCGCTGCAGACGATGCTTCAAATATAAAACTTTCCAGAAATGGTGGACAAACATGAAATAACATCCCTGTTAGAAACACGTCTCTGGTGTCTTTACCACCATTCACTGAGAGAAGCAAGCAGAAGATCAAACCTGCCTCAGAGCTTCAGCATGCAGGTTGTTAGGAGGGAGGTTGTGGTTTGATGCAGCAGCAGGGACTGAAAACGGTGAAGGAAATGGCCAGCGGCCGGCTTATAGGAGCAGTCTACATCCTGGGAGTCAGACTGCAGCCACACAGCTGGAAGTCAAACTGAACTTTTCCTTTTAGAAACCTCTGATCTGACACAATAATCCACCTGCTCGCTCTGTTTTATGGCCTCAGTGTTTCCTACAGGATCTCCTCCAGTCAGGGTCTCGCTGTGGTCCAACCGGTCTCCCTCCAGTCAGGGTCTCGCTGTGGTCCAACTGGTCTCCCTCCAGTCAGGGTCTCGCTGTGGTCCAACCGGTCTCCCTCCAGTCAGGGTCTCGCTGTAGTCCAACCGGTCTCCCTCCAGTCAGGGTCTCGCTGTAGTCCAACCGGTCTCCCTCCAGTCAGGGTCTCGCTGTAGTCCAACCGGTCTCCCTCCAGTCAGGGTCTCGCTGTGGTCCAACCGGTCTCCCTCCAGTCAGGGTCTCGCTGTAGTCCAACCGGTCTCCCTCCAGTCAGGGTCTCGCTGTAGTCCAACCGGTCTCCCTCCAGTCAGGGTCTCGCTGTGGTCCAACCGGTCTCCCTCCAGTCAGGGTCTCGCTGTGGTCCAACCGGTCTGCCAGGTCCTCCTGGGCTCCGGCTAACTACATAATTGGATTGGCAGCAGCGAGTGATTGAATCCTGTTAACTTATTTCCTCTGCTCAGCAGGCAGCCGACACCCTTCAAACCACCAAACCTCTCTGAGATTCAAGGCTGAAAGTCCACACCTCAGCCTCGCCGAGGATTATGGGTCATTATAGTCCCTCTATTCTCCAAACAAAGTCTTAATAACACCAGGTTCTCTGTACTCTCAGCTCCGAGCCACCACGTCCTTTAGTCCGCTAACGCTCCAAAAACTAACCTTGAGTTTAAAATCACATAAAGCAACAGTTTAGAAGCTGAAGCTGCTTTATCGGTTCATCACTTCTCAAATCAGAGTCTCATTTCTTGATTTAACTAAAGACTAATTGTTTACGATGGCGTATCAGAACCAGAAAAATAATGAGGGCCGGGGAGCTGGGAAATATTCACTGACTAATACGCATCAATTTATTTTCTCCAGGATTAATGCTGTAAATTTACAAGAACAAATGCTATTCTCAGATTCATGTCATAAATTTAAGAGAAAAAAAACACATATTTAAGTAAAAAGATATTAAAATATCATTGATATTCTCTGAAACTAATTTCATAAATTTACAAGAAAATAACACAGTTACAAAATCTTGGATGTTCACTGAGATTAATGTAAATTTATGTGAAAGAAAACACATTTACATACAAAAAGCTGCAAATTTACAAGAAAATAACACACATTTATGTAAAAAAAAAAACAGTTTTACAAGAAAATATCTGATATTCTCTGACATTAAAATCAAAATCACCAATATCTCTGATAGTCTCTGAAATTAATTTACAAAATTTACCAAAAAAATCACAAATTATGATTATAAAGTCATATTTTTTGTCAAGGAACCACGTGGCTTCACAAGGTCGGATCAATCTGATCCACCAGTAGTAGATGTACTGCCTCCTGTGTGTAGTTCAGTAGTAGATGTACTGCCTCCTGTGTACCTGTGTGTAGTTCAGTAGTAGATGTACTGCCTCTGTGTACCTGTGTGTAGTTCAGTAGTAAATGTACTGCCTCCTGTGTACCTGTGTGTAGTTCAGTAGTAGATGTACTGCCTCTGTGTACCTGTGTGTAGTTCAGTAGTAGATGTACTGCCTCTGTGTACCTGTGTGTAGTTCAGTAGTAGATGTACTGCCTCTGTGTACCTGTGTGTAGTTCAGTAGTAGATGTACTGCCTCTGTGTACCTGTGTGTAGTCAGTAGTAGATGTACTGCCTCTGTGTACCTGTGTGTAGTTCAGTAGTAGATGTACTGCCTCCTGTGTGTAGTTCAGTAGTAGATGTACTGCCTCCTGTGTGTAGTTCAGTAGTAGATGTACTGCCTCTGTGTACCTGTGTGTAGTTCAGTAGTAGATGTACTGCCTCCTGTGTGTAGTTCAGTAGTAGATGTACTGCCTCTGTGTACCTGTGTGTAGTTCAGTAGTAGATGTACTGCCTCTGTGTACCTGTGTGTAGTTCAGTAGTAGATGTACTGCCTCTGTGTACCTGTGTGTAGTTCAGTAGTAGATGTACTGCCTCCTGTGTGTAGTTCAGTAGTAGATGTACTGCCTCTGTGTACCTGTGTGTAGTTCAGTAGTAGATGTACTGCCTCCTGTGTACCTGTGTGTAGTTCAGTAGTAGATGTACTGCCTCCTGTGTACCTGTGTGTAGTTCAGTAGTAGATGTACTGCCTCTGTGTACCTGTGTGTAGTTCAGTAGTAGATGTACTGCCTCTGTGTACCTGTGTGTAGTTCAGTAGTAGATGTACTGCCTCTGTGTACCTGTGTGTAGTTCAGTAGTAGATGTACTGCCTCTGTGTACCTGTGTGTAGTTCAGTAGTAGATGTACTGCCTCTGTGTACCTGTGTGTAGTTCAGTAGTAGATGTACTGCCTCCTGTGTACCTGTGTGTAGTTCAGTAGTAGATGTACTGCCTCCTGTGTGTAGTTCAGTAGTAGATGTACTGCCTCCTGTGTACCTGTGTGTAGTTCAGTAGTAGATGTACTGCCTCCTGTGTACCTGTGTGTAGTTCAGTAGTAGATGTACTGCCTCTGTGTACCTGTGTGTAGTTCAGTAGTAGATGTACTGCCTCTGTGTACCTGTGTGTAGTTCAGTAGTAGATGTACTGCCTCTGTGTACCTGTGTGTAGTTCAGTAGTAGATGTACTGCCTCCTGTGTACCTGTGTGTAGTTCAGTAGTAGATGTACTGCCTCCTGTGTACCTGTGTGTAGTTCAGTAGTAGATGTACTGCCTCTGTGTACCTGTGTGTAGTTCAGTAGTAGATGTACTGCCTCTGTGTACCTGTGTGTAGTTCAGTAGTAGATGTACTGCCTCTGTGTACCTGTGTGTAGTTCAGTAGTAGATGTACTGCCTCTGTGTACCTGTGTGTAGTTCAGTAGTAGATGTACTGCCTCCTGTGTGTAGTTCAGTAGTAGATGTACTGCCTCCTGTGTGTAGTTCAGTAGTAGATGTACTGCCACTGTGTACCTGTGTGTAGTTCAGTAGTAGATGTACTGCCTCTGTGTACCTGTGTGTAGTTCAGTAGTAGATGTACTGCCTCTGTGTACCTGTGTGTAGTTCAGTAGTAGATGTACTGCCTCCTGTGTGTAGTTCAGTAGTAGATGTACTGCCTCCTGTGTGTAGTTCAGTAGTAGATGTACTGCCTCTGTGTACCTGTGTGTAGTTCAGTAGTAGATGTACTGCCTCCTGTGTGTAGTTCAGTAGTAGATGTACTGCCTCTGTGTACCTGTGTGTAGTTCAGTAGTAGATGTACTACCTCCTGTGTGTAGTTCAGTAGTAGATGTACTGCCTCTGTGTACCTGTGTGTAGTTCAGTAGTAGATGTACTGCCTCCTGTGTGTAGTTCAGTAGTAGATGTACTGCCTCTGTGTACCTGTGTGTAGTTCAGTAGTAGATGTACTGCCTCTGTGTACCTGTGTGTGGTTCAGTAGTAGATGTACTGCCTCCTGTGTGTAGTTCAGTAGTAGATGTACTGCCTCTGTGTACCTGTGTGTAGTTCAGTAGTAGATGTACTGCCTCTGTGTACCTGTGTGTAGTTCAGTAGTAGATGTACTGCCTCTGTGTACCTGTGTGTAGTTCAGTAGTAGATGTACTGCCTCTGTGTACCTGTGTGTAGTTCAGTAGTAGATGTACTGCCTCCTGTGTGTAGTTCAGTAGTAGATGTACTGCCTCTGTGTACCTGTGTGTAGTTCAGTAGTAGATGTACTGCCTCCTGTGTGTAGTTCAGTAGTAGATGTACTGCCTCCTGTGTACCTGTGTGTAGTTCAGTAGTAGATGTACTGCCTCTGTGTACCTGTGTGTAGTTCAGTAGTAGATGTACTGCCTCTGTGTACCTGTGTGTAGTTCAGTAGCAGATGTACTGCCTCTGTGTACCTGTGTGTAGTTCAGTAGTAGATGTACTGCCTCCTGTGTACCTGTGTGTAGTTCAGTAGTAGATGTACTGCCTCCTGTGTGTAGTTCAGTAGTAGATGTACTGCCTCCTGTGTCCTGTGTGTAGTTCAGTAGTAGATGTACTGCCTCCTGTGTGTAGTTCAGTAGTAGATGTACTGCCTCCTGTGTACCTGTGTGTAGTTCAGTAGTAGATGTACTGCCTCCTGTGTACCTGTGTGTAGTTCAGTAGTAGATGTACTGCCTCCTGTGTGTAGTTCAGTAGTAAATGTACTGCCTCCTGTGTACCTGTGTGTAGTTCAGTAGTAGATGTACTGCCTCCTGTGTGTAGTTCAGTAGTAGATGTACTGCCTCCTGTGTACCTGTGTGTAGTTCAGTAGTAGATGTACTGCCTCCTGTGTGTAGTTCAGTAGTAAATGTACTGCCTCCTGTGTACCTGTGTGTAGTTCAGTAGTAGATGTACTGCCTCCTGTGTACCTGTGTGTAGTTCAGTAGTAGATGTACTGCCTCCTGTGTACCTGTGTGTAGTTCAGTAGTAGATGTACTGCCTCCTGTGTACCTGTGTGTAGTTCAGTAGTAGATGTACTGCCTCCTGTGTGTAGTTCAGTAGTAGATGTACTGCCTCCTGTGTGTAGTTCAATAGTAGATGTACTGCCTCTGTGTACCTGTGTGTAGTTCAGTAGTAGATGTACTGCCTCCTGTGTACCTGTGTGTAGTTCAGTAGTAGATGTACTGCCTCCTGTGTACCTGTGTGTAGTTCAGTAGTAGATGTACTGCCTCCTGTGTACCTGTGTGTAGTTCAGTAGTAGATGTACTGCCTCCTGTGTGTAGTTCAGTAGTAGATGTACTGCCTCCTGTGTGTAGTTCAGTAGTAGATGTACTGCCTCCTGTGTGTAGTTCAATAGTAGATGTACTGCCTCCTGTGTACCTGTGTGTAGTTCAGTAGTAGATGTACTGCCTCCTGTGTGTAGTTCAGTAGTAGATGTACTGCCTCCTGTGTACCTGTGTGTAGTTCAGTAGTAGATGTACTGCCTCCTGTGTACCTGTGTGTAGTTCAGTAGTAGATGTACTGCCTCCTGTGTGTAGTTCAGTAGTAAATGTACTGCCTCCTGTGTACGTGTGTGTAGTTCAGTAGTAGATGTACTGTCTCCTGTGTACCTGTGTGTAGTTCAGTAGTAGATGTACTGCCTCCTGTGTACCTGTGTGTAGTTCAGTAGTAGATGTACTGCCTCTGTGTACCTGTGTGTAGTTCAGTAGTAGATGTACTGCCTCCTGTGTGTAGTTCAGTAGTAGATGTACTGCCTCCTGTGTGTAGTTCAGTAGTAGATGTACTGCCTCTGTGTACCTGTGTGTAGTTCAGTAGTAGATGTACTGCCTCCTGTGTGTAGTTCAGTCGTAGATGTACTGCCTCCTGTGTACCTGTGTGTAGTTCAGTAGTAGATGTACTGCCTCCCAAGTACCTGTGTGTAGTTCAGTAGTAGATGTACTGCCTCCTGTGTACCTGTGTGTAGTTCAGTAGTAGATGTACTGCCTCCTGTGTGTAGTTCAGTAGTAGATGTACTGCCTCCTGTGTACCTGTGTGTAGTTCAGTAGTAGATGTACTGCCTCCTGTGTACCTGTGTGTAGTTCAGTAGTAGATGTACTGCCTCCTGTGTACCTGTGTGTAGTTCAGTAGTAGATGTACTGCCTCCTGTGTGTAGTTCAGTAGTAGATGTACTGCCTCTGTGTACCTGAGTGTTAGCAGAGTACACAGTGTTTGCCTGTTTATTTGTTCATGTGGACTGGTGGACTGGTGGACTGGTGGACTGGGGCAGGTGCTGTGGATGCCCGTCAGGGGGGTAGAGGTTGTGGTTTGGGGTCTCGCGGCTCGGAGGTGGTGGAGGTGGACGGGGGTTGAGTTGAGGTTGTGGTTTGGGGTCTCGCGGCTCCGGACCACCGTCAGCTCGCCCTGCAGCCTCGGGCCGGTCGCTCTGAGCGTGCTCAGTCTGCGGCCTCACGCTCATCAGACCTGACAGGTTAATGACGGGGTGAGGAGAGTCCAGAGTCCGAGTCCAGAGTCCGAGTCCAGAGCTCTACACCCTCAGATGGGTGGCGCTGTGTAGACTCCTACTTTTACTCACTTCTTTGATAATGGCTGCCGTCGTCCATCATCTCGGTGGTGAAATTTTACTGGATGAATTTAATCACATGATTACAGTAAAATTTTCAATTTCAATCCAAAATATTTCAGCATGCAAAGACTCGGCATATTTACACGAAGCTCAGCTACTTTCTAACTTTATAAAGTGATAATATGTCAGAACTGTGAGTCTGTCTGCGTTTACACGTTGTACATTTTATGAGAAAGAAAATCACAAACACAGATTTTCTCTGAAGTTAATGTTATAAATTTACCAGAAAACATGACACAAATTCAGCTACTGTACTATGATTCTGCATAATGAGTACTTTTATTTTAGTAGTACTGTAAGTATGTTTTGATTGTAACATTTTTGTACTTGTACATTTGAATGCAGGACTTTTACTTGTAACACTGTGGTTTTAGTTACCTCAGTAACAGTTGGGAGTACTTGTACCACAGCTGGTTTCAGGTGTAAATAGTTCAGTATCTCAGTGTGACGTTGGACCGACCTACATTTTCACCTGCGACGTGATAAACTTGTAGGTCAGAGGTCAGACGTGTTCGCGGCAGAAGAAGATAAGATTCATGACAGAATCTGGATGATTTAGTAAAACCTTTATCTAAACCTGACAAAGGAGGCAACAGGAAGCGGTTTCACATCCAGACTGGAAGCTGCAGGTTGAACTCGGGTCAAATGCTTCAGCACAATGAGAGGAATGTACAGCGCGTCGCTGCAGGACGTCAGCTGACCGTCGACGGCGTCCGTCGCCACCGCACGCCGTCATGACCTCTCACATTCAACATGACGTCAGGTCTAAATAAATATACATCACAAATATTAAAGCAGCAGGTCACTGTGTCACCTGACAACTTCCTGTGTGCTTCGTGGACATGAATTTTACATTTGTCTTATTTCAAATATAGTATTATTATTATTATTATTATTATTAGTAGTAGTAGTAGTAGCAGTAGCAGTATTAGTATTAGTATTATTATAAAATAATTTATTTATTTTGTACTTTTGACTAATAACTATTTAGTTATTTTATAAACTATTTATGCATTTTTTAATATTTATTTTGTTTTATTTATTTATTTTGTATTTTTATTTACAATCTAAGTTTTATTTATTTATTTTGCATTTTATTTACAATTATTTTATACAGTATATACTTCAGTATTTTTTATCTTATTTTTATCTGTTTTATTTATTATTTATTTATTATTAATAATGATAATTTATTTAGCTATATGATTAATTTCTTTGTAATTTTATTCACATTTATTTATATTCTTATTTATTTTTTATTATCCTTTTTAATTATTTAGCTTTAATGTTTTGTGTAGTTTCATTTATTTTTGTTTATACTTTTTTATTATTATTTTTTGTTTTTATTTACAATGATTTTATATCTAATTTACACTACTGACGGTGTTGGTGGTGCTGAGAGTTTGTGTTTCTCCTCTACAGATAAGTCATTCCAGTCGTCTCAGCATCAGCTGAGTGGCCTAGCGCTCTCGCCGCCAGCGCCCGCTCGCCGCCAGCGCTCTCGCCGCCAGCGTGTTCGCCGCCAGCGTTTTCGCTGTCGACGGTCAGCTGACGTCCTGCAGCGACGCGCTGTACATTCCTCTCATTGTGCTGAAGCATTTGACCCGAGTTCAACCTGCAGCTTCCAGTCTGGATGTGAAACCGCTTCCTGTTGCCTCCTTTGTCAGGTTTAGATAAAGGTTTTACTAGCGGCGAACACGCTAGAGCGCGCTAGCTAGCGGCGATCAAGCGATCAAGGAGCTTTTAATAGGACGTGACGTTTGACCAAGTTGTTAAGAAGAGACTCTGAACAACAGCTTGAGGAAAGATTTCTGTTGTCCGCTCACTAGATCCAGATCACAGCAACACCGATTTCACGATGTGCAGAACTTTTTCTGAATGTTTTCTGCTTTAATAATAAACCTTTAAAAGCTGAGACTTCCATAATGAAACCCTGTTAACTACTCAGCTGTGTTCGGCCTCCCTGCAGTGAAACTACAAGCTGAAAACATTGTGTGTAAATGTCAGTAGTCCCCTCACGGTGTCAGAGCCTTTGGTTTCTGGACCCACACCCATCCAAGCGGCGTCAGCGCCAACGCCAACAGGCCCGGCGTCCAGCAGACAAGAGGTCAAACCCAACCAGAGCACAAACAGCCCAGAGAAAAGCTGTCAGATGAAGTGTTCACTAAGGAGCTGAACTGGTTCCTGTGTTTGATCTGGACCAGGACCTGGAGCTGGACCAGGACCTGGAGCTGGACCAGGACCTGGAGCTGGACCAGGACCTGGAGCTGGACCAGGAGGAACCATCTACTGATCTTTTCAGTTCAGTCTCTGGTACTGTATGCGTTACCTCCAGGAAATAGCCACAGCCGTTCACTCTGCAGCAGAGTTTATTTTATTAATAAAAACTATGACTAAACACGTCCGTCAAACCTGACCTGGACCAAGACGAGACGATGGTGAGACGCCACCAACGTCATTAACTGTGACGATGTCAACAAGCTATATCATTGACAAGAAAGACTAAAACGTAGTTTAAAAAATCAAAACTTTAACAGTATGCCTTTATTTTTGTTGACAAAAAGAGGAGACACTGCAGATACTGATGGCGGTGGGCAGCGCTGCTTTATGATTGGACATTAAATGACATCAACGCTATAAAAACATATATGACTTCCAGAGAAAATTGATTTCAGAAACAAGAAAACAGGACAGTAAAGTTCACACAGCAGACGTGATGGTGGTCGCTGTAAAAAGTCATTTAATGAAGAAATATCTTTGTTTTGTGTTGTCACATCTTAAATACATGACGTCTAAAATACTGGATGTATTTACAATATCCGTGAAGAATTCAGGTCTCTGTGTGTCTAATGTAACATCTGAAAATAGAATCAGAAATAAAGACACAAGACTGTAGAAAGAAGTTGACTTATACAGATTTTAATACTCCATAAGAGACAAAACAGCTAGTTAAGATGCATATCTAAGATAAGATCATATTTAGCTGTCTCCATCTTGGTGTTCGGTTGTCTCCATCTTGGTGTTCGGTTGTCTCCATCTTGGTGTTCGGTTGTCTCCATCTTGGTGTTCCGTCGTCTCCATCTTGGTGTTCGGTTGTCTCCATCTTGGTGTTTCCGTCGTCTCCATCTTGGTGTTCGGTTGTCTCCATCTTGGTGTTCGGTTGTCTCATCTTGGTGTTTGGTGTCTCCATCTTGGGTTCGGTCGTCTCCATCTTGGTTTTTGTTGGTCTCCATCTTGGTTTTTGTTGGTCTCCATCTTGGTTTTGGTCGTCTCCAACTTGGTTTTGGTCGTCTCCATCTTGGTGTTCGGTCGTCTCATTTGGTTTTTGTTGGTCTCCATCTTGGTTTTGGTCATCTCCATCTTGGTGTTCGGTCGTCTCCATCTTGGTGTTCGGTCGTCTCCATCTTGGTTTTTGGTCGTCTCCATCTTGGTTTTTGGTCGTCTCCATCTTGGTTTTTGTTGGTCTCCATCTTGGTTTTGGTCGTCTCCATCTTGGTTTTTGTTGGTCTCCATCTTGGTTTTGGTCGTCTCCATCTTGGTTTTTGTTGGTCTCCATCTTGGTGTTCGGTCGTCTCCATCTTGGTTTTTGGTCGTCTCCATCTTGGTTTTTGTTGGTCTCCATCTTGGTTTTTGTTGGTCTCCATCTTGGTTTTGGTCGTCTCCATCTTGGTGTTCGGTCGTCTCCATCTTGGTTTTTGTTGGTCTCCATTTGGTTTTTGTTGGTCTCCATCTTGGTTTTTGTTGGTCTCCATCTTGGTTTTTGGTCGTCTCCATCTTGGTTTTTGTTGGTCTCCATTTGGTTTTTGTTGGTCTCCATCTTGGTTTTTGGTCGTCTCCATCTTGGTGTTCGGTCGTCTCCATCTTGGTGTTCGGTCGTCTCCATCTTGGTTTTTGGTCGTCTCCATCTTGGTGTTCGGTCGTCTCCATCTTGGTTTTTGGTCGTCTCCATCTTGGTTTTGGTCGTCTCCATCTTGGTTTTTGGTCGTCTCCATCTTGGTGTTCGGTCGTCTCCATCTTGGTTTTTGGTCGTCTCCATCTTGGTGTTCGGTCGTCTCCATCTTGGTGTTCGGTCGTCTCCATCTTGGTTTTTGGTCGTCTCCATCTTGGTGTTCGGTCGTCTCCATCTTGGTGTTCGGTCGTCTCCATTTGGTTTTGGTCGTCTCCATCTTGGTTTTTGTTGGTCTCCATCTTGGTTTTGGTCGTCTCCATCTTGGTTTTTGGTCGTCTCCATCTTGGTGTTCGGTCGTCTCCATCTTGGTTTTTGGTCGTCTCCATCTTGGTGTTCGGTCGTCTCCATCTTGGTGTTCGGTCGTCTCCATCTTGGTTTTTGGTCGTCTCCATCTTGGTGTTCGGTCGTCTCCATCTTGGTGTTCGGTCGTCTCCATCTTGGTTTTGGTCGTCTCCATCTTGGTTTTTGTTGGTCTCCATCTTGGTTTTGGTCGTCTCCTCTTGGTTTTGGTCGTCTCCATCTTGGTGTTGGTGTCTCCATCTTGGTGTTCGGTCTCCATCTTGGTTTTGGTCGTCTCCATCTTGGTGTTCGGTCGTCTCCATCTTGGTTTTTGGTGGTCTCCATCTTGGTTTTGGTCGTCTCCATCTTGGTGTTCGGTCGTCTCCATCTTGGTTTTTGTTGGTCTCCATCTTGGTTTTGGTCGTCTCCATCTTGGTTTTTGTTGGTCTCCATCTTGGTTTTGGTCGTCTCCATCTTGGTTTTGGTCGTCTCCATCTTGGTTTTTGGTCGTCTCCATCTTGGTGTTCGGTCGTCTCCATCTTGGTGTTCGGTCGTCTCCATCTTGGTTTTTGATCGTCTCTCTTGGTGTTCGGTTGTCTCATTTGGTGTTTGGTCGTCTCCATCTTGGTGTTCGGTCGTCTCCATCTTGGTTTTTGTTGGTCTCCATCTTGGTTTTTGTTGGTTCCTTTGGTTTTGGTCGTCTCCATCTTGGTTTTGGTGTCTCCATCTTGGTGTTCGGTCGTCTCCATCTTGGTTTTTGTTGGTCTCCATCTTGGTTTTGGTCGTCTCCATCTTGGTTTTTGGTCGTCTCCATCTTGGTGTTCGGTCGTCTCCATCTTGGTGTTCGGTCGTCTCCATCTTGGTTTTTGGTCGTCTCCATCTTGGTTTTTGGTCGTCTCCATCTTGGTTTTTGTTGGTCTCCATCTTGGTTTTGGTCGTCTCCTCTTGGTTTTTGTTGGTCTCCATTTGGTTTTGGTCGTCTCCATCTTGGTTTTTGTTGGTCTCATTTGGTGTTCGGTCGTCTCCATCTTGGTTTTTGGTCGTCTCCATCTTGGTTTTTGTTGGTCTCCATCTTGGTTTTTGTTGGTCTCCATCTTGGTTTTGGTCGTCTCCATCTTGGTGTTCGGTCGTCTCCATCTTGGTTTTTGTTGGTCTCCATTTGGTTTTTGTTGGTCTCCATTGGTTTTTGTTGGTCTCCATTTGGTTTTTGGTCGTCTCCATTTGGTTTTTGTTGGTCTCCATCTTGGTTTTTGTTGGTCTCCATCTTGGTTTTTGGTCGTCTCCATCTTGGTGTTCGGTCGTCTCCATCTTGGTGTTCGGTCGTCTCCATCTTGGTTTTTGGTCGTCTCCATCTTGGTGTTCGGTCGTCTCCATCTTGGTTTTTGGTCGTCTCCATCTTGGTTTTGGTCGTCTCCATCTTGGTTTTTGGTCGTCTCCATCTTGGTGTTCGGTCGTCTCCATCTTGGTTTTTGGTCGTCTCCATCTTGGTGTTCGGTCGTCTCCATCTTGGTGTTCGGTCGTCTCCATCTTGGTTTTTGGTCGTCTCCATCTTGGTGTTCGGTCGTCTCCATCTTGGTGTTCGGTCGTCTCCATCTTGGTTTTTGGTCGTCTCCATCTTGGTTTTTGTTGGTCTCCATCTTGGTTTTGGTCGTCTCCATCTTGGTTTTTGGTCGTCTCCATCTTGGTGTTCGGTCGTCTCCATCTTGGTTTTTGGTCGTCTCCATCTTGGTTTTCGGTCGTCTCCATCTTGGTTTTTGGTCGTCTCCATCTTGGTGTTCGGTCGTCTCCATCTTGGTGTTCGGTCGTCTCCATCTTGGTTTTGGTCGTCTCCATCTTGGTTTTTGTTGGTCTCCATCTTGGTTTTGGTCGTCTCCATCTTGGTTTTGGTCGTCTCCATCTTGGTGTTCGGTCGTCTCCATCTTGGTTTTGGTCGTCTCCATCTTGGTGTTCGGTCGTCTCCATCTTGGTTTTTGTTGGTCTCCATCTTGGTTTTGGTCGTCTCCATCTTGGTGTTCGGTCGTCTCCATCTTGGTTTTGGTCGTCTCCATCTTGGTTTTGGTCGTCTCCATCTTGGTGTTCGGTCGTCTCCATCTTGGTGTTCGGTCGTCTCCATCTTGGTTTTTGGTCGTCTCCATCTTGGTTTTTGGTCGTCTCCATCTTGGTGTTCGGTCGTCTCCATCTTGGTGTTCGGTCGTCTCCATCTTGGTTTTTGGTCGTCTCCAGCTTGTTTTTTTTTTTTTTGTGACATGTCGAGAGGGTGGAGCTACGTACATCTGACCGCTGAATAATACGTGTTTAGTTTTTGTCCGTTTGGTTTTGGCTACAGAGCCTCTGTGTTCTTTCATAAATATCAACTGACCCATTCTCTGCAACGTGATTGGTTGAGTCTATCAGCTGCAGGCCAGAGGCTGGTGAGTATTGTTTCTCAAACCAAACCACCTTTCAGCCAGCGTCTGTATAGTTTCAGACTGAAGACCTTAACATATCTCCTACATCCATTTGTAACTATTTGACGTTAGAAATAGATTTTGGATCAAAGATGCTGCAGCAACAGTCTGGTTTTGGTTTAAGTCCAGTAACTAAACCCACCTGGTTAAGATTTAGATGATGTTCTGGGAATCTGGGACATTGTTCATACGTCACTTGTTGCCTCTCTGGAGATAATTATCTTTCCCTAAAAATGTACAAGGTTCAGTGTGTGTAAACTGACTTCATCTACTACTACACATATTAGGAAGTGAACGTTTGTTTAATGTGGATTTAAATGACATTCCACACATGAGAATATAGAGAAAATCAATAGGTGTTATTGTGAGATAAAACTGCCCACATCAGCACCTCGTAAAGTGCCTGCTGCAGCAGAGGAGTCCATGTGAAGTTCATTAGTTGTAGATTTGGCTGTAAAATAAATTAGACTTGATGGCCTTTTAAAAGTCGTCTGTGAAGCTGATCGTAGTGATTCAGCCGTCAGGACTCTAATGCTGTGAGTTTCACATGAAGTTTCATTTTAAATTCCTCACATAGAAGTTTGTCAAACTGCCCGCGAGAGTCTCGGCAGCATCTGGACCCCCCAGACGTCAGCGAAGGAGGGGCTGCTGGGAAATCTGCCAGCTGGAGGCAGCAGCAGCTTCTCAGGAGGTCTGAGAGGCGACGACTCCCCGACTCCCAGCCAGACGAGTCAGAGGAGACAGGCTGCAGACACCTCCGTCCTGAACTGTCCTGTCCTGACTTCAGGTTTGGTCTCAACACCAGTCGTAAAACAACAAATATGAATTCATTTCAGGTCAAACAAACACAAGACTTTCACCCAGACCGCTGTTCATGTCACATATGAAACTACAAGTAACTGAAGTTGACTTTTTCACGTCAGTCAGACACAACTCGTCGTACAGTCAGTCTCATGAGTCCTGTGAGTCATTAGTATCGTTAGTCCTGTGTGTCATTTGAGTTCTTAGGATCGTCATTCCTGTGAGTCAATAGTCACGTGACTCATTAGTATCGTTAGGCCTGTGTTTCATGTAAGTCATTAATATCATGAGTCACCTGAGTCACTAGTCATGTGAGTTGTTAGTATCATCAGTCCTCTGAGTCATTAGTCATATCAGTCATTGGTATCGTTAGTCCCGTGTGTCACAGGTCACACAAATTATCAGTAACATCAGTCTTGTGAGTAACTAATTATGTGAGCCATTATTAGTTAGCAGATAGAAGATCAACCTTTATTAGTCCCACTAGGGGAAATTCAATAATAGTAGTCATGTCAATTGTTAGTATTGTCAGTCCCGTGAGTCATTAATCCTGTGAGTCATTAGTGCTGTGAGTCGTTAGTATTGTCAGTCCCGTGAGTCATTAATCCTGTGAGTCATTAGTGCTCTGAGTCGTTAGTATTGTCAGTCCTGGGAGTCAGTAATCCTGTGAGTCATTAGTGCTGTGAGTTGTTAGTATTGTCAGTCCTTTGAATCATTAATCCTGTGAGTCATTAGTGCTGTGAGTCGTTAGTATTTTCAGTCCTGTGAGTCATTAATCCTGTGAGTCATTAGTGCTGTGAGTCGTTAGTATTGTCAGTCCCGTGAGTCATTAATCCTGTGAGTTATTAGTGCTGTGAGTCGTTAGTATTGTCAGTCCCGTGAGTCATTAATCCTGTGAGTCATTAGTGCTGTGAGTCGTTAGTATTTTCAGTCCTGTGAGTCATTAATCCTGTGAGTCATTAGTGCTGTGAGTCGTTAGTATTGTCAGTCCTGTGAGTCATTAATCCTGTGAGTTATTAGTGCTGTGAGTCGTTAGTATTGTCAGTCCCGTGAGTCATTAATCCTGTGAGTCATTAGTGCTGTGAGTCGTTAGTATTGTCAGTCCCGTGAGTCATTAATCCTGTGAGTCATTAGTGCTGTGAGTCGTTAATATTGTCAGTCCCGTGAGTCATTAATCCTGTGAGTCATTAGTGCTGTGAGTCGTTAGTATTGTCAGTCCTGTCAGTCATTAATCCTGTGAGTTAATAGTGCTGTGAGTCGTTAGTATTGTCAGTCCCGTGAGTCATTAATCCTGTGAGTCATTAGTGCTGTGAGTCATTACCACTGAGTTGAAAAAAAAAACTACATATTCAGGTTTTCTGATGTAAATGGCGAAACGAAGAGGACCCAGAATGGAGCCTTGAGGAACGCCACAGTCACATGATGCAGATGAGAACATGGAATTGTAGAAAATGTTTAATGAGTAGATTGGGTGACGTTATTACATTCTACTGTATGATGAACAGCATTGTTGACATTTACAGTCCAGACACATTTCATAGCAAAAGATTTAAAGGGCGGATCACACATCTTTTCCATTCTATGACATCGATACCTCGTTATGAAACGTACTCGACAGATTTGGGCGGAAACCTGGTTCGTCTGTTTTGAAAGGGTACACTTCCTGTCTGTGTGTGTGTGTGTGTGTGTGTGTGTGTGTGTGTGTGTGTGTGTGTGTGTGTGTGTGTGTGTGTTGAACACAGGGAGGAGTGTGTGATCAGTATCAGCAGTGACATCACTGCGTCCTGATGGTGTGTTTGTGTTCAGACTGTCAGTCAGTCGGGGGGGGGGGGGGGTATTACATCATGGCTGGAGGTTGGAGTCCACGTCGGTCCTCATGAAGGGTTCTCACTGATCCTCTGATCCACATCGGTGTCCTGATGGTCCCGTAAACAAACATTTATTTCATGTTGTCATGTTTAGAGTTCAGTCTTTCTTATAATGACCAATTACATCGTCTTTAACCCTTTACAAACAGCACACAGTTTAATGGGCTCTCCAGGAGGAAAACTGTATAGACAATACTAATATGCAGTATTATAAAATGTATTGTACAGCATCCCAAATATTTCATGTTCATATTACAAACTCCTGATGCTGTCTACATGATAAATCCAATCGAACATCAAACATTTAGGTCTCCATCTTGGTTTATGGTGACGACCAAAAACCAAGATAGTGATGTAAAAAAATTCCTGTCAATTTGACCACTGAAACATTTATTCATGTCACAACGCCAGCCAGCTTCCCACCATGTACTAACTCCAGATCCAGCCACTCCCAGTTACCTGCCTGCCCCGCCCACCTGCACACCTGGTCCCCCTTTCCCCGTCAGCCCTGCAGCAGATAAACCGGCCCACCCCGCCCTCACTGAGCTTGACCACAGGTAAACATGACTGTTTCTGCGTCTGTTTCTGTTCAAACCTGTTTCTCTGCCAAGCCAGTTAGAGACGTTGATACAAGATAAAGAAAGATGGTGTTGATAGGAAACACATTCACATGACCCGGCCAACACAGTCTGGTCATCAGTCTGCACATGCTCAGTGCAGAGACACAGCGAAGCAGCAGAGAGCAGAAAACGAAACCATTCAGAGCATCAATCAGAGCCGGATCAATAGATTACAACACTGTGTTCTCTCAACAAGAGCAAATGAAAGACAAGCTAACAGTTTCCACAACACGCGTCCCTTCAGGGTCATAAAGATCCGTCATCCATCATGAAGGAGAGACGTCATCCGTCTTCATCCTTTATGTCTCTGGAGTCTGTTCTTCCCACACGACGTGGCCAAAACGCCGTGATGACGCCATGTTTATTAACTCACGAGACCCGCGACTGGGTCGAAGCAGGCTCAGGTTCAGAGTGGAGGTACTAGAGAACCTGATGGATCCATCGGTACCAACCAGGCCAGACTACTGCTGCTGCTCCTACTACTACTACTACTACTACTACTACTACTACTACTACTACATACTGGTCTCATCTGAGACTAGAGAACCTGACGGATCCATCAGTACCAACCAGGTCAGACTACTACTGCTGCTGCTACTACTACTACTACTACTACTACTACTACTACATCCTGGTAACTGGAGACCTGGACCATTCAGAGGATGGGTGGATAAACCTTTACAAACGTTTGCAAATGATTTTGAATAATCAATTCTAGTTGTTTCTGATTTCCGTCCAGAGAATTTGACTGATTGCTGAGCAGCATCTCATATTAATCTTCATTTGTTTAGATGTCATCTGAATTATTGTATTGCCAACAATTCAGTCGGAACAAAACTTCTGCATCTCCACAACAGTTTCTGATGAAGTTCTGTGTGAAGACAGCTGGAAGAGGCTGACACAGGATCAGCCATGTACAGTGTGTGAGAGTGTGTGTTGAGGCCGAGACGTAGCAGAGCGACCACAGCGCTGCTGGCAGACGCTACGCCGGGTCGGTAAGCCCCGGCTTACAGCGAGGCCTCTGACGTGAGCCGCCGCTGTATTCCTTTCTGCTCTGGAATCATAACAAGAGGAGCTCTCTGGGTTCACACCCACACCACAGACTCGGTCCACAACACGACGCCCACTGCTGCTTTTAATAGCAGCCTGTCACATGAGCACATTCAACCAACGCTGCGATCGCCGTGGCGAGGACATTCAGGGAGACGAGTGGAGTTAATGTGATCAAGGCTGATTCACCACGCTGAGAAGAAGAGGTGGTGACCGCTGCGAGGTAAAGAACCGGGTCGACATGCAGAGTTCCCAGGCTGCCCTGGGCCTCGCCCTGCAGCGACCTCCACCAGCCCACGCTATCAGCAGCCAATCACGGCGTCCGAGCCCACGGTCCGACACAGACGGCTCGGTGACATCACCGCTGCCTCAAAAACAGAAAGAGCAGATTTATTTAGCAGCGTGTGGAATCCCGCCTTCGTCAGGCGGCGTGCCGCCCCCGCCGGCGTTACAGCCGGCTGTGTTTACGGCGAGCACAGTCAGACTCAGAGTGTTCTGCTCTGTGTGTGTTGGCAGCCGCCGCGGCCATTTGTGGCGATGCCTGAGGTTTAGGGAGCAGAGGGGGCTGCTGGGAGCTGAACCAGAGAGAGGCTGGGCTGTGAGAGGCCTCCAGCTGGATCAGAACAGGAGGGCCTCGCTCAGACCGGGGCCCCCGGGGGCCCGACGCCGGCTACCGGGGCAGGGGTCGAGAGCAGCGGTGAGTCCACAGCTGGACCTCAGCCGACAGCTGTGGCTGCTCCAGTCTCAGGTCAAACAGCTGGAGGGGCAGAGCTGACCCAACAGAACAATACTACAACAGTCCAGACAACAGGGACGACCAGTAAAACTGGTTTTAGTCTTAAAGTTAGTCAGAAACAGACTCACTTCTCCCGGGGCGTCAAGGACCAACATCGCATCCTTCAGAATCTGATAGCAGCTCACTATGGCTCAGCTAACGCCGATGTAAACCATCCACGCTGATATTAAACACAACACGCTGTACGAAGACCAAAAAAACATCTAACCCTACAGACGCACAGAGGCGCCCTTTAGTAACTAACCAACAACTAGCTAAAGTCCAGCGAACAGTAAACATGGTGCCATATAAAGTACAATATTTCCCTCTGAGCTGTAGTGGAGTAGACGTATAAAGTGGCAGAAAATACTCAAGTAAAGTACCAGTACCTCAAAAGTACTTGAGTAAATGCATTTCTGTCAGCGGTACTGCAAAACATCATTTAGTAGAAATCAGTACAATTATTGATAATCACAAATCCGTGAGGAGGACTCGTCTCGTTCGTCTGACTCGTCTCGTTCGTCTGACTCGTCTCGTTCGTCTGACTCGTCTCGTTCGTCTGACTGTCGCTGATTCTCGTCTCGCTGTTGTTGTAACATTAGAACATGTGACATGTTTACAGTTCACACGCCGTCACGCCAAACAGACCGCAGGGCGTCACATTTATATTCATTAACCGTCGCCCATCTTATTTTTCAATGTTTTCAATTATATCTGCTTTAAAAAAGCACTCAAACTGGCTGGGCCTGCAGAATCCACAACGATGGGATAATAAAACTCCAACAGGTCAATAAATAATAAACGCCTCTGCGCTGACAGGAAGACGATCACGAGACCGGTTCAGTTCTCAGTAATCCGGAGTCCAGCGGCTCAGCGTCAGTCCTACAGCTGTCTTCTTATGTGACTTCTAAACTGACTGAAACTGAACGTTAAGTGTCAGCAAGCAGCGACAGTCCCGCTGATCCGACCGTCCTGATCAAGCTGCTGAGGTGTCATGGTGGTTCATCATTCATGCTCCCCTCAGGATGAACTGTAATATGTTTCATCTAGCGCCATCACCAGGTCAACCTGTTACACACAACAAGGTGTAGAAATGACGGCAGTGTGGAAGGTGTTTAGCGTGCAATAAGTACGTCTTTGTGGATTTCTGCATGTCATTTCTACTCCATGTGTCCTGTACTGACTGACCCAAGTCCAGACCGAAAGAGTCCCAGGTCAAGTCCAAGTCCAGGTCGTCTATGACATCAGGTCGTTACACTTTATACCACAAACCTTTGCTCATTCTACAGTCAATATTTTTTACATTGCTGCACAAAACTGCACCGCTGCTCCACTTAAACAGATGTATTTTTATGTACTTCTTCATATTTTTAATTACGTCTCTTGTGTTTATTGTTACGCACCAAATCACAGACAAATGTTCAAACCTACTTGGTAATAAAACAGTTTGTGTGTCTTTAAGTTCTGGACTCCTTAAAGAACCATTTAAACGTATTCACAATCTGGTTTCTATTATTATATATTATTATTATTATTATTATATGCAGGCTGGACATGTGGCTGTATGTGTGATATAGAGAAATAAAACCTTCTTCAGAGTGTGTTAAGCTGTTTCCATCCACACGTGAAGCCTCCAGAGACCTGCAGTCCTTATGTAACACACCTGCAGCTGCCACAGCCAATCAGGGCTGAGAGCACTCACCTCGCCGGCCATGTATGGCCTCTCATCGATCATTACGCGCAGAATCATCTGAAGGGTTACTTGTGGTCGGGTAAATGAGTCGTGGCGGGGGGCTGTTAGTCTGGGCGCTGAACAAGCATGAGCTCATTCTTACAATGTGGGCCTTGTCGCCGTCGCTGGGAGCTTTCTACTGATGTGGTGGGCTTCATCGTACCGACGCTGATGGTTGGGTCCTGATGGTTCTCATTTACATTCCTTTATGTGTCTACTCCATCATAACTGCCATAGTGTTATCATAACATGACGGGTGTAAAGCTCTGGTTTCTGTTGGGAGTCCTGGCCTCGAGGACCCCCTTTCTACACATCTGTGACCTCTGGGCGTGAAAAGTTCACATGTAATGTTGTCAAAGACTTTTAAAAGCCTGACGTCTCCACAGTTCTTAGTTTCAGACTTTCATGTTTTCAACGACTGAGGATCTGAGGAGGACTACAACTAGATCCCTTTACTGATGATGTCACTTCCTGTTCCTGGTGGAAAGTGGACAGAAATCCCTGGCGAGTATGCAATAGCTAGCTAGCAAGCTAACCACTGTCCTGAATGGGGCTACTTGCAAGCTAACATTAGCTACTGGAATGTTTGCCACTGGACGTTAACCAAGTCAAGATGACAGTCCAGAGTCAAGACTGACATGTCCCAAGTTGACGTTAGCTCCTGGAATGTTTACTATCAACGTACACGCTAACAATATGATTGAAGCTGGCAAACTTCAGCTGAAACCTACAGTTGGCTAACTTGCTAATAGCAAACATTTCGGTAGCTAACGTTAGCTAATGACTTAACGATATGATTGAAGCCAGCAGTCTTCGGCTGAAATGTACCATTAGCTCGTTGGCTAATAGCAAACATCCCAGTAGCTAATATTAGCTTGCACCATTAGCATGCAACTAGCTATAGCATATAGCATATTCAGTTCAGCCTTTTTCGTCTCCACTCTATCGTGGTATTAATTGGAAGACATGTCAAAGAGACGGCTAACTCCACAACTCCACCAGTCCCTCCGTGTTTACTTTCTACTTCCTGTTTACTGCTTCCTGTTTGCTAAACTAATTTGATTTTATCAGAACGTCAAGACAAGACAAAGACTGACTGAGTTTTATGACCTCTAAACACTAAACCATCAAGATCTTCAAGCAACGCAACTCTAGAAAAACTCTCTAACTTTATTTAGACAGAAGAAATACTGAATGTCTGCGACAGTGAAATCACTCGATAAGTGGTTTGGTTGGTTTTGAAATGTGGGCGTAAATCCACATTCAGCTCATATGATGCTGTTGAACGTGTCTGGAATAGAAAACAGGCCAAAGATCGTGAGTCATCTGTCCAGTAGCTCCTCAGATATTCACTCAGTGACTTCAGACCTTTACATGTTTGGAAACACTGAAAATAAAAGTGACCGACTGAGCTGCTCCGACACTGACTGAAACCCTGAGACGGTTTCTGCTGGTGGATGTGCTGACATTTAGAGCTCAGCCTCTCTGTAACAGACCCAGATGAAACCACTGAGCTCAGATCGGTCTGACCGCGGTGTCCTCCACCACGCCGCTGTGTTATTACTGCATTATCCAATCAGGATCCAGGGATTTACAGCCGCTGTGACATCACCAGAGGTCAGCCTGAGACGAGTTAACGGGCTGTAATGTGGACGCTCGGCAGGTTAACGAGGAACTTTAACGACACGTTGGTGAAGCGGATCTCACCACACTAACGAGTAGAGGTGGGACCAAGTCATTGTTCTGTAGGTCACTAATAAGTGTCAAGTCTTTGCCCTTCAGTCCCAAGTCAAGTCTGAAAGGGTCCGTAGTCAAGACTGAAAGAGTCCCAAGACAAGTCCCAATCAAGACTGACAAGTCTCAAGTCAACACTGAGTGAGTCCCCGGTCAAGTCTGAGTGAGTCCGTAGTCAAGACTGACAGAGTCCCAAGACAAGTCCCAATCAAGACTGACAAGTCCCAAGTTAAGACTGAAAGAGTCCGTAGTCAAGACCTAAAGAGACAAGACAAGTCCTTGGTCAAGACTGACAAATCCAAAGTCAAGTCTGAAAGAGTCCCAAGTTAAGACTGGAAGAGCCCCAAGTCAAGTCTGAAAGAGTCCCTAGTCAAGACTGAAAGAGTACCAAGCCAACACTGACAAGTCCCAAGTCAAGTCCCAAGTCTAGACAGGCAAGTGCCAAGTCACAACTGACATGTTTGTTGAGTCAAGTCCCAAGTCAAGACTAAGAAGTCCGAGTCTCAAGTCAGGACAGGTAAGTGCTTTCAGCTTGCGTTGTCTTCTCTGATCCGGATGTTGTTTCATGATGTTCGGAGAGCTAAAAGACTCGGCAGGTGGAGAAAATGAAATACTGCAGATACTGAATGTGAATATTCAGCCCAGTCCGGGATCAGCCGGCTCATATCTAAAGGACCTGAACTTGTTTCCTGCAGGCGACAGGACAAAGAATCTGATGTGAGAGCAACCAGGACTCAGATCTGTATCAGCAAACACAGCAGAACGTTGACGTTGAACCAAATGAAACACGACGTAGTAATAATAATAATAATAACAATAATAATAATAATAATAATAACAACAATAATAATAATAATATTGAACCTGACGCTGCGCTCACATCACAACTCATGGAAACTCAGAGGCCTTAAGTCAACATACGTCTGCTGCTCTCTGTTATTAGCTGCAGTATTTTATAGAGCTATTTATAGCAGCGTGAGCTGTCTGATTTGCTTCGTGTGGCGGAAAGTCAACTTGGAAATTGAAGCTAAGTGAAGACATTTCAAGTGAAGCCAGGCAGACGTCTCCACTGCAGCACCGTTCACGTTTTATTGGCTCGCTGCTTTCTGCTGCCTCAGATTCATCTCACAACCTGACTCATGAATATATATCTGTGTTTTCACCTTCCTGCGTCCTGGTTTCTAACTGGAAAAATCAGATTGTGCTGGCGCCGCCGCTCCTCTGCAGCAGTTTGCTGGCGCGTCCGCACGCTGCAGTGGAAGAAATGCGACTGGAATTACAGATTCGTAGGCGAGCTTAATCTCGGCGGACACCTTTGCACATGGAAACTACTGTAAAGAGGCCACAAGAAAAACAGCTCATCACACATGCACAGTAAATATTGCAAAAGTTGGAGGATCTGCATCTCTGCAGGAGCTTTTAAAAGAGTTAGAGATGAGTTGAGTTGACAAAGATTCAGAGTGCCGGTCTGAAGTCAGCCAGCGATCCAGTCTCAGACCAAACCCCCCAAAAACCCTCTGACCAACACTGAGGTTTCAGTCACTCAACTGTTTATTACTGTCACTTTAAATGAGATGAGATTAAAAAAAATGAGATTACATTAAAGTAGATTATATAAAATAAAATGGGATTAGATCAGATACAGTAAAATGAGATGAGATTATTGTACATTATATAAAATAAAATAAAGAGTTTAGAAGAGATCAAATTAGATAAAATAAAATGAGATTAGATGAGATGAGCTAAAACATGACAAAATGAGATGAGATTAAATTAGATTGCATAAAATAAAATCAGAGATGAGAGTGAGATTAGATTAAATAAGATAAAATGAGAATAGATTAGATGGGATAAAATATAATAAAATGAGTGTAGATTAAATTAGATCACAAAATAAAATAAAATAGAGATTAGATTAATTAGATAAAATTAGATTAGATGAGTTAAAAACAATATGAGATTAGATTAAATGAGATAAAATAAAATGAAATGAGAATAGACGAGATAAAATTAGTTTAAATTAGATAAACTAAAATAAAATGAGGTAAAATGAGATGAGATAAAATAAAATTAGATAAGATGAGATAAAAATAAAATGAGATGCGATTCGATGAGATGAGATATAATAAGATGGGATGAGATGAGTCTTTATTGATCTCCAGGAGAAATTCTGTTATTGCAGCAGCACCAAGGCAGAAATAAACATAAACAGAGAAAGTAAATAATACCAATAACTTATTTACTTTCTAATAAATCGATGAATGTATTAACGTGTTTGAGGAAACAACAGTCTGTGTGTTTCAGAAACGCCACCGGACTGAAATCGTTTGTTTTCTGGGCGTCTGATTTGCATAAAGAGCCCACTTAGCCCGACCCGTTATTACTGTAACTGCACCATAAAAGACATTTCTGGTCATCGGATCCCTCCTTCAACTCCGCTGTGATTCTGGAGGATGAAGAACTTGCGGTACGTCGTCGTCTTCTTGTGTTGTTTTCATTAGATGATGCTTTTAAAGTGAAACCATACTGAGGCTGACAGCAGGATCAGCTCAGTGATATATGCTCATCGAGTCAGGCCACACACTCGCTCTCCACCACTTCTATGGAGAAACATCTTTTTATTGTCAAGCAGATGAAGATGAGAGATTGTGCTCCGAGTCTTCGTCTCGAAAGAAGTTTTATTTAAACATCAGTCACATCTGGATTCACAGGAAGGAGAGGCTGATGGGAAATGTTTCTGATCTACAGAAATGTTGTCAAGCTGGAAAAGGACAAATGTGAAGTTGTGTTTGGGTCACAGAGTCCGAGGAAGCATTGATTCTGGACTAAACTATAGATATTTATATTTATAAAGACTCAGGCCTTCAGCGGGAAACCAGTGGTCTATTCAACCACAGTGATCAACAAGGCGTTTTAGACGTACGCCTTTCTTCATTTCTGTCATTTGTACCATATACAGTATACATATACCGTATATACATATACCATATATATACCATGTGTCCTGTACTGACTCGCATACACACCTTGAAAGTATGGCCAATTCAGACTACATCATATCAGCCCGATTATAGTCCAACAACAACCGTCGTAGGGTATTGATTGTTTTATCGAGTAGTGTCATAGTATGGACAACCGGCGCCATGTCTGGGACGCGTCCCGACGCCCGGACAGAAAGTCTAGCATGTTTGATTCTTTTTTTCTTCCCACGACGTGTGCCGTCATGGCCATGAATTTGACGCCCACACCTGTAAACAAAGGCGTCCGTTGAACGAGCCGTTATTCCGACAACAGTCCGACAAAAACAAAACTGGCCCGAAGAAAAATACACCCATTGTTCCAAAATCCCGTCGTTCGGACCATACGCGCTCTCCTGGCACCGCTGTCTTCATTTACGGGCTTTACCGGGGCTCACGCCCCCGGGTCCGACCACGTACACACAGTGGTGATGGTGTATTTTACGCCACGCAGCCGGAGCAGCTGTATATCTGACTGAGATCTTTCCATGTTTTTAAATCCACATGCTTCTCTGTGCACACAAGATTTCAGTTAGTCTGAAGAAACCAGACTGAAGCAGGTTTTCTAATTAATGGACGGGTCAAAGTTAACTCTGAAGCTCATTTTGTCTCCTAATAGTTGTCTGTGAAGCTTCATTGAATACTATATTGTTTTCATGGCTTCCAGACACCTGAGGGCGGAGTCAACCAGGACAGACTCACCTGGTCGGTGTTCAGCTCTATCGGCTGGTACTCGTCAGCCGGCCTCCCTTTGGCTCTGCAGCTCATCTGAACCCGTGTGGTCTCCACCTGGAGACACATTCATGTGTTCATAAAACTGTATTTTATCTCTCTGCTCACTTTATTTCACTTTTAGAGACGAGTTCAGTGTGAAGTTAATGAATTCACGGTGCAGCGACTCCACACAGCGCTTCATTAGAAGAGGACATTAATTAATCGGCTGTCTGTATCTTTACATCTGCACCATAAACACGACTCCTTTAACGCATGTGGAAACGTTTTACAGCAGCGTCGTCTTCGTGAAGACCAGAGGCTGTAAATGAAAAGCATGTTGAGCTCATGGAGGCAGAATGAAGCTTCCTGTTGTCTCGTTAGCGTTAGCTATCTTTAGCCTCCTCCTCTCTGATAGCAACAGACAGCAGACGCTCATTTAATCAGCAGTACTCATTTAATCAGGCTGCACTGATGACTAATACAAATACACTCCATCATATTTACTGGGAAAAGCAACGAGTTCAGCCTTTATTATTACATAAGAGCCACAATACGTACATTTCTAATTCATTCTCACAGCAGATGATTAGAAATATTTATAGATTAAAGGTCTAAATGAAAAAAGTTGTTGTATTATGTGTTTTAATAAATATTGTAGTACAAAATGTTTAGATTGGACTACAGGCTCGTTTACACCAGTCTGACGGCAGTTTAATCCTTTTGATTTGTGAACATAGACACATCTTTCTCTCTTTTTTTGTGATGCTCAGACTTTCAACAGCATATTTTTTGGGCTTTCCTATGAAGGTCCAGTATTTTCAAAATAAAACTTGCTGCCGACCAGTCGCTGGCATTCAGCGTTCACGTTCATCGTGACACTGCTGATGAAGTGCCAGAGCTGGCTGGTTTATGTTCCACTGGGGTGTTTAAGGGCAGGAGGAGGATGAGCAGTCAGTCCGAACTGCTAAAGGTCACCGGTTCGATTCCCCGGGTCAGCCATAAAATGACTCTAAATGTGAGCGCTCCAGTTACTGAACCAATCTTATTTCCTCCATTAAATGTCTCCGTTTTATTAAGTTAATTAGTTCCATTTGTTCAGTGAAGTGACCTTGTTCGGTTCCTCCCTTTATTTGAGCTCCTTTTAATGGAAATGATGTGATAACATGATTTAATAGGAGGGAACAAACCGTCTAATTTAACCACATCTTCACCATATTTTTACCATAAATTTAATAATATCCTAAATCTGAGTGTCACATGGTATTCACAGAGACAAACATATTAAAGAATGCCAATGCCATAAATACCTGTAATTTTATCATTTTTTGTTGAAAGATTGAAACTGATTTACAGAGCAAACAATGCAGAGTGATAACGTGGAATAACTTTGGCCTGTTATTGATACGCCATTTGGCTGTTGATCAGTTGAATCCCCGTCTAGATCTGAATCAAGTCCTTGATCTGGATCTTCTTTAAGCGGTTCTGTACCAACGCGGTCTCACGTTAAAGCGTTTCCATACCACGACAATCAACAGTCCTAAATTTCACCTAAATTTCCCTTTTTTTTTTGGTGACGCTCAGCACGACTTACAACAATGTATTTTCATGTGTTTCCTTATGAATGTCTAGTAAAACGTGATGAACGTGTCAATTTCTGCTCCAGACTTTTTAACATAAAGCTACTGATTTAGGTTTAGGAAAAGATCACAGTTTGGGTTAAAGTAGCACTGGAGGTGGTGTAGCTTCAGGACAGAAATGAAGTGGTAAATCAACGTCGACTACTGGTTTCAGGCAGGGCATGAAAACCGGTCTCCTGGGCTCCTGTCCGGTGCTCTTCCACCCACCCATCCGGGGCACAATAACGTGGATGACATGTGAACTGATTTTGTGCTGACCGTCATGAAAAATGAAATTTGTGTCAATGTACACAAATAAGTACTTTGAAGTTTGTGACTATTTCACAAACTGCTGCACACCTGAGCTGAATGACTGTAGATCTGATCCAGTCCTCGATCTGGATCCTTCTCAGGTGTTTATGGAGCTTCTTCCAGGAACATGAAGCGTTCTGTACATTAAATTACTGCTCAGCTCCTCAGACAGTCTGACCGTCAGCCTGAGGCAGCGTCTGGCTGCGACTCAGACCACGTTTGACCCGCGATTCACAGCCCAGAAACCACGACCCTCTGCTAAACATAGACGCTTCAGACCAGATGGAAACTCATGTTGGAGATGTGGAGGGATGCTACGCAGGCTGGGGGAGGTGGTACCAACAAAACCACTACTACCATGTTATGGCTTGACTCGTCTGGCAGCAGGGGGTCATTACTTAATACAGTAGAATTAAACTGAGACAAAAACACAGACCAGATACAGACACAAACAGAGACTGAGCTCTGTTTTCATTTAAAATGATCACATGAATGTGCCCAAGTAAAGTTTAGGTAGGTGCACAAACAACACTTGAAGGTTGTAGGTTTTACTGCCGAGCCTCAGTGACGAAGTGAGAGGGAACAAACCACAACAACCACCACGGGTGAAGAGTGGCCCAGCGAGGAGCTCCATATGTCACTACTTTAAAGGAAAGTTAGGGAGGAAGGAAAGAGGAAGTGGGAGGAGTGAGTAAGTTCATCCATCTAATTACCATCCAGCTTCATGGAGTCTTCTGCTACCGTGATGGTGACGACCGCCGTGTGATGTCAGCAAGAGGCTGAACTTCATTTATAAAGCAGGTCGAAGCTCCACAGCAGAGTCCAGAGTTCAGACTCCCAGAGGAGCTTCTCCTCCTCGTCGTACACCACCAGAGGACGCTTTACTCCTCCTCACCGGTCCTCCGAGGATTCACAACGAACGAGGAGCTCCGACACACGTGAGTGCATTCATCCGTTCATCCATTCACTCATTCATTCATTCAGTCTCTCATTCACTCACTCATTCTTTCATTCAGTCTCTCATTCACTCACTCATTCTTTCATTCATTCATTCACTCATTCATTCACTCATTCACTCATTCATTCATTCACTCATTCATTCACTCATTCATTCATTCATTCAGTGTGTGCACAGATGTAAACTGTCTTCTGTAACTGAGCAACATCAACTGTAGTAAACACCTTAAAAATGTAAAATTGTAACACTGGATTCTAGTAAATGAGTGACATCTATTTTCAAATACTGTTCTTGTAGATTTTTACTGTTAAAATATACAGTATATATATATATATATATATATATATATATATATATATATATATATATATATATAGTTAGATCTTTAACTTCAAAAGTGTTTATATGTAAAATATATTCTTTGTTTTTCTCAAGATTCTTTTTTCCTCAAACTTTTACAGCTTTTTACTCAAATGTTTTACTTTCACGCTAGATTTTCTTGTATTTTTTTATTCTAAATTATTACAACTCTTCTCTTTTCTTTTCATTTATTCTCAACATACTGCAGTTTTTGTAGTTTCTCTACAATCTTTAGAGTATTTGTGTGTATGTACGTTGTTGACGTTGATCGATAAAGTAATGTTTGAACTGGAGTAGAGATCTTTGTGGGTTCAACACCCTGGATGTGTCCCGACCCAAAGTAAACCTCCCTAGAACCAACATCAAATACGAGACCAGACAAAGACCTGATCCGAAAGGCAGTCTTCATCCGTACAGACCCTCAGGTATTTGGACCTCATGGGCTGAACTCAGTTAGAATAGAATCTGGACCTGGAGTCCCAGATCAGGTCTTGGTTACAAGGATCTAACTGGACCTGTGACCAGAAAATGTGGAGGGTTTTGGATGTTCAGCTGCAGATTAGAAGATTGTCAGTAATTATACCAGGAGAGATAATATTATGGAGCAGATTTTTATTATCTTGAATATCAACAATAATTGACGCAGCTAATGATGACTAACTGCTCGTTTTATCTGATCGATTCATCAATATCATATTAACCATTTTACATCGGCTTGGATTAAAAACATCACACCATCAGGACAATTTAAAAGCTGCCTGAGCACAAAACAAATGGAGGCAGTCAAACTAAACGATTTATTACTGTTTTTACTATTTCTGTATTAGCTCTGCCAGCTGCCATTAGCAGGAAAGCTACAGTAGCAACGTTACAAGCTTCCAGTATATACACTTTATTTTTTAATAGCAATAGAATGGTTTTGTTTTAGATTTTTTATTCCAGTTTAAAGACAAATCCTGTCATTAAAAAAAACTTTTTTATTGACATCTGAAAAAAATTATCCTCTGAGGATAGCATTGTTAGCTACACGAGGCTAATTTATTTCCCCCAAATTTTGTAAAAAGTTGGTAAATAGTCCTAAAAACTGGCCAAAGACATTGTACCTGAGCTGACAGTGAAACAGGATTATAAGATGGAAGCAGTGACGCGCTGTTTAAAGTTTAGCAAATATCATTTTGTATTTTTTATTGCTCCCAAAAAATTCTTCCATTAGCTTGTTAGCTGTTTGTCTCCCAGTGTTAACTACCAGTCTTGTACACTGTAGAACAGCTTTCAAATACATTTTTCATATTTTCAGTGTGTTGTTTCTAACACTCACTAAAAGTTTAGTAAATGACCTTCTATGGTGATTTTTATTTTTCCGTTAGCTTGTTAGCTGATGTCTCCCAGTGTAAACCACCAGTAAATGTTGCTTCATCCTTCTGCAGCCCAAAGAAAAGACAAAGTGCTGGTTTTACACCTCCACTGCTAATTTTCAGCTTGTCTTTGCTCATAAATCAAACATAGAGGACATCTTACTGTTACCAGCGCTAACCATCTCCAGTGTCTCTGTTTCAAAGCTAATCACATCATAACTGTGAGCCCATAAAGACGGCGTACCGTCTAAACTGCTCTGAACCACTTTCTGTCGCTGTCACACTCTAATCCAGTTAGCTGGCAGCGCGGCGCTAACCACAATCAGCTCTAATTGAGCAACGTGACAGTGACACACCAGCAGATGATGAACTCACATCTGGCAACATCTGTAACAGACAGACAGACTGCAGGCGGGTGATGTTGGTTGGTTTTCATGCTGCGCGCTAACGTACGTACTGTAGCGCTAACATACGGTAGCACTAACGTACTACATGTAGCGCTAACGTACTGTAGCGCTAACGTACTGTAGCGCTAACGTACTGTAGCGCTAACGTACTGTAGCGCTAACATACGGTAGCACTAACGTACTACATGTAGCGCTAACGTACTGTAGCGCTAACGTACTGTAGCGCTAACGTACTGTAGCGCTAACGTACTACATGTAGCGCTAACGTACTGTAGCGCTAACGTACTGTAGCGCTAACATATGGTAGCACTAACGTACTACATGTAGCGCTAATGTACTGTAGCGCTAACGTACTGTAGCACTACAGTACGTTAGCGCTAACGTACGGTAGCACTACAGTACGTTAGCGCTAACGTACTGTAGCACTACAGTACGTTAGCGCTAACGTACTGTACGGCTGCAGGAATCACTTCAGCTCAGCGTCGCTGTTTGTTCTACTTGACGTATGAGATATTATTTCTAACTCGCTGTATCACTGAAAACAGACATTTAGCTTTAACTGACAATGCTGTGATTTCTTTTAAGGCTTTTCTTCAAACAGTGAGAAAAATAAACAGAAATAATCAAGCGACAGATGACTGAACAGCTAAAACTAAATATTTTTAAGCAGAATTACTTCTTTACTCTGTTTAACTCAAATGAACTGTTTAGTTTTCTTGACACTTTATATGTGATATATGGTACTTTAGATGTATGCAGAATAACTGAAATTTATTTCTTTACATTGGACAAAATTCCTTGAGTTTAAGAAAACTTCATTAATAATTGTAATTATGAAGCAGGAAGTATAAAGAGCGGCGGACGGCGTGTAGGGAGGAGATCGAGGTTCGTGTCCCGCATGAAAACAGAAGTAAACAAGTTACAGCACTTCTGGAGTTACGTTAACCCAAAACACCGTCATTTCCAAAAGCTAATTAAGTAAGTTTATTCAAAGTCGTACTGAGCGTCATGAAAAAAAGGACAATTTTTGTCTATATATATGAATCAAATAGACTAAATTTCGTGATGAACTGTTTACGAACTGCTGTCAGACTGTGTTGATATTTGACTCGCCTGCCTGAATACGCAGTGTTTTGTAGTGATGGTTGTTTTCCGTACTGATGTTATATGTTTACGTATTTTATGTACTTACTTACTTTACGTACTTCACTAAGCCCAACCATTACGTTTTGCCCTGCTGGTACTGAACATACAGGTGTGTAATAGTCACGTCTCTACGAGGTAAACTATGACATGAACACAGTATCCTCTGGTGGACCAACCCAGTATCACAGCAAGGTGTACAAATACCACATTACACAGACATTCAGTCATGTCAGCCTTTCCTTGTGTCATTGGTATGCCATGCAAACGTTCACAGTTAGGTTTAGGCAAAAAAAAAAAAAAAAGTAAGTACGTAAACTAAGTAAAACACGTGCAGTAACAACTATGGAAAACGTGTCAGAAACGTCACACAAAAACGTGACAATCAGCACTAACGTAACTTATAAAACAAGACAGGGTTCCCTGGTTAAAAGCTAGGTGACCATCAGTGGTTCTCTCTTTTTATTCTACGTCACTAACCCTTACCATAGTATTTATACACAGATGTGTTTATTGTAGTATAGCATACATGGCGTACGTATTGCACGCTAGTGCATTATCGTGACGTTTATATGTCATTTCCTGCTGGGTGGACAGGCAGATCTGTTACAGGCTTTGCTGTGATGTTGGGTTGTTAATTCTGCATTTGTGTCCTTTTACTTTTGGTAAAGTATAGTATGTGAATTTCCCCACTGTGGGACCAATAAAGGAATATCTTATCTTATCTTATATTTTGATGCTAATACTTTTGTACTTGTTTCTACACTGTAGTATTAGGCTACTGAGTGCTTCTTCCACCATTGACTGTAACACATTTAAAACTATTTTTGTTCTTGAAAGATCAAACTATACGTCATGCTTACGGCCCGGTCTGTGCAGAAAGCGACCCTTCATGGGGACTCAAACCTCAGCTTGTGCCTCTGTGTTTTTGTGGGCTGCTCTCATCAAATTATGTCAGATGGTCACCGGGTCAGACGGGGAAGCAAATAACCTCCGTTCGGCGTTTGGCGTTGGGCGAGCAGCGAGCAGCTGCAGAGTTAGTATTTGTGGTTGCACAGCGGTGGAGCAGCATGTGTTCCTGTGGTGGCCGAGAGCTGCACCATGAAAACGAGTCAAACAACGAGACGGAGTTCTTCTTTAAGAGGTTCAATTTAAAAAAACCTACATTCCTCCGTTCGACATCGCTACCGGAGAGGAGGAGGAGGGTCGAAGGTAAGCCAGAGGTTAAAATGAGTGAGAGGAAGGCCACCCCTGAGAGGAGACGTCTCATGGTCTCTTCATCATCCCTCAATCATCATCATCCGTCACCCTCCTCCTCCTCGCCTCGCTCTTTCCATCATCCCTCACCCTGAGAAAAATTCACTCAGCTGCTGTACTGCCACCGGGGAACACAACCACTTATTTCATCCCTTAAACTTGTCACATTCATGTTAAGGTGGAATGGTCCCGAAACACTGAACGTTAATGGCTCCAACAACTTCAAATAGTGAAACTTTAAATGTTTCTGCATTTATATGAAATTAAGGGATTAACACCCACCAACATTTTGGGCCATAAAATAAAACAAATGGACTTGATTGCCAGACTGTTGCCGTTAATTTGAAAGTGAAGTTTTCCAGAATTTATTACACTGTCAGACTGCTGAATGTAGGCCGACACCAGATTCATAGGTTTTAGTTGTATATATATTTTGCTGTGCATTGTACATGGGTTATTTACCAATATGGGATCAATAAAGTACAGCTCAAATTTGAAGACTTAAGGGTTCCTTAAAGGACCAACAGTTTTCTGAAAACTCAAATTCAAGCAAATACAGGAACATATTTTACATATTTTACTTAGTTTACATCCTTATTTTACTCAGTTTACGTACCTATTTTACTTAGTTTGAGTACCTAGTTTATGTACGTATTTTAGTTAATTTATGTATGTATTTGACTCACTTTACTTATGTATTTTAGCTGCTAAATTTACGTTGTTATTTTACTTAGTTAATCTATTTTACTTACTTAGTTTATGTACCTACTTTACTCAGTTTACTTATGTTATTTAATGTACTTAATTCTTATTACTTATATTACATACCTATTTTGCTTAGTTTACTTGCTTATTTTACTTTGTTTTCATATTTATTTTACTTAGTTAGCACACTTATTTTACTTGGTTTACGCCCTTATCTTAATCCCAATGATGATGTTTTTGGTAAACGTGGTTTGTGGCAGCAGTGGCCTGCCGGCGCTGAGCGTCGTCTCGCTGTGGTGGCGGTGGGGGGTTCAGGTCCACTGCTGGGGGGTAACAGTACGAGTCTTTGTGAGGACGATTGTTTTTAGCAGGGCGGGGGTGCGGTCGCAGAGATTAAAAGCGGACATTTGTTTTGTGTATGTCGTCTCTGCCAAGACGCTGCAATTTTCTATGAATGTAAAACAGCTTTCCTGGCTGCGACCCCACACGCCGCCGCTGCCAGGAAAAGACCTTTTTTCTGGTACCTGTTTACGTGCAGGTAAAGCAGCTTCCACTGCAGCACATGAGATCTTTCTTTCCAGCCGACAGGTAGTCGTTCCCTCCGCTGATCCCCGACACTCCTCCTTTTGTTCCAGCGTTTCAGAAAATCGGCCTGGACTGAGTTCCTGAACCGCCTCCAACCAGCTCATAAACTGGAAGGAACTTGACTAATTTGCAGACAAACTGCGGGGAAAGAACTCCCATGATTCTCCCTGGCACCAATCATTCACCATCAAAATGTTGAGTTTGTTTAATACACTGAGCGATGACTTGGACTGGAACAATGGATCCTGTTTATGATCAGTAATGAATGAAAAGAGCAGGTTTGTTGCATCACCTCGTCCAGCCCCGAGTTGGCAGCCAGATAATGTGTCCATTGTGCTGCTCTTCATGTTCATACAGTGACCTTTACAGTGGAGCTGCTATTTCTGGGTAAAAATCAAGGACGCATCAATAGACTGAGCTCGCCAAGCCCGAATGTTTGAGATAATTGAGTAAATTGAAAACACAGCGACTCGACTCAGACTGTTGAGTCAGAGAACATAGTGTAGGGAAACCCTGATGAATATCTATATCCATACTACGTATAGGATTCCCCCCCCCCCGGAGGCAAAGTCATCACTGCTGCCCATCTGAAACCCCCGGAGGGAGGGGGGGGTCGGGTTAATATGGCCGACCCTGGCCGAGTGAGCATGTGACCCTCGTAAGGACGACAGCTTGAACTTCGCCTGGGCTCCAGTTCATCACCACCACTAGTCATGCTCCACATACGTTCATTGATTTGAACATTTTTAAAGCAGCTGTAATCAATATTTTTATAATAACAATGGATCCAATGTAGTCTCAAGGGAAGGCGTATAAATAGAACAATATTATCAGGATATTCTTTGTGTCGTGAGAACGCATTTTAGGCTTTTCATGTGTTGTTTTTACTCCATGCAACAAAACAATGCTAAGTCTGCTGTCAAGTTCAGGCAACAGAACCACTTAGGTTTAGGAAAAACTCTGCAAAATAGGTGTGTACATGAAGTAAAATAAGTAGGTAAACTAACTAAAATAGGTACATAAACTAAGCAAAACAGGTACATAAACTAAGTCAAATAAGTATGTAAAATAAGTAAAACATGTATGGAAACAACTATGGAAAACATATCACAATGTCATATAAAAAACATGACAAATATTATGTGACACCGGTCAACAGCGGCCTCGTAGCTAAAAGTCAGACGGTCTTTCTCCCTTTACATACGTCATTAACTCTTACTGTAGCGTTTACACACAGATGCGTTGGCGTACAAATGACACACGGTTATCTAGAAAGGCGTCCTTATTGCACATTAAACACCTTGTGTTTTATCGCAGCATTTATTTGTTATTTGTTAACTGTCATGCTGCACATGCTGTTGATTAATAGCTAATCGCTAATATTTACAGGTATCCCTGGTAACTACAGAGAAACCTGCTGGGTTAAATTTGACCAGATTAGCAGCAGTTAAACTGAAGTCAGCAGGCTAAAACATCGGTAACATTAATCATGTTGTTTCTAAACATGTTTCAGTTTCTGGGATAAAAAACAAAAAAACTCACATAAATCTCCGACATGTGAAATGTTGATGCCACATGCTTGTGTAAACATTTTTCCCCACAAATGGTTTCCACGGCGATGTTTAGGGGGCGGTGTTGTCGAGATAAGACCCTCGGGGTGAGAGCATGTTGCTGCTTTTCTGCCTCACAGATCTGGTTTTAATTGACTGAGGCGACAGCTGGAACATATTTCTGATGTTTCAACACGTGTCAGTCGGCGGCGGCGGCTGAATGTGGCGCTGCTGCCCGCAGTGTTTGTCTGACTTACTGTTGTTTGCTCTTTACAGCGGCCTGCAGGCTCCCATGTGTGGAGGAAACTCAGGAAACTCAGATGCTTCATACTTTAAGCCACTATTATTTTACATTTTATGATAATGTTTTGGAACAAAATGGTACTTTCCTGATGAAGACTGGAGCAGTGTGCTGCTTTCAGCCCCGTCGTGGTCATCCTGTATTCATAGACAGTGGGCTTTTCTGCTTGTCTTTTTGGTTACAACCAGCAGGGGTCGCCAAAGTCTGACATTTTCAAATCTTGTACTATAAGGCGAGGAATCTGTCTGTCTCTTTCTGTACAGTATGTGCAGTATGTTGTTCTACCGATCTACTTCACATTTGGTGGGTGTGCTGATGGAGAACCGGGGTAGTGTCGTATTGAATGTGGTGCAGTTTGACCTGATGGTGGCGCTATGACAATGAACTTTACATTTTGGCCTGCAAGTTTCGAACCATAAGTCTCAGAAACATTTTCTTTTTCTTCTTTTTTTTTTATGGGTCCAGAAAAATCTATGCTTATAAGTCACGCTATTTGCATCTAGACCATGGATGTATAAAGAGAACTGGATCCGGGTTGGAGGATCCTCGTTCGTTCCTATGAAAAGTTGCTCAATGGCACATGAAGTCAAAATGAATCAGCATTCGTCTGGAAGAGTACCCGAATCTTCCACCGATCGTCCGCATCCAAAGGCCCAGGACTTGATTCGGTCACGGGGTCCCAGCCTCACGCCATCGTCACGGCTTGCTAACTCCGCCCCCCAGCCCTCGCGGACCAGGCCTTCGTGATGATTTGGCTGGTAGTTGTTGAGATATTGAGATCTGGATAACAGTCCTGATGAACATACCCCAGATATGATGTTTCAGTCGCTCAGCTGCTCATAAAATTTGTCATCAGAAAATTGTTGAAATCCTGACTGTCTGAATGGGAGGAAACAGAATAAATATACACGTGGCTGGTTCAAAGAAACCAGAAATGTGAATTAGTCCGACCAAGAAAAGTCTCGGAAGATGACTTGAATTATTATTTAGTGCTGACGATAAACATCTCTGAGGATGTAGGCAGAAAAATGTGTTAACCAAGCTGGCTGGTTGACTGAAGTCCTAAAATCCTGAGTATAAAAGCTCACAAATGTCTCTGAATGAACCCGACGAAGGTTCGTAGAGGCGCGTTCGAGCCTTCCACCTGCTCAGTGCTGCCACTAGTGGCCATAACATACATAAAGGTGACTACCATTTCTTTCAGCAGTATTTCTGTAATTTCATAGATTTTCTGAGGTGCTGAGTGGTTGAAATGACCGGACTCTGGGAGAAGAAGTGATGCGTATCGTCGTCTTTGATCGGGACCAGATTTGGCAAAACTCGTGCTTTCTGTTTAAAGGTAATTCAGTTGCAAATGAAGGTTCTAGTGCAACTTTGGTTTGGGTTTTTCTGGCATGAGGCTGATACATGCAGCTCAGTATGGGAGGTTACATAAGAGCAGTGACAGCGTTGGTGGTGTGAATGCAGAGTCACGCTAACATGATCAGATTAGATTAATCCACCGTAATGATCTGTGTGGAAATAACATGTTAAAGAACAGACGTTAAAGATGATAACAGTTAATTACAGAGAGCAAAGTAAGTTCAGATGTTCTGATGTGCATCATTAACGCTTCACGTCGTCTTATGTGCAGATGGGAGAAATGAATTCAAATGAAATAATCCGTCCTGTGTGTTGGAAGTCACCTCGTAAAGATCGTCGTATGCTTAAGATGAACCAGGTCGACCTCGGAGAGTTACTAAAATAGTTCGTAAATTGTCTGACATTTTATTCTCATTTTTTATTCGTTATTTGCAAAAAAATGACCGACAGATAAAATTATTTTTACCAGAAGTCTGCAGCTTCTCACGGACGATGACGGCAGCAAATATCCAGCCGAGTCGCGCAGCAGTTTGTGAAATAGTCACAGAATTTAATGTATTGATTTGTGTACATAGACACAAATTTCACTTTTTCTGTGATGGCCAAAATCAGTTTGTATGTAATCCACGAAATCGTAAACCAGGACGTATAAAGAGCGTTGGCGCCCCGTGTGAAGCCGCAAGTCAACGTTGATTCATCTGTCACATAACTTCTGTACTTGAATTACACCACATCTGGAGTTACTTTAACCCAAACCAACATCTGTAACTGCACCTAACTAAGTAGTTTATTGCCTAAACCTAACTAAGTAGGGTTTTTTTTGCCTAAACCTAAGCAGTTTGTTGCCCAGACCACCTGACCCTCCAGGTGGTCTGTGATGGGTCCAGACTTCCTGACCCTCCAGGTGGTCTGTGATGGGTCCAGACCACCTGACCCTCCAGGTGGTCTGTGGTGGGTCCAGAGTCTCTGCTATGATGCTCAAACCAGCTGTCACTGTGCATCACACAGGAAGTACCGCCGAGTCTTAGAGCGCTGATAAAATCACCTTCAATCAAACAATTCAGTTTTCAGAAACTTCAGCTTGTATTTCATCATTTGAAACATCAAGTTTTTAGATTAAATATGAAAGAAAGACTGACCCTCTATTTTTGTATTGAACAGATATTTAGTAAATCTGGAAAAGCAAACAATTCACAATTACACAATTACAAATCACAATTACGAATTAACAATTAAAAACTATTAAAATTATATTTAAAAATTAAGGCCTGCTTTGTATTCACCAATAAAATTTGAAAAATAAAATAATAAATTAATAATAATAACTCTAACAATCATTATGATTATTTAAATATTTAATATCAAAAAGTTGCGTACATAATTATGTTCAAGCATCAACTACATAACAGTCAACATGAGCATGTGGACACACAAGGGCAGAGTAGTTTTGGCACTAATCACCCCTCATATTCTTCCAGCTGTGTTTGCTCAATTTTATTTTTGACTTTATCATTTTTTGCTGTTTGTTTATTCTGTCATCTTTGCTGTTGTCATCTTAATGTGTAGCTGTGAATTAATATTAATATTCTTGCCAGTAAATGTACGGTAGTTTAACTAATCAACCCTCACATCTAGTTCCACTCTTTGCTGTGGTTTTGTTTTATTATTTTTTTCACTTTTTGTCATCTTTGTCTTTGCATTTGTCTTTTATTGTAAATGTAATTTTCTTTGTTTTTTGTCGTTGACTTGTCTAAGCATGAAATATTAAACCCTAGACTCATTTAATGGACAGATGTGCAGTAGTATTGGCACTGACTGACCCCCGTAGTCCAGCTGTTGTTGCAAAATGACTTGCAGTATGTATATGAATGTATAGTCATTCTGGCATTAGTAATCCCTCATACATCTTCCAGTTGTGGTCTCAGAATGAGTCTTGGTGTTTGTTTGTTTGTTTTTTTTCCTTTATTGTCACTTTTGTTTTTCTTTTATTCATTTATTTGTTTTTTTGGTGTGTCTTCCCGTCTTGTTAAACTGTCGTTTTCTTAAGTTTGTTGTGTAAATATAAAACAGTAGAGTCATCTGGCAGACAGTATTTTTGGCACCAGCCGCCCTCCATAGCTCCAGCTGCTGGCTCCGGGTGCTGCTGGAGGTCCACCTCCCTGTCGTTTCTCCTTCTTCTCTGACAGTGAAGCGGGCAGAGACTCCTCCTGGTTCTTGAGTCCTCCCCTTCCCGTCGCCTCTGACCTCCTCCGGCTGTCAGCAGCATGCAGCACACGGTCCCAGCAGAGCGACCCGCGGCAGCGGCAGCAGCCATCAGTCGGACTGACGGTCACCTGTAACCCGCCTCACCTGGAGACCGCTGCAGCCGGGCTTCCTCTTCTTCTTCGGGGGTTTAAACTCAGGAGCATCTTTAAAAACTGCGGATGTTTTCTGGCTCGTGGGGCTCGTTTTTTTCACCTGGATTGTTTTTTATTTGTGGACTGGAAAGTTTAAGAAACTTGTATCGTTTTTTTTTCCCGCGTGGGTGAGACGCTGCTGTGGGAAAGTAAGTTTCCCCTCAACTCGTCCTCCTCTTCTTCTTCTTCGCCTCCGTTTGTTTTGGTCTGTTTCACTGAAGCTTTGTTGTGGCTTCATCAGGAATTTGCTGGTTTCTGCAGCGACTCATCTGCACAGTTGAAGTTCATCATTTCAGCAGCTGCAGCTCAGAGAGGAAGAAGCTTAAAGAGAGGAAGAAGCTTAAAGAGAGGAAGAAGCTAGAGAGGAATAAGCTCAGAGAGGAAGAAGCTCAAAGAGAGGAAGAAGCTTAAAGAGAGGAAGAAGCTCAGAGAGGAAGAAGCTCAGAGAGGAAGAAGCTTAAAGAGAGGAAGAAGCTGAGAGGAAGAAGCTTAAAGAGAGGAAGAAGCTTAAAGAGAGGAAGAAGCTCAGAGAAGAAGCTCAGAGAGGAAGAAGCTTAAAGAGAGGAAGAAGCTTAAAGAGAGGAAGAAGCTCAGAGAGGAAGAAGCTTAAAGAGAGGAAGAAGCTTAAAGAGAGGAAGAAGCTTAAAAAAAAAAGAGAGGAAGAAGCTTAAAGAGAGGAAGAAGCTTAAAGAGAGGAAGAAGCTCAGAGAGGAAGAAGCTTAAAGAGAGGAAGAAGCTCAGAGAGGAAGAAGCTTAAAGAGAGGAAGAAGCTGAGAGAGGAAGAAGCTCAGAGAGGAAGAAGAGAGAGGAAGAAGCTCAGAGAAGAAGAAGTGAGAGAGGAAGGAGCTCAGAGAAGAAGCTCAGAGAGAAAAGGTCGCTGACGGGCTGTTGCTGTGTCTGTTTGCAGGATGTTCTGCTCCAGAAGGGTCCTGCAGCAGTGGGGCTTCGCCGTGTTCCTGCTCTGCTCCCCGGTGCCTCACTACGGTCGGCCTGTGGATGCCCTCAGCAACCGAATGTAAGTGTTAATACTGGGTCACCCCCCCCCCCACACACACACACACACACACACACACACACACACCACATGTGTGTTCACCTAAAGCGTCCTGATGAACTCCCAGCAGCCCAGATATCTGAGGGTCCGATCCTCCCTATCTGAGGGTCTGAGGGTCCGATCCTCCCTCTCCGAGGGTCTGAGGGTCCGATCCTCCCTCTCCGAGGGTCTGAGGGTCCGATCCTCCCTCTCCGAGGGTCTGAGGGTCCGAGGGTCCGATCCTCCCTATCCGAGGGTCTGAGGGTCCGATCCTCCCTCTCCGAGGGTCTGAGGGTCCGATCCTCCCTATCTGAGGGTCTGAGGATCCGATCCTCCCTATCTGAGGGTCTGAGGATCCGATCCTCCCTCTCCGAGGGTCTGAGGATCCGATCCTCCCTATCTGAGGGTCTGAGGGTCCGATCCTCCCTATCTGAGGGTCTGAGGATCCGATCCTCCCTCTCCGAGGGTCTGAGGGTCCGATCCTCCCTCTCCGAGGGTCTGAGGGTCCGATCCTCCCTCTCTGAGGGTCTGAGGGTCCAGACTGGACCAAACGGATGGTTATAAATCTCAGGGGAGATTTTAGTGGCGTGGGTTTTTGTAGTGATTGGTCCAGGTTGGCGTGGACGTTAACGGCGTGGACGTTAACGGCGTGGGCGTTAACGGCGTCGCCGTGGGGCCTTTTCTGCTGGTGTGATACCTCTGGTGGGACGTCAGGAGGACGAGGGTTAACTCCACCTGAGACAGGTAGAATCAGACGAGCTGGTGACCTCTGACCTCCGTCGATCAGTTTGATCAAACTACACCCATCTGTTAAATTTATGAAACATTAAAGAATGACCGTCAGCAAGGTCATTAGAGTTTTTAATGGTTTTCAGTGTGTTTGCTAGGGTGTAGGAAGGGTTAGTTTTATATATGTTGTCGGGGGGGATGCTGTCTCAGAGGTATGTGCCGTTTGGCCGTCTTGGTTTCACCATACTGCTTTTTGACTGGCTCCATCTTGGGTTTTGGCGATGGCCAAATAAATAGATGTTTGGATTAAACGCCAGTAAAAATGTGGACTGAATATTGTTTAAAATGTTAATAATACTAATAAATCTGCAACAACTAGTTAATTATTAAATTAGTAGAAGCTCATGCCGGGGTCTCAGGGAACGATATTTTGGGGGTTTTGGACTGTTGGTTAAACACAAGAAGACATCTAAGATATCGTGATGACATTTTCCAGTTTTCTGAAGTTTTATTGATCAAAATCAGGAAGATAATTGGCAGATTTCTCTGTAATCTTCAATGTTAAAACCTCTCAAATGTTAAACACAAGTAGTTCAATAAAAAAGTCTAAAATTCAGGAGTTATCTGATCAGAGAAGATCTTCTCTTCTGCTATAACACGTTTCAGTATTTCTGAAATGAAAACATGTATTATTCCCCCTCTAAGACGGGATGAGTTCGAGCTCCAGGATCAGAACCAGTCAGAGAGCCAGGCGTCCTCCGGTCCGTATGTCGAGGCCTCGGCAGCGCCGCAGGTTTTATGAAACACTCTCGTCTTTGATTCGTCCCCCACAGAGAGAAACAATTACGGTGAGGCAGGACGGCGAGCGTTGGAGCGCTGCCACCTCACAGGATGCACCGCGGCCATTTTCCTCCTCTTCCCTCTCTCTGGAAGCGTTTGAAGTCTTTATTAAAGGTACAAACTGAAGCAGATCAGCTTTCAAAGAGCCGGGGAGTGGGCTTTACAGGAAATATCTGTATGCATATAAACAGGAGCTGCTCTCCGGGGCTGCCTCTGTTTTTATTACTCAGCAGAAAAATACACTTTCACTTTGGGGGAGCTGCATAAAAAGATCTCCGTCTTTGTGCTGGTCTGGAAAACCGGTGAATAGTTTCTGTGGAGCTTCACCTCCTCCACAGGAGGAGGAGGGCACCATGGGAACCGGTGACAGCTGTAATCAGCCGCCGGTATCTCCCATTGAAGCCGGCGTGTTTGTGTGCTCAGACACCTGAAGTGTTTGGCCGGCGGCGGCGCTCGGCGGAGGTCGGCGGCGCTCGGCGGAGGTCGGCGGCGGTTCCCAGGCTTCCAGCCTTCGTGCCCTCTGCTTCTCTGTTTGCAGAAGAGTTAAGACTCTGAGTAACACGACACCGCGGCAAAGCAAAGCGCCGATCCTTCTGCTGCTCCGAGCCAGTGTGGAAAGATAACAGCTCGACCCATCTGGTCACAATCACAGCTGACGGACGCCTCCTCTTCGTCTGTTGACTCATCTCCTCTTCACGCCTCGAAACTTTCTGAAAGTCCACTGTTGATTTAATCAGACTCTGTGTTTCCATCACATCTGCCTACGAGCAGGTCCAGACACATTTTCAGTCCTGTTGACTAATTAACGTCACGTAAATAACCACAAAACAAACACGGACACATGTGTCCAGAGGACGGTCATGGCTTCTCAAAATCAACACAAATTTCAATGAAGTTTGGTGTGAAGTTCAGCCAGCGGCCGAGTGTCTCCTGAGCAGACAGCACCACCACGTGGCCTTTTAGTGTCAGAGGTCAACAGAGAGCTCCGACACCTAGAGGTTGAAGGTTCAAATCCTGCTGAGGCTGCTGATGATTTCCTACAAATATATATCTAAACATACATTTACATTTGCTCATGTATGATGTCATTCCTGCCAATGTTTATATATTTTATAGTGAAAATGTAAAATCAAGGGTAAATTAAAAAAAACTCAAGAAATCAATAACAGCAATAAAAAACAGACTGAAAAATAAAAAATGTTGGTGTGCATACATATACACATATGCCTGTACTGTATGTATACACAGACATACAGTACATACAACTATATATATATATATATATATATATATATATATATATATATATATATATATACACATCTACCTGTACGAGTCCACAGGAAGAACCGACACTGGCTCAGTGTTTGATGATAAATGAATTCAGGCATGACGACTCAAAAATGAAGGAAATTTGGATGCAGTTTGGTGTGAAGTTCAGCCAGAGGTTGAGTGTTGTGTCCCGAGCTGACAGCACCACCATGTGGCCGTTCAGTGTCAGCCACCTCATAATGAGTCACATTCCATCTAAACGGGGTTCATGGTGCAGTCAGAGGCATGTTGTGTATGATCCATCCAGATGATTAATTCAGACAGGATATCTGCTTTGTTTCTGTGTGGACAGCGGCACCATGTGGCTCTTTAACGTTGCTGTTTCCACCTTTTCTTTCCTGTAAAGTGGTTTTAAACTTGTTATGGTTTATCTGTCGGGCTTCAACATGCTGGAGGACTGACAGTCTGCAGGCTCCATAGCTCAGGGGTTAGAGCACTGGTCTTGTAAACCAGGGGTCGCGAGTTCAAATCTCGCTGGGGCCTCGTCTCATTTTCAAAAAGTCCTTCAGGCTGGTTAAAGGTCAAAGTAAACACATGTAGAGGTCAGTGACCTCTGACCTGTAGATGGCGCTGCAGCGACATAAACCTCAGCGGTTCACCGTTGCAGAGCCGGTTGGTGTGAAGCTCAGCAGTGGTGAAATGAAAGAAACAGTATATGATGAGAGGAATACAGAAACACGTGCAAAGGGAAAACTGCAGGAATAAATAAATACATACGTTTACAAATAAATTGAAACTATTTTTTTAAAATGTAAAAATATGAAAAATAATAAAATAATAAATAATTAAATAAATACAAACACAATGAATAAATCCATCCATCCATCATCAACCGCTTATCCCGTTAGGGGTCGCGGGGGGGCTGGAGCCGATCCCAGCTGGCATTGGGCGAAGGCGGGTTCACCTGGACAGGTCTCCAGTCCACCACAGAGAGACAGACAACATAGAGACAGACAACCATTCACGCTCACATCCACACCTACGGGTGTCAATTAACCTGCATCAATTAACCTAAACAGCATGTCTTTGGACTGTGGGAGGAAGCCGGAGTACCCGGAGAAAACCCACGCTGACACGGGGAGAACATGCAAACTCCACACAGAAGAGTCCCAAGCCGGAATCCAACCTGCGACCTTCTTGCTGTGAGGCGACAGCGCTAACCACTACACCACCGTCCATCCATCCATCCATCATCCCGCTTTCCCGTTAGGGGTCGCGGGGGTCTGGAGCCGATCCCAGCTGGCATTGGGCGAAGGCAGGGTTCACCCTGGACAGGTCGCCAGTCCATCGCAGGGCACATAGAGACAGACAACATATAGACAGACAACCATTCACGCTCACATCCACACCTACGGGCAATTTTAGAGTAATCAATTAACCTAAACAGCATGTCTTTGGACGGTGGGAGGAAGCCGGAGTACCCGGAGAAAACCCACGCTTACACGGGGAGAACATGCAAACTCCACACAGAAGAGCCGCAAGCTGGAATCGAACCTGCGACCCTCTTGCTGTGAGGCGACAGCGCTAACCACTACACCACCGTGCAGCCCATAAATAAATATATAAATATATTTAAAAATAAATAGAGAATGAATAAATTGTGCATAAATAAATACATTTAAACATAAATACAAAATTGAAATACAACTCAAGAATAAAAAATAAAAAAATATATAATAATAGAAATATATATAGATATAAATAAAAAGGAAAATGAATAGAAGAGTAAATAAATTAGGGAATTAATACAAAAATAAATAAATAAGCAAATTAAAAATATAATTATCAATTCATGTCACATTTTAAGGGTCAATTAATGGCTACATTTACATTTTATTTTATTTTTGCTACATTTATCAACATTTATTTATTCATTCATTCATTTTAGTTTGTTGTCATTCTTGATTTTGGCAGCTCCTGACCTCCATACAACATGTGACCATTAAGTGCAGATTATTATCTAAATGTCTTTACAGCGTTGTGTACTTCTACTTCTTCGAGACTGTTTTTTTCTTTTACCCTTCGAGGTCTGAGCGCCATGAATGTGTCGTCCATATTCATGAAAAGTGAAGCGGTAAAGGTTTCGCTTTGTGCCACGGTCGTATTCATGAACAGAGGAAGGATGGACATCTCTTTTAATGCAGCAGGATTTATTGAATAACTGCTGCTCTGTTTCATTCATTTACTTCTGCTGCTCTCTGCTGCTGAAACAACCTCTTCTATGCCCACTAGTCAGCCATGTGTGCTGTTTATGAGTCACAAATCCTCAAAACCATTACCTTTACTGCAACGTTCAGCTGTGGGAACAAGTTATGATTGCTTGCATGAATACACACTGTGTGTACTTCTTGTACCTAAGTGCTCTGCTTTCAGCAGTAGGTAAGAGGTAATTGTACTACATATATCTAAAATGAGTAAAAATGAAAAAAAGTCCAATAAAAACAAATGATTGTTTTTTGCAGAAAGCGGTCTGTGACTCACGCCCAGCTGATGCATGATAAAGGCCGGACGCTGCAGGACTTCAAGCGTCGCATGTGGCTGCAGGAGCTTTTGGACGAAGTCCACACGGCGGAGATCCGCGACCTCCCGGTCCGGACCACCGCAGGAGGAGGCGGGAGCAGCAGCGGCGCCGGTGTCGTCGGGCTGCCGGGGGTCGGCCTCAGCATCAACCTGAGCACCACCGGTAGCACCCTGCACTCCAAACCCCCCGGAGGAACCAAGAACCTCCCCATCAGCTTCAGACTGGAGGAGGAGGAGGGCACCAACCTGCCACAGGAGACCAACAAGTCTCAGACATACAAGGACGGCGTCCTGAAATCGCCCAGCAAGAAGAAGAAGAAAGGCAGGTCCGGGAAGAGGCGGGAAGGAGAAAAGAGGAAGAGGAGGGCGCGTTCGTTGGGGTGGAGGCTGCAGGAAGAAGTTGGGAGTGGACTCCACCTGCAGAGGGCGCTGCTTTAAAACGCTGTCAGTCTCTGACACAGGTCAGTTCACGGGTTAATGTCATGGGTTAATATCAGGGGTTAATATCATGGGTTAATGTCACAGGTTAATATCACAGGTTAATATCAGGGGTTAATATCACAGGTTAATTTCACGGGTTAATATCACAGGTTAATATCAGGGGTTAATATCAGGGGTTAATATCAGGGGTTAATGTCATGGGTTAATATCACGGGTTAATGTCACGGGTTAATATCACGGGTTAATATCACAGGTTAATTTCACGGGTTAATATCACGGGTTAATATCAGGGGTTAATATCAGGGGTTAATATCATGGGTTAATATCAGAGGTTAATATCAGGGGTTAATATCAGGGGTTAATATCAGGGGTTAATGTCAGGGGTTAATATCATGGGTTAATATCACGGGTTAATTTCGGGTTAATATCACGGGTTAATATCAGGGGTTAATATCAGGGGTTAATATCAGGGGTTAATATCATGGGTTAATGTCAGGGGTTAATGTCAGGGGTTAATATCACGGGTTAATATCAGGGGTTAATATCATGGGTTAATGTCAGGGGTTAATATCAGGGGTTAATGTCACGGGTTAATATCAGGGGTTAATATCATGGGTTAATATCAGGGGTTAATATCATGGGTTAATATCAGGGGTTAATATCAGGGGTTAATATCATGGGTTAATATCAGGGGTTAATATCAGGGGTTAATGTCGGGTTAATATCAGGGGTTAATATCATGGGTTAATGTCAGGGGTTAATGTCAGGGGTTAATATCATGGGTTAATATCATGGGTTAATGTCAGGGGTTAATATCACAGGTTAATATCAGGGGTTAATATCAGGGGTTAATATCACGGGTTAATATCAGGGGTTAATATCACGGGTTAATATCACAGGTTAATATCAGGGGTTAATATCAGGGGTTAATATCAGGGGTTAATATCATGGGTTAATGTCAGGGGTTAATATCACAGGTTAATATCATGGGTTAATATCACGGGTTAATATCAGGGGTTAATATCATGGGTTAATGTCAGGGGTTAATGGCAGGGGTTAATTCAGGGGTTAATATCAGGGGTTAATATCATGGGTTAATATCAGGGGTTAATATCATGGGTTAATATCAGGGGTTAATGTCAGGGGTTAATATCATGGGTTAATGTCAGGGGTTAATATCAGGGGTTAATATCAGGGGTTAATATCATGGGTTAATATCACGGGTTAATATCAGGGGTTAATGTCAGGGGTTAATATCACGGGTTAATATCACGGGTTAATATCACGGGTTAATATCACAGGTTAATATCAGGGGTTAATGTCAGGGGTTAATATCAGGGGTTAATGTCAGGGGTTAATATCAGGGGTTAATGTCAGGGGTTAATGTCAGGGGTTAATATCAGGGGTTAATGTCAGGGGTTAATATCATGGGTTAATGTCAGGGGTTAATATCAGGGGTTAATATCAGGGGTTAATATCAGGGGTTAATGTCAGGGGTTAATATCATGGGTTAATATCACGGGTTAATATCAGGGGTTAATATCAGGGGTTAATATCATGGGTTAATATCAGGGGTTAATATCAGGGGTTAATATCAGGGGTTAATATCAGGGGTTAATATCAGGGGTTAATATCAGGGGTTAATATCAGGGGTTAATTTAATATCAGGGGTTAATATCAGGGGTTAATATCAGGGGTTAATATCAGGGGTTAATATCATGGGTTAATATCAGGGGTTAATATCAGGGGTTAATATCACGGGTTAATATCAGGGGTTAATATCAGGGGTTAATATCAGGGGTTAATATCAGGGGTTAATATCAGGGGTTAATATCATGGGTTAATATCAGGGGTTAATATCAGGGGTTAATATCACGGGTTAATATCAGGGGTTAATATCAGGGGTTAATGTCAGGGGTTAATATCAGGGGTTAATGTCAGGGGTTAATATCATGGGTTAATGTCAGGGGTTAATATCAGGGGTTAATATCATGGGTTTAATGTCAGGGGTTAATATCAATGTCGGGGTTAATGTCAGGGGTTAATATCACGGGTTAATATCAGGGGTTAATATCAGGGGTTAATATCAGGGGTTAATATCACGGGTTAATGTCAGGGGTTAATATCAGGGGTTAATGTCAGGGGTTAATATCAGGGGTTAATATCAGGGGTTAATATCAGGGGTTAATATCACGAGTTAATATCAGGGGTTAATATCAGGGGTTAATATCAGGGGTTAATATCAGGGGTTAATGTCAGGGGTTAATGTCGGGTTAATATCAGGGGTTAATGTCAGGGGTTAATATCAGGGGTTAATATCAGGGGTTAATGTCAGGGGTTAATATCGGGTTAATATCAGGGGTTAATATCAGGGGTTAATATAGGGGTAATATCAGGGGTTAATGTCAGGGGTTAATATCAGGGGTTAATGTCAGGGGTTAATATCAGGGGTTAATATCAGGGGTTAATATCAGGGGTTAATGTCAGGGGTTAATATCAGGGGTTAATGTCAGGGGTTAATATCAGGGGTTAATATCAGGGGTTAATATCAGGGGTTAATGTCAGGGGTTAATGTCAGGGGTTAATATCAGGGGTTAATATCAGGGGTTAATGTCAGGGGTTAATATCAGGGGTTAATGTCAGGGGTTAATGTCGGGTTAATATCAGGGGTTAATATCAGGGGTTAATGTCAGGGGTTAATGTCAGGGGTTAATATCAGGGGTTAATGTCAGGGGTTAATATCAGGGGTTAATATCAGGGGTTAATGTCAGGGGTTAATATCAGGGGTTAATGTCGGGGGGTTAATATCAGGGGTTAATATCAGGGGTTAATATCAGGGGTTAATATCAGGGGTTAATATCAGGGGTTAATATCGGGTTAATATCAGGGGTTAATATCAGGGGTTAATATCAGGGGTTAATATCAGGGGTTAATGTCGGGTTAATATCAGGGGTTAATATCAGGGGTTAATGTCAGGGGTTAATATCAGGGGTTAATATCAGGGGTTAATATCAGGGGTTAATATCAGGGGTTAATGTCGGGTTAATATCAGGGGGTTAATATCAGGGGTTAATATCAGGGGTTAATATCAGGGGTTAATATCAGGGGTTAATATCGGGTTAATATCAGGGGGTAATATCAGGGGTTAATATCAGGGGTTAATATCAGGGGTTAATATCAGGGGTTAATATCAGGGGTTAATATCACGGGTTAATATCAGGGTTAATATCAGGGGTTAATATCAGGGGTTAATATCAGGGGTTAATATCAGGGGTTAATATCGGGTTAATATCAGGGGTTAATATCAGGGGTTAATATCAGGGGTTAATATCAGGGGTTAATGTCGGGTTAATATCAGGGGTTAATATCAGGGGTTAATATCAGGGGTTAATGTCATGGGTTAATATCAGGGGTTAATATCAGGGGTCAGTTATTCAGGAATTAGGATAAAGAACAATAAAAATAAAATGTATTTAAATAATGATACTAATTTGAATTGATTGACAGCCCTACACGTTAACTAATATTCATTCGCTGCAGCTCAGTTATTTTCATTGTTGATGGCAGAAAACAGAAAATATTCACATTTAAGACGCTGCAATTTTTAGAAAAATTGACTGAAAATTAGATTTTTAAAAAAGTTGATTAAACTGTTGAAATGATCAATGATGGATTAATCGTTGCAGCTCTATTAATGATGTGAATGATTATAATAATGTTTCTGTTTGTGTGTTTCAGAAACCTACGGAGAGTCGGAGTGGACTCCTAAACACTCACCTTACAGTCCTCTGTAACCGTGATTGTTTGGAAAGAAAGTGGAAAATATTTATTGTCTGTAAATATTCTAAATATAGCAGATAGATCGCAGAATATGATAAAAAAAAAACTTATTGATGCTCTGTGAGGCAACAGATTTTAAGCTTTGTGAATCCTTGCTTTTTCTTTTTTTATTCCAATATGTCAGATTTTTTGCAGTAATTTATTTCGTCTGAATGGTGTATTTATTTTGTAAATGTATCGAGGTGCTGCTGACCTTCTATATTTTTGTACCATAATGCACTTTAGATATATAAATATAAATATATATACCATTAATTTTGTTAGTTGTTTTTGTGGTTGATTGAAATGAAGAAGAAGCGACGGTCTGATTCTTGACCTCTCGCTCTGTTATCGTCCAGTTCTTCGGTTTCTCTGCTGCTGTTTTTTGTCCGATGTTTCGGCCGATCGAAGCCGTCCGATGTCTCTCTCGTTGTGTCGGATCCTCCGGATGTTTCCTCCACCTCCCGCTCTGCTTCTCAATGCCAGCGTTCCTTCTTGTACGGAAGCCGAACGCGGCCGATGTTGTTGTTTGTGCCACTTGCACTGATAAAGACTCTGTACTGAACGGATTAAACGTTCCACCGGATCCTCTCAGTCTCTGCGTCTTTCATGTCACAAACTTCATGTGAAGAAATATCAAATATTAACCCTTCACTTAAAGCAGCTCTGTGTCGTGGGGTTCCCCAGGGTCCCGTCCCGGGTCCTCTTGAGTTCTTGTCTCAGGGGACCCGGGACAGAACCCTGGGGAACACCACGACACAATGATTATTTTCACTGTCTGCTCATATTGTAGATCATTTTCTTGACTAATTCATTAACTGTTGAACTTCTTTGTGTGGGTCCGTGGTGACGCCCTCAGACGTGAACTGTCCAAAACCCAGTCGTGGTCTTTATGGTTATACGTCACAAAGAAAAACACACATCAAGCTGCAACCACAAAATGTTTGGAGCTTCTTCTTTAAAAAAAAATCACTTAAATGACGACATAGTCGCAGCTCTAGTTTGAAGCCTGTCTGGCAGTTTATAAAATTTCACACTTTCTTTGCCCCTTTGTGGTAAAAAAAAAAAAAAAAAAAGGTCACTGGATGAATTTTTTAGTAAATGATTTGAGTTATTTCATCTCTCGACTGGAGGGTCAGTGAAATAATCTGCCGTCACGCCGTCAGAAATGTTAGAACTTATGTATAATAGACTTTATGAACGTTTATTGTCCCCTCATATACAAATTGTTTTTGTTATTTTGTATGCTAACATTTTTTATGCTAACATAATTTTTTATGCTTACATTGTGTTTTTATACTGACGTTAGCTATTTTTACGCTGACAGCTTGTTTCGAACTAGCATTTTGTATGCTAATCATCACTTTGATGCTGAAGTGAATACTTGATGCTAACGTTATTATGCTGATGAACGGTGGCTGTACAGACTACCGTCAGCGGATCGCTGTGAGGCTGAAGAAACTGAAGACATGTCGGTTCTCGGTGGGGTTCTGCAGCCTCTCACAGCCTCTGTTTTCCAGTGTTTTATTCCCGGAGGCAGCGGAGGACTCCTAACATCTGGACATGTGGAGTCCACCTATTTGGCAGATTCTGGTCACATAAAGGCTTCTGGAAGCACACGGAGCCGAAGTAGCTGCAGCCCTCCACCACTTCTTCTTCCTCCTCTGCTGTTTCTGCAGGTTTTCATCACTCCATCCATTTAACATCTAATCAGCATCAGGAAATTGTGTCAGAGCAGCTTTTCTAAAACTTCTGCTCATCCAGCAGGAAAGAACATTACAACTTCCCACTCAGCAAATCTCCATCCGTCATTAGAAATGGATTCAATCAGAGGTGATCAACAGCTCCAGGCCAGAGAAGCGCGGAGAAGCAGGCCGGGAACCAGGCCGGGGAACCAGGGAACCAGGCCAGGAAACCAGGGAACCAGGCCAGGAAACCAGGGAACCAGGCCGGGGAACCAGGGAACCAGGCCAGGAAACCGGGGAACCAGGCCGGGGAACCAGGGAACCAGGCCAGGAAACCGGGGAACCAGGCCGGGGAACCAGGGAACCAGGCCAGGGAACCAGGGAACCAGGCCGGGGAACCAGGGAACCAGGCCAGGGAACCAGGGAACCAGGCCGGGGAACCAGGGAACCAGGCCAGGGAACCAGGGAACCAGGCCAGGAAACCAGGGAACCAGGCCGGGGAACCAGGGAACCAGGCCAGGAAACCAGGGAACCAGGCCAGGGAACCAGGGAACCAGGCCAGGAAACCGGGGAACCAGGCCGGGGAACCAGGGAACCAGGCCAGGGAACCAGGGAACCAGGCCAGGAAACCGGGGAACCAGGCCGGGGAACCGGGGAACCAGGCCGGGGAACCGGGGAACCAGGCCGGGGAACCGGGGAACCAGGCCGGGGAACCAGACCGGAGCGACTTGGCCTCCTGACGAGAGCCGATAAAATAATTCCTGCCGCCGCGGCTGAGAGACACTAAACCAGTTATAGACCCAAACAGCATGTCTGCATGTATAGATTCATTTATATAGTCTGCCTCTACAGCAGCTCACACACAATTATACAACATCAAACCATATCACTAATTAATTAATTAATCTTATTAATCGTATTTATTTATTTGTTTATTTAAGGCCAGTCTGCCTCTACAGCAGCTCACACACAATTATACAACATCAAACCATATCACTAATTAATTAATTAATCTTATTAATCGTATTTATTTATTTGTTTATTTAAGGCCAGTCTGCCTCTACAGCAGCTCAGAGACAATTATTCAACATCAAACAAAAGATATAAAATGTGTTTGTTTATTTCTTTATTTGAGGCTGAAACAGTAAAAACAGTAATAATATCAATAACTGGTGCTGCAGTAAAACAGTCAAATAAATGTTAACGTTCGTTTATAGGCTAACCTTATTTTTTATGCTAACCTTAAGGTTTTTATGCTACATAACTTTTTTATGTTAACCTTATTTTATATGTTCAACATATTTTTATGTTAACACTACTTTTTGTATGCTAATTTTATTTTTATGCTACCATGATTTTTTTAAATGCTAAACTTATTTTTATGCTTTTTTTGCAAGCCTATTATTTTACGAACATTACTTTTTAAACCTTATATTTAAGCAAATTACATTATGCTACCCTTATTTATGCTAACCTTAATTCTTATGCTAATGTAATTTTTTGTGCTAATCTTATTTTTATACCACATGATTTTTATGCTAACTTTGAATTTTTGCTAACATTTATGCTAACTTTTTCAACTAACCTTATTTTTAATGAAAGCATATTTTTTTTACGCTAACCTTATTTTTAGCTAACTTTATCATTTATGTTAACCTTAATTCCTATGCTAATGTGAATTTTATATGCTAACCTTATTTTTATGCTAATGTTACTTTTGTAAACTGTATTTAACCTACATGATTTTTACGCTAACCTTTTTTATGCTAATATACATTTCTTAGCAGCTATTGAAAAGCCTGCTCCAGTTCTGGACGCTGATTCTGGTCCCACGTTGGCCTGGTTCGGATCCTCGGCCCAAATTCACCCAAAATAGCTAAAAACAGCTGATCTGATATGTTGTTTTTAGTCTGTTGACAATAATTTTATCCAAACTTGAGAAAAAACTGGTTCCATTTTGTTAAAATAATGGAAGCAGATTTTCTCTTTGATTGTTCGGATGAGAAAGAAGCTTAAAAAACACCAAACATTTCCCGTCTGGCTTCCAATCAAAGGAAGCGGTGAAACTCTTCCAGACCTAAAATAAAAGACAAGATCCTGCCCAGAACAAAACCAGAGCGACGTTTAAAAGTGATCCCAGACTCCCAGAGTCCACTCATGTCGTAGACTCACAGAGACCAGTTTGGTCCATCTGGAGGACGAAGACGAGACAATTACTGCGTCAAAGCCTTTTATTGTTAAAATCTGACCATGAACTGCTGTGGTGGATGCAGCTGGAAACAGCTGGAGGTGAAGGGCCAGATGTGCAGAAACTCCTAATATAATCCGGGCAGTGTTGAGCTGAATGGATGAATAAATGATAATAATAATAATAATAATAACTCTGAATGCAGTGAAGTTCACATGACAGCTGGTCCTCAATCAGTTACATGATAATTATAATCATCATCATCATCATCCTCGCTATTATTATTATTTTTATCATTATTATTATTATTATAACTCTGAATGGTGCGAAGTTCACATCAGTAGCTGGTCCTCAATCAGTTAAATAACAATAACAATGATAATGATAATAATAATAAGAAGAAGAAGAAGAAGAAGAAGAAGAAGAAGAAGAAGAAAAGGAAGAAGAAGAAGAAGAATCCATTTTATTTATATAGCGCTTATATATTGAAATACAGAGAACCATGTGATTATAACAGTTAAATATGATAGATAAATAAATACATAAATAGAAAATAGAGACAAAATATTTGATTTTCCCAAATTTAAAAGGAAAAAACAACTCTAATACTAATACTACAATCATGAAATAAAGAATATTATATATTATTTTTTAAGTGTTAGATTATAAATATCGTCAGCTGTAGTACCCCGGTGTGGCCACCAGGTGTCAGCGTTTGACCACCGGAGGTCAACCGGCTGCGTGGACAGAACTGAGGGGGCAGTAAAGAGCCAACAGTCCGGAGATGAGACCAGACTTTAAACAGCAGAAGAAGAAGCTTCACTCTCCCCACGTGACGGAAGCAACATGTCTCCACCGGGAGGGAAAATAAACAGACCGAAAACAGTAAGAAACTCTGCTTAATACCAGCGAGAATCACGAGGGGGATCGGGAAGAAAAGACGCTTCAACTGCGTTTGTTTCTGTCACAGTTAAATGAGAAATAACCGGACGGCTAGCGGCTAGTATGGACAGCTAACACTTCTGTAGCTAACCGGACAGCTAGCGGCTAGTATGGACAGCTAACACTTCTGTAGCTAACCGGACAGCTAGCGGCTAGTATGGACAGCTAACACTTCTGTAGCTAACCGGACAGCTAGCGGCTAGTATGGACAGCTAACAGTTAGCATAGACAGCTAACTTAAACACGTTTTTAGCTAACTGGACAGCTAGTGGTTGGTATGGACAACTAACTTAACACTTCTTTAGTTAACTGAACAGTTAGCAGCTAGCAGCTCCTATGTAGCATGGAGAGCTAACGTCAACACTTTTGTAGCTAACTTAACTAGCATCATGTATTTATAGTGTTACAGGTATTTTACAGCCTTTCTATGATGTCTTGAACTTGTATTGTTTGCATCAGAACAGTCCTACTCAGTTACTGAAGTACTGTACAGTACTACCAGTGTACTTCTCCCTCCACTACTCTGATATCTCAGAGGAGATATTGTACTGTTTATCACACTGCAGTATGAAGCTTGATGCTGAGAGACTCTGATACCTGTAAACCTGACTCCTTCTCGTCGTCGTCGCCCTGCAGGAGCTCGGTAAGAATCTGTTCAAGCGGCGGCGAGTTCTGAGCCGAGAGAAGAGGAAGAGACGTCAGACCGTCGGCGCCGTGGTCGATCAGGGTCTCATCACTGTCCATCACCTCAAGAAAAGAAAGTCAGTGACCGGAGAGATGGTCCACGTCCTGACCTCAGACCTGCCGAGTAAACTACTGATGTTTCATTTTTCTCTCAGGTCGAGTCCGCGAGCGAACATCACGCTGTCTGGGAAGAAGAAACGGAAGCTGCTCAAACAGCTGCAGCACATGAAGCAGGAGAAGGCCTCCATGGAAGGTAACGGATCACAAACCGATCACTGTCTGAACCCCCACAGACCTGCAGGGGGATCCCGACCACGTCACTGTCTGTTGAAGTAAAGATCCTGGTCTCATATGAAACTAGAAAACCTGATGAATCATCGGTACCAAAGAGGTTAAATACATTTTTGTGAGGAAAAAGTGAGATGTCCATTTTCTAAAGGGTCCGTTGACCTCTGACCTCCAGATGTGTGGATGTAAATGGGTTCTCTGGGTCCCCACCAGTCTCCCCTTTACAGACATGATCCACTTGTCTGTAAGATTCAGAATCAAGCTTCAGCGAAACATATCTGAAAAGAGTATGAAAAATTTTGGAGAGAAAGTCCCAAAAATGTCTGAAATCTTCGGGAAAAAAATATCAGAAAGATTTCCAATAAAAAGCCTGAAAAATGTCTGAATAATGTCAGAGAAAATTGTGGGAAATGTCTGAAAAAATCTGTGAAAAAAATGTTGGATAAAAAGTTCCAAAAATGTCAGAACAAGTCTGAAAAACTTTGCCCACTTTATGATAATCAGGCAGTATAACTGTGTTAAACGGTATATCTGAGTATTTCTACATACTGGGTCCCTAAACAGTCCTGAACCCCATAAACTGGGTCTCAGTGTAAAGCTGAGACTCTGGTGGATCAATGAGTCCACCTGGATCCATGATGTTAGTCCCCATAGGAGCCATTTCATTGATCACTGTAGAAAATGACCTGTGGTGACCTCTAGGATAATACTACTACTACTACTACTACTACCTCTAGGATAATCACAGCCTCTACTACTACTACTACTACCACCAGGATAATCACAGCCTCTACTACTACTACTACTACCACCTCAGGATAATCACAGCCTCTACTACTACTACTACTACTACCACCAGGATAATCACAGCCTCTACTTCTACTACCCCAATCCCCCCTACTACTACTACTACTACCTCTAGGATAATCACAGCTCTCTACTACTACTACTACTACTACCCTACTACTACTACCTCTAGGATAATCACAGCCTCTACTACTACTACTACTACTACTACTACTACCTCTAGGATAATCACAGCCTCTACTACTACTACCTCTAGGATAATCACAGCCTCTACTACTACTACTACCACATATCCCCTACTACTACTACTACTACTTCTAGGATAATCACAGCCTCTACTACTACTACTACTAGTACTACCTCTAGGATAATCACAGCCTCTACTACTACTACTACTACTACCTCCAGGATAATCACAGCCTCTACTACTGCTACTACTACCACCAGGATAATCACAGCCTCTAAACGATCTACTGCTACTACTCCCACCAGGATAATCACAGCCTCTACTACTACTACTACTACTACTACTACTACTACCTCTAGGATAATCACAGCCCTCTACTACTACTACTACTACCTCTAGGATAATCACAGCCTCCTACTACTACTACTACTACCTCCAGGATAATCACAGCCTCTACTACTGCTACTACTACTACCTCCAGGATAATCACAGCCTCTACTACTACTACTACTACTACCTCCAGGATAATCACAGCCTCTACTACTGCTACTACTCCCACCAGGATAATCACAGCCTCTACTACTACTACTACTACCTCTAGGATAATCACAGCCTCTACTACTACTACTACTACTACTACTACTACTACCTCTAGGATAATCACAGCCTCTACTACTACTACTACTACCTCTAGGATAATCACAGCCTCTACTACTACTACTACCACTACTACTACTACTACTACTTCTAGGATAATCACAGCCTCTACTACTACTACTACTACTACCTCTAGGATAATCACAGCCTCTACTACTACTACTACTACCTCTAGGATAATCACAGCCTCTACTACTACTACTACTACTACTACCTCCAGGATAATCACAGCCCCTACTACTGCTACTACTACTACCTCCAGGATAATCACAGCCTCTACTACTACTACTACTACTACCTCCAGGATAATCACAGCCTCTACTACTACTACTACTACTACCTCCAGGATAATCACAGCCTCTACTACTACTACTACTACTACTACCTCCAGGATAATCACAGCCTCTACTCCTACTACTACCTCCAGGATAATCACAGCCTCTACTACTACTACTACTACCTCTAGGATAATCACAGCCTCTACTACTACTACTACCTCAAGGATAATACTACTAATACTACTACATCCTGGTAACTAAAGACCTAGAGCAGAACTGATAAAAATGATCAATAATCCTCCAAAACACCACATTAAGACACCAAGAGCTTGATGAAAACCATAGAAGAAGACATGCTGGGATTTGGGATCATTTTTAGTAGTAGCAGTAGTAGTAATAGTAGTAGTAGTAGTAGTAGTAGTAGTCAGTGTAGCTAGAAAAGCCATCCATCCTCTGAATGCTCTCTGTCTCTAGTTACCAGGATGTAGATAGTAGTAGTAGTAGTAGTAGTAGTAGTCAGTGTAGCTAGAAAAGCCATCCATCCTCTGAATGCTCTTGGTCTCTAGTTACCAGGATGTAGTAGTAGTAGTAGTAATAGTAGTAGTAGTAGTAGTAGTAGTAGTCAGTGTAGCTAGGAAAGCCATCCATCCTCTGAATGCTCCCGGTCTCTAGTTACCAGGATGTAGTAGTAGTAGTAGTAGTAGTAGTAGTAGTAGTAGTCAGTGTAGCTAGGAAAGCCATCCATCCTCTGAATGCTCTCGGTCTCTAGTTACCAGGATGTAGTAGTAGGTAGTAGTAGTAGTAGTAGTAGTAGTAGTAGTCAGTGTAGCTAGGAAAGCCATCCATCCTCTGAATGCTCCAGGTCTCTAGTTACCAGGATGTAGTAGTAGTAGTAGTAGTAGTAGTAGTCAGTGTAGCTAGGAAAGCCATCCATCCTCTGAATGCTCTCGGTCTCTAGTTACCAGGATGTAGTAGTAGTAGTAGTAGTAGTAGTAGTAGTAGTAGTAGTAGTCTGTGTAGCTAGAAAAGCAGGATGTTATGGCTTCACTTCTCTGCAGTGGGAGGAAGTGGAGACGTGTCGGCCATCTTTATATACAGTCTGTGGTCTGGGCTGGACAGGAAGTGAAGATCAAGCCTCCAGGAAGAGCGCTGTTGATCCCAACATGCTCATAGAGGTCAAACGGTGGATCTACAACTTCTGTGTCCGTCACGTGACGTCATTGGACCCAAAAAGACTTTTCCCATTGACTTCCATTGAGAATGAGACGTCTGTAACTCAGACGATCATTTATTTAGAGGTGAACCAGCTCCCCAGTACCAAGACTCTGAGAGTCCTGATTTAGATATCAGGTCCTGAAAGATGTATTTTTATTTCAGCGTGACGTTTGGACCATGTGACAGAGTCATGTGACCGAGCGGACGCGATCATTAGGGCCCAATAAGACCTGGAAGACCCAGAAGATCCAGGTTTTTTTTCCAGACCTGGAAGTCTGGAAAAGCCAACGCTGGATCCAGTTCTCTTTATGCATCCATAATGGAGCAGCGTCGGCCATCTTTATGTCCAGTCTGTGGTCTGGGCTGGACAGGATGTGGTGGACCGAGTCAAAACTAAAACATTTCCTCTGTTGTCGTTTCCTCAGTTGAAGCACCACCGAAGAAGAACCAGGACTCCTCATCTGCTCCAACTATGAAGACGAAGAAGAAGAAGAAGAGAGCGGCTGGATCCAGCGCTGACGTAGAGATGGCCGACGTCGAGTGAAGACGACGGGATCATCCTCAGAGACGCAGAACGGTGTCCTCCGGCGTTCACCTTCGGCCCGAAACCTGAGATAGCATCGGGAGCTTGGTCTGAACAAACAAGATGTTTGAGACGTCAACGAGTCGGCCATCTTGGCCACTTGGACCCGCGAACTGGTTCTTTGGGTCGTGACTGTAATTTTTTTTTTTTTTAATTTAAATCTCATAATCTCGTAACATTTCATCTATTTTTTGTCATTTATTACTTACTATTTCAGAATTTTGACTTAGTATCTCATGTTTGTTTATTTTTTTGACATTAATGATCCTCCATATTGGCCTTGGATGTGTTTTTCTTTCTTTTTCATTGTTCACGTTGAGCCTCTAATTATTGATGAACCTGCCTGTAAATTGGTGACATAAACTGGGATTTTTATTTACAAGCTAAAGGTTTTTTTAAATTGAGGGTTTTTAATTGCTCATTTTTTTTTAATCATAATTATTCTTGCTGTAACGGTCATATTGTGGAAACACATTTCCTCAAGAAAAAGATTAGTAATGTTAAAAAAAAAAGGTTATACTTGAAAATCGAAATTATGAGATGAACATTTTAAGTTTAGTTAAAAATTTGAGTCATAATTTGTGAATCGTGAAACGTAAATCTAAAGTTCTCTCAGTACGTCAAAAATGTTACTAACGTAAATTTAAAAAACTCATTTTAAACGTAGAATAGAAAAGGACTCCATTATTATTATTTATTGTCACTGCAGAGTAGAACAAAATTAAACAGCAACGCTGATGATGCCGACAAATCCTGAATATTAAACAGAAATACAAATGAAGAGTAATATATATATACGTTTCCTTTCATTTCTATTATTCATGATGAGCCTCTTTAATTATTGATGAACCTGCCTGTAGATTGCTGACATAAACAGGGAATTATTTTTACAGGAATGATCATATTGTGGAAACAAATTTCCTCCAAGAAAAGAACAAGAACAGCTGAAACGTTAATTATGAATAAAAATAGAAAAAATGTTATAAGGAGAAAATATATATATATATATATATAACTTAGGTCATAATCTTATTTAAAAACGCAGCCTTTAGACTTTTTGTTCCCAAATTTTTCAGAAATTTTTTCTTTCCATTTTGACTTAATGTCTGATTATTTAATTTTATTGCCAGTAATGATCTTCCATATATTGAACCGGGGAAGTGTTTTTCTTTCATTTCTATTGTTCGTGTTGAGCTTCTTTAATTATTGATGAGCCTGCCTGTAAATCGCTGACATAACAGGATTTTGATTTAAAATAGGGGGTTTTAAATGTGAACAAGGATATTTTATGCATATAGAAATGCCTTTCTGAGGTGGTGCTGCTGGTAGACCGTGAGGTTTTGGGATGCGGACTCCATCCCTCCCCCTTCCAGAGGACAAAGACTAAAATGGGTCAGACTCTGGAGAGAAGCAGCCCCTCTTCCGCACCAGCCATCATGTAATGTAGTTCATCCAGCTGGAGGCGGTCCGGATGCTGCTGCTGCTGGCGGCTGTATATCATAATATTAATAATAATATTATATGATCAGCATGTCGCCCGGAGAGACGGGCTCGTTGTGCTCCGTATTTGGCGCTCGGTGCTTCATGGACATTTAAAGAAGAATTCCCGAATCGTGCCACCAGTTGTTGTTTTTCATCACCATGTCCTCCCGGGATGGATGAAGCGCCTCACCGGGACTGAGCTGCTTTCATTTGGGATCGTTACTGGTTGCTGGTTCACCGGTTCCAGTCCAACACCGACTCATCAGGCTGCTGGCTGACCGACGGAGGGACGATGGACGCGGCTCCGAGTTAATCTGCGTCCTCGGTGAACATACAGGTAGAACCGCGGAGCAGTGGAGGGGAGATGCTGCTTTGTGTCCCGGGTTAGGGCGCCGTTATCCGGCAACGTTAGCACCGTAAAAACCAGTGCAGCCACACGTCGGTACGGCAGGTGAAACATGGAGTCAACCATTTATACAAAGGCAGGTATAAGCTGCCTGTTATGGAGCTGTTTAACAGACTAGCTGTGTTTTACTGCGGTTAGCTCATTCACGTCGCTTTCAGCTTTAGGCTAGCAGCTCATCAACAGACTGGCGTCCACTTTACGAAGCGGTGGTATGGAAGACCATCTCTGCCAATGTGATTAAAAAAACAAACATCCGGTACATATTTTCTATTATTTATTATAATGACTAATTTTCTCAAAATATTTACTTTGTATTTCAAAATAATGAGTGAAACTAAGTTAAACTTCTGAATCCGAACTAACTGAACTGCTTCTTGGTCCTAATATTCTACTAATATAAATGATTGTGTAATGTTTTTAGTAAATCTAATGGTTTTAAACTAAAGTCTGACTTCTTAGCTTTCTAACCGAATATCCTTTTAATCAATTACTTCAGCTGTGTTTTTCTTTTCCAGAGTAAAGGGACGCTAACGCTGGTGAATTAGCCAAACGCCTCCCGTGGCCTGGTTCAGACACCTTTATGTCTTTAGTGTAAACAGTCTGAGATAATATTATAATATAGACATAAATATTACATATGTTATCAATATTACATTTAGTCATAACTTACGGTGTTATTGATGTCATGCTCATAATCACATATTGTTTTCATAATTATTGGAAAAGTGTGGAAACATCTGTTGAAAATTTAGTAATGATAAAAAATACTTAAAATCTAAATGATAAGATTAATAATAAGGGATTTTTTTACATTGACTAAGTCATTATTTTCTCCCAGTACATTGACATTTTTTAACATTTTAGAATTTTGATATAAAAAAACAACTCTTACCAACTTTTGAGTCGCTAGGTAGCAGCTAGATGTTTTTTGCTAGCAGTTGGTAGAAAACTAGTAAGCTAGCAGTTAGCAGTAGCCATAGCTGTTTTTTGCTAGCAGTTAATAGAAAACTAGCTAGTTAGCAAGTGGCTATACAGCTATTGATATCTTGCAATTTGGTGATAGGTTACTCTCTAGTTAGAGAGTGCTAGATAGCTATTTGTAGTTTGCAATTTGGCAATGGAAAACAAGCTAGCCTGCCAGTTTTAGCTATCTAGTGCTAGCTGGGTTTTTATCAAGTTATGTCTGATGTTGTCTCACGTATAGCAGAACGGTCCAGTCAGGTGCACACAGTGAGGCACACAGACGCTTAATTAAACACTGGTATCGGATCGGTACTCGGTATCGGGACTGAAAACGCCGGACCAGTTCATCCCTACTCGAGTTCATCTTCCAGTGTTTTTGGTGTCTTGTTCTATTGTTCTTGTTCTATCTATAATTGTCTGAACTTTTACTTGATTTTGTACAACTGTAGTGTGGATTTGCTTTATTTTTCTCATGTAAAGCACTAAAGTAAAGTTTATTTTTATTTTACTCTTAAAGAGAGTCTTTGATGAAATCTGCTCATATAGCGGTCATAAATGTTTCTGTGATCAGAGTTTCAGTAGGAAGCTCCAGACGTGGAGACACACCTGATTGGTCAGATAGTGACGCTGTAAAGGAGATAAGGTGAAATAATGGCACTCTGTCTCCTCACAGGAGACGGGTTAAAGTCCTGTTCTGTGGACTGTGGACTCAAAGACCCACTGAGCATCTGATGGAGGACGGTTCACGCTGTCGACCCGGTGAGTTTCTCTTCTGAATACAACAGATCTTATATCCAACAGCTAGAAACGATCTAATTATAACATGTCCATCAATAAAACCTCACTGACCTCATTCACTTTCAGTAGAAATCTAAATAAAGGAAGCTACTTCACCGACTCCTGACCGAGAAGCGTCTGTTTTTAGATTTCTATTTTTACGCCACAGATTGATTTTTCTAATTCAGTCCTGGTTTTGTTCTGCTGAGACAGATCTGGGACAGAAAGAAGACGACGTTGTCATTTCACAAACAGTAGAAACTGTCATTTACGGTTAAAGAGAAAGTACAACAAAGTGTCAGACTTTAAAAAACTCGTAGAAACTCAGTAAATTAGACTTTATTCTGTCGTACATGTAAGGGTTCATTTAGTTCCCACCAACTAATCAAGGAAATATGTTGATTTATGGGTTTTTATTTCCTTAGGGGGTGTTTTTTCAAATGGAAACACGCACTCAGCTGTTAGCAAAAAGTAAGCTAATCGAAGCTAATCAGTGAGGTTCTGAATAATGTGAATGCTAGCACTAGCTGAGTCAACGTTTGCTATGCTAAGTTTGGAAATGACTGAAAGAAGTAGGGTTATATGTATACTCCTCTGTTCTGAAATGTAAAATTACTGTTTTTGTGAATGGAGTCTGGTGGCTTTGAAGAGAGTATTCTAAATATAGTGTACACATTTACCGATATTGATTTTTTTTAGGTGGCTAAAATAAGTTTTTCTGCTGCTCCTGTAGTAGCTATAAACCTCTAACATTAACTTTATTATGCAGCTTGTCAATGTTCTGCTACAGTGCTAACAGCTAGCATGTCTTGTGTTATGCTAGCTGTTAGCTTTGTAGCTCAACATTGACCACTGTAGCTATAAACCCCTAACGTTACCTTAGTTATGCTAGCCGTTTGCAGCTAGTCAATTAGCTTTTAAGCATATGAGGCGGCTTCAGTTCCCGTCAGAAACGGCTGTATGACGGCGGGGTAAAGCAGCTGTGGACGGGAGCAGCAGGAAGACAGTTTTTAGACACCTAAAAAAATCATTATCATTTTAAGTTTACGCTATATGCTTTACATCACCATCAGACGGCCCTTTCTGACGGGATCTGAAGCTGTTATAGCACTCACTTTAAAGCCACCAGACTCCATTCATAAAACCAGTAATTTTACCTCTCAGAACAGGGAAGTAGCTGGTCTACCGCAGCATCCATCACTTAGTTCGTTTGTGTTTTTCTATGACTTCCTGGTCTGAACTAACGTGGAACACCCTGGTACGTTAGGATGGATCACAAGGTGCTGAAAAATCCTGCAGTAATGGGTTGTATTTTTATTTATATTTTGGATGTACAGACCCTTTAAAGTGCGTGTTGTTGCCGTGTTAAATGAAAGGTGAATAACGTCCGGCATTTCCTGTGTTTCCAGAACACTAGTGTGGATCTCTGCTCTCCTCTGGCGTTCCTGATCACCGACCATAGACCTGCTGCAGCCATGACTCCTCCAGCGACTGACTCCTCCATGCCACCCTCATCATGGACGCTGCTCAGACTGTCCGTTGCCGCGGTGCTGCTGCTGCTGATGATGACATCACTTCCTGTGTCAGCTGTGGAACCGGAGACGTGTTTCTCCAGACAACACCAGAGTGCCATCGTGAACGTCAGGCAGGCGTTAAACAGGCCGACGACGGCCATGGATGCTCGGGTGGTGCGGTCAGAGAGGGATTGTGTCCTCGCCTGCTGCTCAGAGGAGGTCAAACCAGGTGAGACCGACTGTGACCTCTGACCTCCGGGGTCACCACAAGGCCATAAACTCTGAGAGTCAGGACGGGGTTCCGGGTTCACTGTGGTGACTTGTAGTTGTTGGAAGGAGGATATGTCCTCTTCTGATAGAGCTAGGCTAGTAGTTTCCCTGTTGAAATGTATCCGTGAATAACTCTAGAGACAGCTACCATTACATGAGACATGCTAGCTGTTAGTTTTGTAGCGTAACATTGCCTAGCTATAAACCCCTAACATTAAATTTATTATACTAGCTGTTTCCAGCCTTTGTGCTAAAGCTAAAGGTTGGAAACAGCATTCCTTTCCAGCCTTTATCATGCTTGCTGTTTCCAGCTAGCCAGCGTTATGCTACAAAGCAATCAGATTCCATAACCTGAGACATGCTAGCTGTTAGCTTTATAGTATGGCATTGATTAGCTATAAACCCCTAATATTACCTTTATCATGCTAGCTGTTAGCTATGTAATATAACACTGATTAGCTATAAACTCCTAACATTACCTCTATTATGCTAGCTGTTGCCAACCTCTAGCTTTAGCACAAAGGCTGCAAACAGCTAGCATAATAACAGTTAATGTTAGGGATTTATAGCTAGTTGATGTTATGCTAGCTGTTTCCAGCCCATAGCTTTAGCACAAAGGCTGCAAACAGCTAGCATAATAACAGTTAATGTTAGGGATTTATAGCTAGCTGATGTTATGCTAACTGTTTCCAGCCCATAGCTTTAGCACAAAGGCTGCAAACAGCTAGCATAATAATAGTAACTGAGTACATGTACACACATTCAATTCAATATACGCCACATTAGTTCAGATCAGAGAGGTAAAATGACTGTTTTTAAGAATGGAGTCTGGTGGCTTTTGTGAGAGCGAGTGACATAAAGCTGCTGTGGACAGGAGCAGCAGAAAAGTGGATTCTGGACAGTGTGAGTTTAATGTATGTTATATTTAGAATATTCTCGCCTCTTTACCTCCATCAGACAGCCCTTTCTGATGGGGAACTGAAGTCATTATATCGCTCTCTTCAAAGCCACCAGACTCCATTCATGAAAACAGTCATTTTACCTCTCAGACCAGGGGAGTGTGCATACAGCCCCACTTCTTTCAGTCATTTCCAAACTTATCACGTCACTGCTTTCTGCCAACGGCTGAGTGGACATTTCCATTAATTCCAGACTTCACATCAACAAAACTAAAGAGCCACAAAACATTTAACCAACACATAAATAAACGTCATCATATAAATAATAAGTCTTTGTCGTGGTCTCCACCTTTGTTTCTGTGTTTGTGAAGGAGCCAAGTGCAACATGGCCGTGTTCAACGCCAACAAGCATGCCGGCGATGATAACTGCTTCCTGTTCCACTGTCAGACAGAGCAGGACTGTCCGTTAACGAAGGCTCAGGATGGCATCAACACCTACGACATCTACAAAGGTAGCTACACCTGCAGCATCAGCCTGTCAGACGCAAAGCCAGGCTGACGCTATGGTTTCATTTCATTTGATACCAGTCCATTAAATATAATAGCTTATAATAATAAGCTGTCTGACTAGTTTCCAGAGATCCTTCCCGCCCTGAGTGTGACATAAGTGCAAAATGGCAGCTGTGTGACTTTGCAGTGCATCACCATTCACCATCTCTGCAGCTCTACAGAGCTGTTTAGCCTCTTTTAGCTGCTCATTTCCTGTCTGGTGTAGCTGTTTCCTGATAGAAGCTGTTAAAAGCCACAGTTCAGTAGATGGGCTCAGTCAGAGACCAGCTGGTGAACATAGTGGAGCATTTAGCAGCTAAAGAGACAGATATTTCCCTCGGGGGGTGGTGGAGACCAAAAATGGAGCTAAAACGACAGACTATTGGACACAAACAGACTCCTGATGAATCCAGTTCAACATCCAGCTACTTTCTAAGATGATAATCTGTCTTCTTCACAGGTTTGATTCATCCGACCACAGTGAGACCTGTAACCACGACAACCACCACAGAACAAACCACCACCACCTCCACGCCAGCGCCGACTACACCAACAACCACTCAACCCACCACTACCACCACACACAATACAACAACACCACCCACCACGACCACCACACACAATACAACAACACCACCCACCACTACAACCACCACAACACCAACCACCACCACCACTACGCAGGATCCCGCCAACAAAACAGCACCTCCACCCATCGTCATCATCGCCACAATGCCTCCGGTAACTCCAGCACCCACCACCTCCACCTCCACCTCCACCACCACTACAACTACCACAGCAGCTACTACAACTACTGCTCCCACTACTACCACCACAAAAAAGCCAAACAAAACCAGTAAAAAGCAAAATAAACCCGCCAAGAAAGTGAAGCCTCATCCTGTCATCACCACCACATCCTCCCCACCGCCACAGAGCTCCACTACATCACTTCCTGTTGTAACCGCCAACAAAGAGGCTGCACCAAGAACTACTGAAAAACCACAGCCCAACACTGAAACTACCACTACTACTACTACAATTCCCACTACTACCACTACTACTACTCCTCCTCCTCCTACTACTACCACCACTACTACTACTACTACTACTACTACTACTACCACCACTACTACTACTGCTAGTACTACTACTACTACCCCTACCACCACCACAACTACCACAACTCCTCTTCCTACCACCACCACCAGCACCACTGATTGGTCCACCACGAGGACAACCCCCACAGCGAGTGTGGTTATTGTCCCCAAAGGCGCCGTCCAATCAGACCACGCCCTCCAGAATTCGAACGTCGGCCGAGGGGGGAAGGCGGCGGCGGCGCAGGGGGTGGTGAAGAGCGGCGTGGTGGCGTTCATGGTGCTGGGGCTCGCTGTGCTCACGCTGGCCCTGGCCGTCGGTGGCCGCAAGGCGATGGAGTCCTTCGACAGACGCCATTACACGAGACTGGAGCTCAATGACCTACACTACGAGGTGTGAGGTGTTTTTTATGAACCTCAGAAGGACAATTAGAAGACTTCAAATGAGTTAATTTAAGATTGTTAATGTTCATCTGATGATGTTTTAATTTTACACACAATAATGGAATGTCTACATCACTAAAGAGGCGTTATAGAGTGACCGTGGAGAATCCTGATTGGCCAAAGGGTGTGCATTATTTTAAAATAATCACACAGCTCTGGCACAGTGTCCTCAGTTTATTTACATTTATATACTTGTGTTTTTTGCCCTTAAATATGAGTAAATAAGACTTTAATCTTTAGCGTGGTATAAGAAGGATAACGTACTCAGACCTGTGCAGTTATGAAGAATAATGCACTGTGTGAAGATAAACCTTCTGTAGAATCTGCATCTGAAGTTATGTCTTAATAGGAATTCTCTTCTCAGTTTATAAACACTCTGGATTATCTGAAAATTTCATCACCACAAAGCTAAAAAACCTTTATTGTTGAACAGTTCAGCAGCAGTATATACAGTATAATGCACGGCTTTGTTGCATACTCGATTCTGATTGGTCAATCTCGGCATTCTACGGTATCTTATTTCTTTATAATATATATTTCTATATATTATATAGACGCAGTTCTGATGTTGGACTGGAGGACCATTTTTGTGTAAGTAGCTGTGTAATAAGCAGGATAATGTACAGCTAGCGGGTCATAGTGAAAGAAACCGGCTCGCTGCACATGATCCGTTACATACCGTGTGAACATTGTGATAAAATACACCTAAAGGCACCAGACGGAGATACTCCATCTGTTTTGGGCTATTCCAAAAAAAAATGACAAATCAAGAAATATCATCACAATGATGCAAGAATATCATACAGATCACCAAAAATCTGTCCTGAGCTTTGATTCTCAGCATTTTATCATCTTTCTCCTCATAATTCAGACTTTTTCTCCGATTGTCCTGTTAATTTTTTAAGACTGCGTTGTTGCCGACAAGACAGAAAATAATTTCTTGTTTTAACATGAAAAGTTTTTTGTTTTAACGATATTTTTTAAATTTTATTATGACATATATAATATTGTGATACAGTAAATTTAAAAGCACCAGACGGAGATATTCCATCTGTGTTGGGCTATTCCAACAAACTGCAGCACATGACAAATCATGGCAAAAATATCACAATAAATCTGTCCTGATCTTTGATTCTCAACATTTTATCATTGTATCATATTTTTCCTCATAATTGAGACTTTCTCTTTGATTCTACAGCAAGACAGAAAATTTGCTTGTTTTCTTCTTATATAACATGGAAAGTTTCTTTTATTTTATCATGACAGATTTCCTCATTAGTGGATGCCAGATTACTGTTTTAACAGGCTGGTTTTGTGAGATATCACAACATGTTATTACCCAAAATCAACATATTGTGATTTAACTTCAATGTTGTTAAAATGAAAAACTGATTTTTCTGGTTTTAATCACATCCTGACTTTTATTTATTTCTTAACCCTGATTTCTGAGCCGGTGTCGGAGAGTGACTTTAACCCTTTTTAACCTGATGCGTTGATTTATTTCTTGTTGGCTGGAGAGAAATTGAAGAACAAACAGCAATAGTTTTATTCCCTGAATCTCAGGAAGCCTCTGGAGTCGATGGAGAGAATCACTGGATCGTACGAGCAGACTTTTGTACATTGGGCCTTGTGGTCTCGAGGCCTTCGTCTTTCTTCTTCTTCTTCTTCTTGGCCAAGGGGTTATTGATGATTATTAACCCTTTGTGTATCAGACCTGCATGTCTTTTTACGCCCACATGCTTCAGCCATACAAGGCCGTGATGTTACTCACTCTCACTGTGTTGTTTTGTATTCTGTCCACATTTCTCTCGTTTCACACGTGGATAAAGATTTAAAAACCGATGGATGCAATTCTTTAGGAATCGATGCACTATTGTATCCTGTGGTTGTTTGGTTATTTTGATAAATATGATATGCTTCTTTTTGAGACTGTTTTTCATAAGCAGGAGTACACTGGCCGTGCACTATTTTCCTATACAGAGCGTTTGTATTGGGTGTCGCTGTCGCGTCGGTGGAGCAGCAGGTGGCAGCAGCAGCCCGGCGAACCTCCTGAACTCGGACCAGAACAGGACTGAAGCTGCACTCCTTCTTTTCACTGCTCTCGCTTTGGTTAATCTCATGGATGGTATTTTTGGTCGTCGTTTTGTGAAGTGATGCTTTTGCATAAGTTGGAATTTGATGTTTTGTTCTTATATGGATTAAAAAAAATGTGATTTTTGAACGTTTGACTGTGTCTCTGCAGCCGAGATTGAACTACAAAACACTGTGAGTCAGTATCTGATGATGATAGGTCAACATCATCGTCATATCATGTGATAGAGGAGTTAAATTATCATCTCAGACGTAAACAAAGCATCGTTCTAGTTTTTATGACACTTTATTGGTTCTCTGAGGGGAAACTCAAGTCTTTCACTCTCAGATAATATACTCAGAAATACATGTATGCATAAACAGGACAGCTGGAGGTTTGGTGCCTTGCTCAAGAGGCAAACTGGCGCCTCCACAGTCAGTACCAGGTCCACGTGGGACTTGAACCAACGATCCTCCGGTTCCCAACCCAACTGAGCCAAACACTGTTATACAATGATTAGTGGTACGGAAGACGAATGTTGACCATGTAAAGTGGAAATATTAAAATTTTGAGATTGATCTCATCTAATTTGAAGTTCAATTGTTCATTGACAATCGATTTTTTTAATCATAAATTTAACTCTTCTGAGTTGCAATTTTTCTCAGATCATCTTGTTTTTTTGATATTTTTGATTTAGATTTTTTTCTTCGTCAATAGAGAAAGGTTACAGAAACAATATTTTATGTTTTATTAATTTTTTATATATATATATATATATATACATAAACCTACAATGTTGGTAACAGGCCTTTTGTTTCAGGACTATGACATTTTACTACAATGATTCTTTAAAAAAATCTGAAAAGAAAATAGTCACAAAATTTGAAGAAAAAAATTCAGAGGAAAACTTTTTTCTGTAAATGTAATTTTTCAAATGAATAATTTTGTAAAAAAAAAAAACAAAAAACTTTTGGTCAAACTAACTAACTTACTAACATTTTCTTGCCCTCACGTGTGACTTTATTTTCTGAATTTTTGATTCTTTTTGTTTTTACTTTTAGGTTTTTTTTTTCAGTTTTCACTCGACTTTGAGTTTCCGGTTTTAACATTTTTATAAAATTTTCTCTCAGATTTTTGCTTTTGTGCTACCATGAATCATCAATTAATTGCCTATACTTTATTTTGATGTTTGTTTCAGAATTACAGCCTTTTTCCTCAGAAAACTCTAAAGCTAATCAATTAAATTCAGATTTTATAATGTCTGACTTCATTCTTATTAAACGATTGTCATAATTCAGAGTCATCTGGAACTCTGGATGATCCATCCATCTTCAAATTAGGGCTCGTGGGGGTCTGGAGCCGATCCCAGCTGGTACTGGGCGAAGGCGGGTTCACCTGGACAGGTCTCCAGTCCATCACAGGACACATAGAGACAGACAACATAGAGACAGACAACCATTCACGCTCACATCCACACCTACGGGACATTTAGAGTCATCAGTTAACCTGCATGTCTTTGGACTGTGGGAGGAAGCCGGAGTACCCGGAGAAAACCCACGCTGACACAGGGCGTTAGGTTTAGGGTTAACCCTAACCCTAACCCCAGGGATGTAAACTCCATACAGAAGAGCCCCAGGCTGGATTTGAACCTGTGACCCTCTTGCTGTGAAGCGACAGCACTAACCACTGCACCACCTCGGATTTATCAATTTTCCCAAATTTTGTCCTCAGAATTCAGACTTCCGTCAAACTCTGACCCTAACGATCATGTTTTGACTGAGTTTACTGTAATAATGTGTTTTATCTTCTTACTGTTTTCTCAGATTGGTGCAGGAGTCTACAGTAACGGGTCTCTCGCTGTCTTCTACAGACTTTAGCAGCTGGACCAGAGGGTGAAGCTGGACTCTGCAGCCAGTCCTCCTCCCTCCTCCTGACCGTCAGCCAGACGGGGGAAACCAGGACGGGTTTCCATGTTAAATGCTCCCAGTTGGTCGCCGTGACTGTGTCCGGGTGTGAGCCGCTGTTGTCGGTGTAAACCGAGCCTCTGTGATAAACTAGTCCCGCAGGAATGTGCGTGTTGGAGCCGAACTTCGGCTCAGCTCAGCTTGTTTTCAGGGATCCTGGATGCGGAGCAGCGGTTAAAGCGAGCAGCAGCAGCGGGGCGTTTTCCGCCTGGTGTAACATTATCTTTGGCTGGAGAGCATGAAATCAGAGCAACAATAGAAGGAGGTGGAGGAGGAGGAGGAGGAGGAGGGGTGGTGGTGGTGGTGGAGGAGGAGGAGGAGGAGGAGGAGGAGGAGCAGCTTCCTCACAGCGGAAGGAGACGACGGATCTCCTGCAGGACAATGTGAGCCACAGAGAGTTGATCCAACGCAGCAAGCGAGCAGCCAGGATGGACGTGGGGATCATTTAACCCGTACCGAAGCGCACTCTCAGCCTGGATATTGTCGTAAATCCGTGTTTTTGACCCGAGGAAGCGGCCGCGGCAGCGATGGGAGCTCTGCGCTGAGCCGAGCGGGCGGCAGGGCCGAGAGATACGGGAGAAAGATGGGTGTCGTGCTGCTGCGGAGCCTGTTGTTGTGTACTTTTTGTCTTCTCATACGAGGTGAGTTTCTGCTAAAATCCCGCCTTTCGAGTTGCTTTTTCGTTCGTGTGCGATGTGTGGATGTGTGAAAGTGTTGTTGGGAGTCTGGAGGAGCGGCTTTAACGGTGGATATTTGGATCAGTGTCCGGGGCCAGGGCCCTCTCTCCGGGGCTGGATTCCTCCCGAGCGGAGCTAGCTGTTAGCCTGCCTGCTATGCGTGCTGCTCCGCCTGTTAGCTGCTGGAGGAGCCGAGGAGAAGGAAAACCACAAATAGCTGCTGTTAGGGGCTGGAAAAATACCCCAACACACCGCGTAAAGCCCCGCGAGGCCCCACGGAGCCGTTATTTTATATCATAGACGTTATTTTAACCTAGCGTGTAGCTTGTTAGCATGCTAACTTTGGATTTAGTAACTTAGATAACATTAGCTAGCAGCAGCTAGCACAACAGATGCTAGTAGCTGTGGTAGCTAGTCACCAGCTAGCCAACATCATAGCTAATTAATAATATTAAAGCTAATTATGACTGTTTAAATCATAACTAATTACAGTAATCCGCGTTTAAATGGCAGCATTTTATGTTATTATGCTACCAGCTAACAGGTCATTTCTGCGCAGCAACATTATTATTATTATTATTATTATTATTATTATTATTATTATAGAAACGTATTTCATCTGATACTTCTGTGATGTTTTATTTAGAATGAAAGTAAATGCAATATTAGAAGCATAGAAACGATTAGAAATGACAAATCACAAAGTTTAATTGAGTTCTGTTCATATTCTTAGATTTATTTTGGCTTTAATTTATTATACACACGTTATTGTATCTTTGTTCCAGTCTTAATATATAACCTTTTATCTTTAATATCATCTGATTTATATCTGTGAATGCAGATGAATATCATGTAATAATTCTATCATATAAATAAGTTTCAACAATATAAAATCACTAAAACAATTAAAAATAAACCATAAATTAAAAAAAAAACGTACAAATAACTTAATAAAGCTTGAGGTCCTGTGATGTTAGAGGAGTAACTGAAGGTTCACTGGAGGATATTTGGTTTGAATTATAAAAATAATGACTTTATGTTGTTTCACTTCCACTCAAGTTATGAACTGACAATTATTTTCTATTTATTTATTTATTATATTGTCTCAGTTAAATTCTTCAGATGACTCAAAGTTTCTTCTTAAGCTGTTTTGTTTTGTCCAAACTTTATGTCATTATTGATTAATCTGCTGATTATTGTCTGATAATTGTTTCAGTGGTTTTGGTCAGAAAATAGTGAAAATGTTCATTTTCGTAGTTCGTAGTTCTCCAGATGAACCCAGATATATTCATCTTACTGTGGTCTGAAACCAAAATCTATTGATCGAGGGAATCAAATTAATGCTAATCTAAATATATATAATAAGAATAATAAAGGAATATTTACTTTGCAGATCTTAACAACCAAAGAGCTGGAATGAGATTTTCAACATGATTATTTTCTGTCAATCAACTTATTGATTATTTATGCAGATAATTGTTTCAGCTGCAAACTTTATTATTTAACTCATGTTGATTTATTCAGATGTTTAAACAGACTGGATGTGGATAACGGTCCTGTCATGTTTTTATGATGTTTCAGTTATCAGGGTGAGAAAGTGATAAATCTGCACCTGCTGTGAAGTTCTGGGCCTGTATCCATGTTCATGTAGTTTTACTGTCATATTCCTGTTTCGTAGTAGCTAATAAAGACATCTTCATTATAAAAATAACTCATTCATTACAGTCTTTGAATGAGCACAAATTCAACCAGACAAATGTATGAAACAATCTTTAATATTAACTTCTTTCACTTGAAAAATAATAACCAACACAGCATTTAGCCGGCGCAGATAAACTACTGGCCCCAGTCAACAAGGAGAATATCGGCCGATAAATCGGTGCGTGTCAGTGATATTGTGTTAAATGATAATAATGTTACTGTCTGTTACCCATCAGTTAATGTGGCAGACTAGTTCCTCTCTGTATCTGTCTGAGCTAAATAAACCTGAATATGATCAGACTGGAGAAACATATTAGACTGTAAAATAATCAATTAATTCATCAGGTCAGAGGAAAAATCTTTCCAAATTATTTGATATCAGAAATCACATTTCAGTTTATCTGTAGTTATACATGTTATTAAGAGACAAGCATCTTACTAATAGTTGACAAATCTCTACCCAAGGGCCTACCATGAAAATACTGTATTTTTCACGGTTAAAATGTTATCATAATATAATAATACATTTTTGTATTATTCACTGTTATAATAGTGCATTTTTTTACAGTTTAAATGGTGTGTTTTTATAGATTTTTCCATGGTTAAACTTGCATATTTTAACAGTCAAAATAATAAATTTTCCAGTTTAAATTGTGTATTTTTATGGGTTTTCCACAGTTAAAACTGTCTTTTATACAGTTTAAATGGTGTCATTATGTATTGTATTTTTTTTATACTTTCCAGAGTTACAATTACAGATTTTTTAAAATTATTATTTTCCACAATATAAATGGTGTATTTGTGTGTATTTTCCACAGTATAAGTGATGTATTTGTTTGTATTTTCCACAGTATAAATGCTGTATTTTGGTGTATTTTCCACGGTATAAGTGATGTATTTTGGTGTATTTTCCACAGTATACATGTGTGTTTTAATGTATTTTTTCATGTCTTCCAGGCGTGCCACTGCTGTTGTATGCGAACCGGCGGGACCTTCGGCTCGTGGATGCAGCACACGAGAAGGCCAATGCCACGGTGGTGGTGGGGGGGCTGGAGGACGCCGCCGCTGTGGACTACGTCTACTCCCAGGGACTCATCTACTGGAGCGATGTGAGCGAGGAGGCCATCAAACGTACCGTCTTCAACCAGTCGGGCGCCAGCGCCGTCCAGACGGTGGTCCCGGGTCTGGCCTCCCCGGACGGACTGGCTTGTGATTGGTTAGGGAGTAAACTTTACTGGACGGACTCAGAGACCAATCGGATCGAGGTGGCTGAGCTGGACGGGTCCCTGAGAAAGGTTCTATTCTGGCAGGAGTTGGACCAGCCGAGGGCCATCGCTCTGGATCCAGAACGAGGGTGAGTCCGATGCTTCTGCAGGGTGGCAGTCCAGCTGGTGGTCTCCTGGTGGGGGTTGATTCTGGATTCAAGGTGAAAGGGGGTCACCATGTCCAGGGTCTTACTGTCTCTGAAGCCTAACTGGCTGTTCAGCTTGTTGGTATTGATGGAGGTGAATTACTGTCTTCTAAACATATATATGGAGCATTTTAGGGCTTTTATTTTGTAGTGGACAGATGGAGGTCCCAGGATGGTTCTTGGGTGATGTTTAGCTCTTATCAGTGGAGCTCCTCTCTGGTGAAACATGATGGTACTTCCTGTTTAAAGTTTCTTGATGTGCTGAGTTGATGTCACAGTCAGTGTTCGTACTGCTGAACTGAACAGAACCCTGTTGAACTGTGTGAATGTGATGCGTTCACTGACTGTTGTATGTACTGAAGTAAGGAATCTGGGTGGTGATGTGTACTTTGGTAAAATGGTTTGTGGTACGCAGCTTTATTTTTCTGAGACAGGGAACTCGTATTTAGTCTACTGTTGCATTCAGAACAAAAGCGAAGCGGCTTTTCGCTTCGCCGTGCTCACACCAGTCGGACCGCCGGTATCGTTTGTGCTCTCAACTTAAATATTTCAACTGTAGTGATGCTGTGAAGTGAAGCTGTCGTCTGTGTGGTGAAATCCTCTCAGCGCTGAGATCATCCTCCTGTGGTCACCCAGATCTACGATAGTACATCACATGTGTCCAGAGACCAGAACCACAGACTGTCGATGGCAGAAACAATAATGTTGCCTTGAAACAACAAGCAACTGAAACCTTTAGTCACCGTGTTGACTTAACTGACCTGTAGTTGCCCTGTTGAGTTTACTGACCTGTAGTTGCCCTGTTGAGTTTACTGACCTGTAGTTGCCCTGTTGAGTTTACTGACCTGTAGTTGCCCTGTTGAGTTTACTGACCTGTAGTTGCCGTGTTGACTTTACTGACCTGTAGTAGCCGTGTTGACTTTACTGACCTGTAGTAGCCCTGTTGAGTTTACTGACCTGCAGTTGCTGTGTTGAGTTTACTGACCTGTAGTTGCCCTGTTGAGTTTACTGACCTGTAGTTGCCCTGTTGACTTTACTGAGCTGTAGTTGCTGTGTTGACTTTACTGACCTGTAGTTGCTGTGTTGACTTTACTGACCTGTAGTTGCCGTGTTGACTTTACTGACCTGTAGTTGCCCTGTTGAGTTTACTGACCTGTAGTTGCCCTGTTGAGTTTACTGACCTGTAGTAGCCCTGTTGAGTTTACTGACCTGTAGTTGCCCTGTTGAGTTTACTGACCTGTAGTAGCCCTGTTGAGTTTACTGACCTGTAGTTGCCCTGTTGAGTTTACTGACCTGTAGTTGCCCTGTTGAGTTTACTGACCTGTAGTAGCCCTGTTGAGTTTACTGACCTGTAGTTGCCCTGTTGAGTTTACTGACCTGTAGTAGCCCTGTTGAGTTTACTGACCTGTAGTTGCCCTGTTGAGTTTACTGACCTGTAGTTGCCCTGTTGATTTTACTGACCTGTAGTTGCCCTGTTGACTTTACTGACCTGTAGTAGCCCTGTTGACTTTACTGACCTGTAGTAGCCCTGTTGACTTTACTGACCTGTAGTAGCCCTGTTGACTTTACTGACCTGTAGTTGCCGTGTTGACTTTACTGACCTGTAGTAGCCCTGTTGACTTTACTGACCTGTAGTAGCCCTGTTGAGTTTACTGACCTGTAGTTGCCGTGTTGACTTTACTGACCTTTAGTAGCCGTGTTGAGTTTACTGACCTGTAGTTGCCCTGTTGAGTTTACTGACCTGTAGTTACCCTGTTGAGTTTACTGACCTGTAGTTGCCGTGTTGACTTTACTGACCTTTAGTAGCCGTGTTGAGTTTACTGACCTGTAGTAGCCCTGTTGAGTTTACTGACCTGTAGTTGCCCTGTTGAGTTTACTGACCTGTAGTAGCCCTGTTGAGTTTACTGACCTGTAGTTGCCGTGTTGACTTTACTGACCTTTAGTAGCCGTGTTGACTTTACTGACCTGTAGTAGCCCTGTTGAGTTTACTGACCTGTAGTAGCCCTGTTGACTTTACTGACCTGTAGTTGCCGTGTTGACTTTACTGACCTGTAGTTGCCGTGTTGACTTTACTGACCTGTAGTTGCTGTGTTGACTTTACTGACCTGTAGTTGCTGTGTTGACTTTACTGACCTGTAGTTGCCCTGTTGAGTTTACTGACCTGTAGTTGCCCTGTTGGGTTTACTGACCTGCAGTTGCCCTGTTGGGTTTACTGACCTGCAGTTGCTGTGTTGAGTTTACTGACCTGCAGTTGCCATATTGATTCAAGATCTTGAATCTTGAATCAATATGGCAACTACTAAACAGACGTGCTGCAGAGTAAAGGTCTGGATAGTTGATGTTTATTTACTCTGTCGTCAGAATACAGCTCTCACTCCTCTTCCTGTCCTTCATCGTCTCCTCCTCTCCCTCAGTGTTTCCAGTCTCAGATTAGGATGTAAATCCATCAGGACTCAGATAAAAGAGGCCTGTAATGTATTCATTAGTTTTATTTAAATGTGGGGCTGTCGCTGTCTTTCTTTCTCGTCTCTCTTGGGTTTCTATTCATGGAAACTCTTCCTCGCTCCTCGCTGTTTGATCCGGCTCAGTATGGAGATAAAAGTCCCGCCGAGCTGCTCAGAGACCTCGCCGTCGTCTGTCCGGGTCCTTTATTCTACACGGTACAGTATACAGTATCTGTCTGATACGTAAACACCGAGCCAGGCTCGTACAGCAGAATTAACTACAAGCTAACGATCACGTGTTGAGTATTATATACATTTGTGACACAGAGGGGGATGTTTAGCGTTTAGGAAATGAAAAGAGGCTGTCTGGATACCAGAAATGTAGTTTTCCAAACCAGTACCAGTGAAATACCACCATTCTCTGCCAGCTCCATTCCACTTTACAGTCAAACAATTAATCTCATGTACTCGTCATTACATCCGCTCCTTTATTGCCACTGTGGACGTTAGCGTTAGCTGTTAGCAGCCAGCAAGAGCGTGTTAGCTGTTAGCAGCTGGTAAGAGCTGGTTAACGTTAGCTGTTAGCAGCCGGTAAGTGCTAGTTAACATTAGCTGTTAGCAGCCGGTAAGCGCTAGTTAACATTAACTGTTAGCAGCCGGTAAGAGCTGGTTAACGTTAGCTGTTAGCAGCCGGTAAGAGCTGGTTAACGTTAGCTGTTAGCAGCCGGTAAGAGCTGGTTAATGTTAGCTGTTAGCAGCCGGTAAGAGCTGGTTAACGTTAGCTGTTAGCAGCCGGTAAGAGCTGGTTAATGTTATTTGTCAGCAGCGAACAAGAACTAGTTAATTTTAGCTGTTATCAGTCAGTAAGAGTTACTTCATGTTAGTGGTTAGCCAAGTAAGAGCTAGTTAGCGATAGCTGTTGGCATCTGGTTAGACCTGGTTTTCTGCGTCCTAAACACATTTCCTTCCGTCTCTTTTTACATACCTTACTGCCATGTGCACCGCTGTGTTCCTGAGCTTAAAAGGTGTACTTTTATTACCATAGTATAGAGTAGTACTTGTGGTACTGTGACATGAGGGATAAATAAAGCATCTGCCTGTCGAGTTTGTTGAACATGAAACGGAGCAGAAATACCAGACGATGTTGTTGTTGTTGTTGTTGTTGTTGTTGTTGTTGTTGTTCAGGACCAAATGAACCAGACCATGAGTATGTAGACACTAAGATGTAAATTTCGTCAGATCGATGCGTCTCTGACAGAGTTAACGGGACGAGGTGTTGAGCCAAGCTGAGATCACAGCTCCGCCATGGTCGCTGTCAGTCTCATTAGCATAGCTGCTCCACAGACTGATGGTGAATGAGCTGGAGACAGACCCGTTTCCTCTGCTGGGGTTTAGTTGTGTTTCCACAAAGGACTCATTGTTACAGCAGCAGCTGTTTTGTTTTCCAGCAGTTACTAAGTCAGAAGAAGAAGAAGAAGAAGAAGGAGGTAGAACAAGGGTGTCAAACATACAGCCCGGGGGCCAGAACCGGCCCGCCAAAAGGTCCAATCGGCCCCCTGGATGACTTTGCAAAGTGACTCAATTCTAAAATACTTTTGTCGCATTTATGACTTTCAACAGGAATTATGTCCAAATTAAAGTTAAAATCAGTCCGAATTTTGACAAAATGATGAGATAGTTAGTCAAATGTATTATTAATCGCTGAAAGTCATATGAAGAGAATTAAGTTAGACTTTTGACTTAAACTGGGGGAGTCAAATTTAAAAGGTATGACTCAAAGCTACAGTATGAATCTTAATTGTGAAAACTTTTGATTCGATTTTGAGATATTTTGTCACATTTATGACTTTATAGGAATGAAGTCCAGATTTTAAGTAAATAATGTCGATTTTTTTACATAGTAAGCCAAAGTTATGAGATATTAAGTTGAATTTCTGACTTTTCAGGTCAGAATGAATAATTAATTCCAATGTTTGCAGTTAAATGCTCTTCTATTTGTATTTTGGGCTGGATCTTTCATTAATTGTGATCCTTGGATCAGTGGTGGTATTTCCAGGTTACTCTGTAGTGGTTTCATCAGGCTGGACTGGATGTGGCCCCTGAACTGGGAGCTGTGAGTTTGACCCCTGAGGTGGAGCATTAATGAATGAGAGGTTAAGTGGTAGGCCTGCCCCTCCCCCTCGTAGTGGATTAGTCCACTCACATTTCTTTCACCCATTAGTTGTTTTTATGCTTTTTCACGCTGAATGTCTTATTTCTAAGGAACCTCACTACTCACCAGCATTGTCCAGTAACCAGATCTACTTTCCACCAAAAACACAAGGTTGTTTTTCAGTTTATTGTCTGGAAGAGCCCCAGAATAATCTTGTTCAATCATATTTGTTTTTGTGAATTGATATAAATGTTACTGACTGTGTTAAATGGATATGATATCATGTCATATTAACTCAAATATTAATGGTATCATGGCAGACTTTGGTATCGGCAAATATCGTATTGTTGTCCAGAGAGTCAATACAATATTGTGCCATAATGAAAGTGGTGACTTACAGCTGATGGATCAGTGTTTTACTGAGCTCTGCACTAGACTCCATTTAAAAAAATTAGCCTTTTAAATGTAACCTTGCTTGTCAGCAACCAGTCATATGGTAGCCAGTAGTGTGGCTTTGTGTGCTCGGGCTAACAGCTAACTGAGCTCAGCTTCGCCTGCAGTCCGGATCCTCTCTGAAATGAACCTGCAGCGCCGTGCTGTGGTCATTTTAGCAGCAGAGCACCACCAGAGCTCCGTGGCCTCCGACTTTATTTAGTGTTTTCACAGAGAGCTCATTGGCTGGACCGCCGATTGTCAGCACCGCGAACGCAGAGCGATGAAGTCACACGACTGGTCGGCACAGTGTTGGAGTTTCCTCATTGGCTGTTGCTCGCTCAGAATGAAAACGTGTATCGATGATCAGTGAAAGTCAGTAGTTGGTTCAACGTCAGCGTCCAGCAGCAGACCAGACGCCAGAAACACGTCGCCTATGAAGACACGTAAAAAAGTAAAGCTAAGTCATTTTTATTCTGTTGGTAAATTCTACTGAAATGTCCCGTGTTGAACAATAAAATATAAACATAATCAGTGTTTTCAGTCCAAAATGGCGGCTGTTGTCAAAAACACAGCGGAGTTGATAATGGTTGGTATTGTAGCTGCTTTTCTAACCACAGTTATAATGAATGTTAACAGATTATTCTCCCTCATAGATTCCTAGTTTTTGGACATTTTAATTCAGTTTTTTTTGTTTATCAGAAACAGCCTGGTTGTTTTTTTTTTAAATAAATGTACAGTGAAGTACAAACAGGCTTCACAGTTTTTACTTTGAAATCATCTTTAAAAGTCTTAAATGTGAGGTATAAAGACCAAATTAAAATAGACATACAGGCCGTATCTGTTTGTTTAGGGTTCCATGTAGGTTGGTAGGTTAATCAGAAACTGGAGGAACCAAAGACTTCAACATAAATGAACTCAGTTCAGATTTTAGTACAAATGACTCATTAAAAGTCTGAACTTTGAGGTCTGAACAGTAACTAATATGTTAAATCTGTTGGGAGGTGCTGGTACCGTAAAGAAGTCGTGGTTCTGGTGTGTGTTTGTAGTCCGGTTCAGGTTCGGTGTGTGGTGGTTCAGCAGAGGAAAATCCAGGATGGAACGCAGAGCTGGACCTGGTTCAACTGGATGATTAATGCATCAGGTAGCAAACACAAAGCAGCTCTTGTGGTGAGGGGATGTGTTGTTCTCTGGTCTGTGAGCCCAGGCCGGGCCTCTCTGGTACCAGGACCAGGTCCGCAGTATCTCAGCCTGGACCGCATCTCTGTGGTCCCAGACCTGCAGTATCTCAGCCTGGACCGCATCTCTGTGGTCCCAGACCTGCAGTATCTCAGCCTGGACCGCATCTCTGTGGTCCCAGACCTGCAGTATCTCAGCCTGGACCGCATCTCTGTGGTCCCAGACCTGCAGTATCTCAGCCTGGACCAGGCCTCAGTGGTCCCAGTGGTTAGCTAACTGTAGCAGGTAGCATATAACATGTAGCATACTCAGTACAGCTTGTTTTGGCCTTAATTTGATGGTGCAGAGGATCGATGTTTACTTTCTACTTCCTGTTTGGTGCTGCAGAGAGCGATCCTATCGGTTGACAGTGTTCATGTCATTGAACTTAATAATATTGATTGATTGATAATATTAAACTAGTTTGATTTTATTCAAAGATCAAGATCGGACTCTGGAAATACGTCTGAGACAGTGAAACCCCTTAAAAGTCATTTGGTGTGAGGTCGGTTTAAGATTTCTTTAGTTTTTCTGTCTTTCACCCAGAATAACTTCCTGCTAAGACAGATGTGAGCACATCCAGTGGTGCTTTAGTACAATTGTACTGATGTAGTATTTGTCCCCTGTCAGGTACATGTACTGATGTAGTATTTTTCCCTGTCCGGTACATGTACTGATGTAGTATTTGTCCCCTGTCAGGTACATGTACTGATGTAGTATTTTTCCCTGTCAGGTACATGTACTGATGTAGTATTTGTCCCTGTCAGGTACATGTACTGATGTGGAATTTGTCCCCTGTCAGGTACATGTACTGATGTAGTATTTGTCCCTCTCAGGTACATGTACTGATGAAGTATTTGTCCCTGTCAGGTACATGTACTGATGTAGTATTTGTCCCTCTTAGGTACATGTACTGATGTAGTATTTGTCCCTCTCAGGTACATGTACTGATGAAGTATTTGTCCCTGTCAGGTACATGTACTGATGTAGTATTTGTCCCTCTTAGGTACATGTACTGATGAAGTATTTGTCCCTGTCAGGTACATGTACTGGACGGACTGGGGGGAGATCCCTAAGATCGAGCGCGCTGGGATGGACGGGACGAACCGGTCCATGATCATCGATAAAGAGATCTACTGGCCCAACGGTCTGACTCTGGACTACAATCTGGAGAAACTGTACTGGGCCGACGCCAAACACAACTTCATCCACCGCTCCAACCTGGACGGCTCCTCCAGGTACACCGCAGATACTGCGCTCTGCCACAGTACATCCACAGTGTACTATACAGCGTGTACTAATACTGCTGTGTGTTTCCAGGGAGGTGGTGGTAAAAGGCGAGCTGCCTCACCCGTTCGCCCTCACCCTCTATGAGGACACGCTGTTCTGGACCGACTGGAACACCCACTCCATCCACTCCTGCAGGAAGCAGACCGGCGCCGAGCAGCGCATCGTCCACTCGGACATCTTCTCGCCGATGGACATCCACGTCTTCAGCGCCAAGAGACAAAACATCCGTGAGTCCAAAAGTCCTGTCAGACTACGGAGGAGTTCCTGTGAAAATAATAAATAAATAAATACTTTAAAATGAAAGAAACTAATTAAGTGAAAACACAACAAATATGTTTAAAGGGATAGTTTTGGTGTTTCAGCAGCAGAAAAATGGATCACATAAACAAATCAATATCACTTTAATAGTATGCTATATGTAGAATATTTTCACCTCTTTACCTCTTTACCATCGCTCTCTTCAAAACCACCAGACTCTACTCACCAAAAGTGTGATTTTACCTCTTTGTGTTATCGTTGTGTGACTTTTTAAAAAAATATTTTCAAGTTATTTTTTAAAAATGACATAATGAATATAATAATTTGCAATTAAATGCGCAAAAGTAATTTTAAAAATATGTAGAGTGTAATACAGTAATGGATCAAATGTGATATAATTTGAGCAGTTTTGAACCTGTAAAGTAAATCGTCTGTGGTCGTCTGTTGACAGCAGTGAGCAGTCCATGCTCGGTGAGGAACGGAGGATGTTCCCATCTCTGTCTGCTGTCTCCTCTCAAGCCTTTCTATCAGTGTGCCTGTCCCACCGGAGTCCAGCTGCTGGAGGACGGCAAGACCTGCAGAGACGGTGAGGACACCGCCACCCTCTCACTCCGCCGTGGACACACCGCTGCACGCTCATACTCTCTTATATCAGCTCACCAAGAAAGATTTCATCAACTGACCGGTTCACATAGGAATGGATCAGTAGTCTTTTAGCTAGCAGTACATGAATGAACCACACGACACAAAGAAAAGAGCAAAACACATTTACTGACATATAGGCCTGAGTCTGGCGATGTGGTAAGTATCTGGATACAGGTGTAACGGTTCCAGGGTTCCTGTGGGGTCTTAAAAAGTCTAAAAAGGTCTAAAATCCAGTAACCCCAATTCAAGGCCAAATAAGTCTTAAATCTAATTTTGACAGTTCTTAAAAATTCATTAACGTTACTTACATTTCAAAATAAATGCATTATCCTGCTTTTAAAAGTATTGTAAGTCTGACATTGCAATCATAGTGGTCTTAAATGGACATGAAATGGGCTTAAAAGGTCTTTAAAAGTCTTACATGTGACTTGTTGCACAGCGGTCAGTGTGCTGACTTGACTGTGACTTGCCCCACACTGCGACTGTGATTACCATGAGGTGGGCATGTGCCCATAGAAGAAGTGATAATGTAAGTAATTTGGGCCTTTTCACCCCTGAACGTCTCAACCAATATTCACTATTTTTGCATTTCATTGATGGTAAATGTATTTATTAATTATTAAATGTGTATATATTTATTTTTGCATTATATTATTTATTATTTTCCCTCTGCGTTTCCCCCATTTATTCCCCCACATTATGTATTTTTACATTTTTATTATGCAAATGTCAAGTGTCTCATGTGGTCAACTATGTACTTTTAAATATTTTAAATATTATTTTGTACATTTAATATTGGTTTATTTAATGATTTGTTTAGTATTTTGACTGGTCGACCTAATGTCTGCTGAAAAACAGAGTGTATGTAGTCAGTAGAAGTATTGGAAACGACAGTCAGGTGGATCTTCGTGTTTTAAGGTCATATCCATCTTTGTCTTAAGAAGTTTGATGTATCCAGAGAAAAGTATGTCAACGTTTCTGTCCACAGCTGATGAATTATCCTCAACAACAACATCTTGAAATCCGTGAAGAAGTTCAGTTTTTAAAAAGTAGGGTTTTGATGTGAAGCCTAGTGAGACGCCAGCAGAGGAAACTCTGCAGTTTGTCTTCAGAGACACTCGACTGGAAACAGAAAAGCATCCAAATATTTCCTGAACTGCATCACTGAGAGAAGTTTGTAGATTTTCTATTATTTTCAGACAGAAAACACCAGAAACTCCTCTGGTGAGACTGTTTACGATTCAATCTGTCCGCTCAGCTTAAAGCTGTTTACAAGTCTTCAGCCAGACTGAATTCATTAGTGTGCGTCTGCTCTGAGAGTTTTAGTTTGGTACCAAACCCCATTAGGTTTTTATCGAATTGAAACAGTCTGATAACATTTTCGCTTCGCTCCCCTCTGTCTCATCACCGTTGTCATCGTCTCTGGACGCTCAGAGCAGATAAAGGTGGCGTTAGGCTGACCTGCAGTTGCCATGGTAACCCCCTCTCCATCACCAGCCAGGCTGTTTTTGAATGACGGGTGTTTCCCTCCTCCCTCTCCTTTGCCTCCTCCTTTTATTTACATTTTTTGGTTGGGTAACCCTGGCCTGCAGAGCGGTGGAGGAGTGAAGGCGGCGAAGCTTTTGTGACAGGCGGGATCACGTGATCTCCTGCAGACAATGCCTCCTTTCACCGCCGGTGTTTAACTGTTTCAGCTCCATCACCCAGAGAGGCTACCTTAAGCCACGTCTCCCTCCTCCTCCTCCTCCTCTTCGTCCTCCTCCAACAATAACACACCATGTTCATTTTGGGTCTTTAAAGCTCTTTCTCATTTGCTGCTTTTGTTCAGTAAAACCACAAAAAACAGTTTGATTTCTATTGAGTAAATGTTAACAACCCCTACCAGATGCTAACAGCTAATGTTAACTAGCTCTTACCGGCTGCTAACAGCTAACGTTAACTAGCTCTTCTTGTCTGCTAACAGCTAACGTTAACTAGCTCTTATTGTCTGCTAAAAGCTAACGTTCACTAGCTCTTATCGGCTGCTAACAGCTAACGTTCACTAGCTCTTATCGGCTGCTAACAGCTAACGTTCACTAGCTCTTATCGGCTGCTAACGGTTACTAGCTCTTGTTTTGTGTGACTGTCTGTGTATTTCCAGTGACCTCTGACCTTTGTATTACTCTTCAGGTGCAACCCAGATGCTGCTGTTGGCTCGACGAACAGACCTGCGCCGTATCTCTCTGGACATGCCGGACTTCACTGACATCATCCTGCAGGTGGACGACATCCGCCACGCCATCGCCATCGACTACGACCCGGTGGAGGGGTACATCTACTGGACGGACGACGACGTCAAAGCCATCCGCCGCTCGCTGCTCGACGGCAGTGACGCCCAGTTTGTGGTCACATCTCAGGTGAACCACCCTGACGGCATCGCCGTGGACTGGATCGCCCGGAACCTGTACTGGACCGACACTGGGACAGACCGCATCGAAGTGACTCGGCTCAATGGGACCATGCGTAAGATCCTGATCTCTGAAGACCTGGACGAGCCCAGAGCCATCGTACTGGACCCTGTGGCTGGGTGAGTAGCCAGTCAACTCTGATCATTGATTAGAATTAGTCGTGACGTTCACTTAAAAGCTGAAAGCTCAGGACCTTTCCAGTAACTGGACCTTGAGTTGGGATGGTTTTGTCACATGCTCTAAAAGTTTAGACGCAGCTGGTTTCTGTATCACACTATCAGCCAGATGATGCTACTTCCTGTCTCTGTTTCCAGGTACATGTACTGGACGGACTGGGGCGAGGTGCCGAAGATCGAGCGGGCTGACCTGGACGGGATGGAGCGCCTGGTGATGGTCAACACGTCTCTGGGCTGGCCCAACGGCCTCGCCCTCGACTACGACGAACGCAAGCTCTACTGGGGAGACGCCAAGACGGACAAGATCGAGGTCTGTGTTTTATGTTCCAAACCTCGTTAGGTTTCTCTGATTTAGGGGAGTTGTAGTTTATTTGTCCAGTGTGATGAGTTCACCTGGGAATTGTAGTTTTATGTTCAGAATGAGTTCACCTATGAATTGTAGTTTTATATTCAGAGTGAGTTCCCCTGGAAGTTGTAGTTTTATATTGAGTTGGAGCTGTAGTTTATATTGAGTGGGAGTTGTAGTTTTATATTGAGTTGGAATTGTAGTTTTATGTTCAGTGGGAGTTGTAGTTTTATATTGAGTTGGAATTGTAGTTTTATATTCAGTGGGAGTTGTAGTTTTTATTGAGTGGGAGTTGTAGTTTATATTGAGTGTGGGAGGATCAGAGGAGCTGAACGCTGTGAGCTCTTGCTGCTTCATGGTGGCTCCTCACTGTGACGGTTTACTGCTGAACGTGGCGTCTCACCAGGGCCGGTCAGAGAGCCAGAGGTCACTGCTTCCTGTCAGCCTTCAAAATAAAGTGACCTCACCAATCAGTTACAGTATGATTAATTCTAATGAGCCACAACACTACTGACCCTTTTTAGATATGTAGAGAGATTGATGGAGTTATCAAGGATTATTTATTATCGTGTCTCTTACAGTGCAGCAAGTTATTATAGAAATAATATATAAAACATGAGATACTTAATAATAGTAATAATACCTCACGTCATATAAACACAAATTTCTGTGAACTAAAAAGTCAAAATAAAACATGGTCCTCATTTTTTGTCCATTTTTTTGGGTATTTTTTGATGATTAATAATCAATAATTTAATATCAGTATTATTGTTATGTTTTAAGCAGATATGGAAACCCGTTTATTTTAGATTTTTAAAAACTTGCTTTAACATGTAAATAAGCAGAAAAACAACCAGTGAATGGAGCTTATTTTCAGATTTGTGCTGCCGTCGGTCGTCTCTGGTTCCCGTCAGTCATTCAGCCGGCTGTTAAACTCTCTCCACATCAAACCGCCTGTTAAACGTCAGCGCTGTAAAGGGTGTCGACAGTCCAGTTGGGAATGAAAATACAACTTTCTCTTTTTCTCTCTCTCTCTCTGTGGTTTCCATCCTCACGCCACCTCTCCATGTTCTAGTTTTTATTTCCCTCTGCTGACCCCACCTGACCCCCCTCCCCAAGCCCCTCAGAAGTGCTGGTGGTTCTGGTCTCGCTCAGCGGGGGAGGGGCCTTCTCTGCCCCCCCCCCTTTCTCGGAGGACCCGTTTTTTTGCGGTGAGATCCCACATCTGGTTCCGATTGCGGCCCGCTCTCCAGCTGCGGTCGGCTCTGTTTAGAATAGACCCCGAATCTGAAACCATCGCCGCAGTGTGGTCACAACTCCCAAACCAGAGGAGACCTTTTGGCTGAGGCCGCCGAGCCCAGGATGGAAACTCTGTTTTATATTTATACTCCATCTCTCTCTCTACCTATATATATATATATATATATATATATATATATATATATATATATATATATAATATATATATATATATGTATGTATATATATATATATATATATATATATATATATATATATATATATATATATATATATATATATATATATATGTATATATATATATATATATATATATATATATATATATATATATATATATACATATATATATATATGTATATATATATATATATGTATATATAGGTAGGTAGATAGATAGATAGATAGATATATGATGAAGACGAAAACAGGGAGGAGAAGAGGAGGGGAGATGTAGGAAGAAAAGAGAGAGGGGAAGAGAGAAGAGGAGGAGGTGTATGTAGGAGGAAGAAGAGAGGGGAGGAAGAGTAGGTAGGAGGAAGGAAAAACGGGAAGGAGAGAGGAGGAAGGAGGGAGAGAGGAGGAAGGAGGGAGAGAGAGGGAGGAGGGAGAGAGGAGGAAGCAGGGAGAGAGAGGGAGGAGGGAGAGAGAGAGAGGGAGGGAGGGAGAGAGAGAAAGAGGGAGGAGGGAGAGAGAGAGAGGGAGGAGGGAGAGAGAGAGAGGGAGGGAGGGAGAGAGAGAGGAGGAAGGAGGAGAAATGTGGTGACCATCTGCTTTCTCTGTGTAGTTCTCTCTCTCTTTGCTGTTCTCTCTCTCTTCTCATTAGCGGCGCTGTGATGAGATGCCAGGTCACCTGATCTCTTCTGAGCACGCTCAGTACAAACACAATGAGGGGAAACTGTCAGTCTGCTGCTCGGCATCATGGGAAAACATGTGCAACGCTACATTAGATCCTGTTCTAACACTTTTCTGAATATAATAATAATCATAATAATAACAATAATAAACCGTCCCTCTGTCCATCAGGTGATGAACATGGACGGGACGGGCCGACGGGTGCTGGTGGAGGACAAACTTCCTCACATCTTCGGCTTCACGCTGCTAGGCGACTTCATCTACTGGACCGACTGGCAGCGGCGCAGCATCGAGCGCGTCCACAAACGCACCGCCGAGAGGGAGTTCATCATCGACCAGCTGCCCGACCTCATGGGCCTCAAGGCCACCTACGTCCACAAGTCCTCTGGTGAGTCTTTAAAACCACTTCTCTCTAGAGACGTACTATTAAAAGACGAGGTCACCATCAGAGTATCTGACTTCCTGTGGCGGCGCCGCCCTCAGGTACCAACCCGTGTGCGGAGGGTAACGGCGGCTGCAGCCACCTGTGTCTCTACAAGCCTCAGGGCGTCCAGTGCGGCTGTCCCATTGGCCTGGAGCTTATCGCCGACATGAGGACCTGCATCGTCCCCGAGGCCTTCCTGCTCTTCTCCCGCCACACTGACATCCGCCGCATCTCCCTGGAGACCAACAACAACAACGTGGCCATCCCGCTCACCGGCGTCAAGGAGGCGTCGGCTCTCGACTTCGACGTCACCGACAACCGCATCTACTGGACCGACATCACTCTTAAGGTCAGGGAGTGGAGGATCTTCTTCTTCTTCTTCTTCTTCTTCTTCTTCTTCTTCCTCTTCCTCTTCTTCTTCCTCTTCTTCTTCTTCTTCTTCTTCTTCTTCTTCTTCTTCTTCTTCTTCTTCTTCTTCCTCTTCCTCTTCTTCTTCCTCTTCTTCTTCTTCTTCTTCTTCTTCTTCTTCTTCTTCTTCTTCTTCTTCTTCTTCTTCTTCTTCTTCCTCTTCTTCTTCTTCCTCTTCCTCTTCTTCTCCTTCTCCTTCTCCTGTTGTCTTCTTTTTTGTCTTCTTGTGTTGTTGTCGTCTTCTTATTCTCTTGTCCTCTCCTTCTTTGTCTTCTTTCTTCTTCTCTCGTCATCTTCTGTAGTCTTTGTCTGTCTCTTCCATCTTGTCCAGGCTAAATGGGAGATCCTGATTTTTCATTAGTGTTTTATTGTTATTTCTTGACAAGATTAATACAGAATTTATATGATTCATCAATAATTCATCTTCCTGTACTAATTTAAACTACACCACCAGACTAATATTTTAAAGTGAATTACTTCATCATTAATTCATCTTCTCTCCTTGGTCACAGTTCTTTTTTTTTCCACTTTAGTCTTTCTTAATACTTTTCATTTTAACAATAACAGCCACAGAGCAAACGTATACTAAATGAACACACATGATCGGGAGTTACTGTTGCATTATGGTCCCAGTTCTTTAAAAGAGATCTGTACCAAGGTTGTTGTTTCTGCACCGTTTGCCTACATCTCATTATTGTAGAGGTTAATTGTCCAGTCTGATGATCAGTGTTGAATCTGAGCTTTAACCTGGACGTGGTCTCGCCTCGTCCCCCTCCCTGCAGACCATCAGCCGGGCCTTCATGAACGGCAGCGCTCTGGAACACGTGGTGGAGTTCGGTCTGGACTACCCGGAGGGGATGGCGGTGGACTGGCTGGGGAAGAACTTGTACTGGGCCGACACCGGCACCAACCGCATAGAGGTGGCCAAACTAGACGGGCAGCACCGCCAGGTCCTGGTCTGGAAGGACCTGGACAGTCCACGAGCTCTGGCTCTGGATCCAGCTGAAGGGTGAGAACTGAAACTAAAAACAACAGACCATCAATCATTTGTTTATTTCCCTGTTTTGTTAATTTAGCACTTAATAATCTCCAAGAATTTCAGTTTTTTTCATACATTTATGATTTTATAATCTGAGAATATTTCATTTTTTCTTGTAATTGTATGACTTTAATCTGAGAATTTTTGAAATATATTTTCCTTTTTAATCTCAGAGAAGTGCTGTTTTGTTTTTGTAAATTTATGATTTTATAATCTCAGAATGTTAGATTTTTTTTCTCTGAACATTACCTTGCTCCTTGGCTCTGCAATTATTTAATTTATAGAACCCATAATGGCTCTAATACTCACCTGAGAACCAGTCCCCATATAAAACCTCACCTTCTGTCCACAGGTACATGTACTGGACCGAGTGGGGCGGGAAGCCGAAGATCGACCGAGCGGCGATGGACGGGACGGGTCGGATCACTCTGGTGGCCGACGTGGGCCGAGCCAACGGACTCACCATCGACTACGCAGAGCGCCGCCTGTACTGGACCGACCTGGACACCACGCTCATCGAGTCCTCCAACATGCTCGGTGAGAGGCCACGTTTTATTCTCCTCGTCTCGTCTCCTTAGACAAAGAAATGCTGCAAAACCAGCGTTTGAAACTGTTGTTTCAAGTCTTTATTATCACCAACACAACATCCTCCTCCCAACAACGCTTCTACAACATAAATCCAAAGGAAAAACATGCAACTATAAATATGAATCCAATAAAATCTCTGCTGAAAACATACAAATACTTCAGAGCTCAGTGGGTCGCAAGCTGCAGGACTTTCTTCTTTCTTCTTCTGTGGCTGCATCCTCCTGAACACATAGCAGAGAGAAGAAGAGGAAGAAGTCGACAGAAGAAGAAGAAATAGAAGAAGAAGAGGACAGAAGAAGAAGATCCCGCTGTTAGATGTTCAGCTGAAACTAAAGCTGCTCTGCTGGTTTTAGATGTTTTGAGTTTTCAACTCGTTGGTCGGTAATGAAAATGCTCCACAACAACAGCAACGCCACAGAATTTAATTTCCTGTATTAAGTTTAAAAAGATAGTTTAGAAAAGTGAGGAGCTTTTCTGTAATAAACGTGAATGTAGTCCATGTGTTTGGAAGTTGTTTTTTTTTGTCCATATGACAAAAATATATAAAAACAGTAATTCAACCTGCTAAAGTAACAACACATTAATTAAGTGGAGCAGATCCAGAAATGTACTGCAAACTGCTTTTGTCAAGAACACGTGTGTGATGGTGCGTTAAAAAAGTAAACAATATTCAGAGGACAAAAATCAGATTAAATCATAAATTAACAATAAAAACACTGTATTGGTATTGTGGTTTCACTTTACAAGGTTGGATCAGCGTCATCTATATATATATCTATATATATCTATATATATGTATATATATGTATATATATATAGATATATATATGTATATATATATATATATATGTATATATATGTATATATATATATATATATATATATATATATATATATAGATATATAGATATACATATATATACGTGTGTGTATATATATATATATATATATATATATATATATATATATATATATGTGTGTGTGTGTATGTGTATATATATATATATATATCTTTCAGAACCTTGCTTATTATAACAATATGACTTTAGTAACAATGAAATTTAGAGAGCAGCTGGTGTTACCATGGTTTTACACAATTTCTGACTTTAAATTGCAAATTTATGACTTTATAATCTCAGAGAATTCTGGTTTTGTTTTTTCTGTTATTAATTTCTGATTGCTAAATCAGTTTTTTCTCAGAAATTTGACTGTATAATCTCGGAAAATATAGTTTTGAGCTTTGTTGATTTTTGTTGAGCTTTGTTGATTTTTTTTCATGTAAATCAACCACTTTAATCTCAGAAAATACCCAGGGTTATTTTTTCTAAATAATTGTGTCTTTAGTGTCTTTATTTCTAAATTTACATATTTAATCTCAGAAAATATTCAGGTTTTTTATTCTAAATTCATGAGTTTTTTTAATTCTAAATTTACCTCTAAATTCTCAGAAAATCTTTTAAATTTACCACATTAATCTCAGTTAATATCAGAGAATATTCTCTGTATTCGTTTTTTTCTACAGTGACACACCATCGTAGAAATGTCATGATCTGTTCAGAGATGAACATTTACAGAACAAATATTAGATTAAATGGTCCTTTTTATTATTTATTATTTCGTCAAACTTTTTACTCTGTAAACAGCGAACTGAAACTCTGCTGGGTGTTTTTATTTCTTCAGGTCAGGACCGTGAAGTGATAGCAGACGACCTCCCTCACCCCTTTGGCCTGACCCAGTACCAGGACTACATCTACTGGACCGACTGGAGCCAGCGCAGCATCGAGCGAGCCAACAAGACCAGCGGTCAGAACCGCACCGTGATCCAGGGCCACCTGGACTACGTCATGGACATCCTGGTGTTCCACTCGTCTAGGCAGGGCGGCTGGAACGCCTGCGCCTCGACCAACGGACACTGTTCACACCTCTGCCTCGCCGTCCCCGTCAGCAGCTTCGTCTGCGGTTGCCCCGCCCACTTCTCCCTCAACTACGACAACAAGACGTGCAGCGGTGAGGCCGCCGGTCCAGCGTCAGACGCTTCTACGCCGAGGACGACTGTGTTGTAAACATGTTTTCTTCTTTGTCTTCAGCTCCGACGTCCTTCCTGCTGTTCAGCCAGAAGACCGCCATCAACCGCATGGTGATCGACGAGCAGCAGAGTCCAGACATCATCCTGCCCATCCACAGCCTGAGGAACGTCCGCGCCATCGACTACGACCCGCTGGACAAGCAGCTGTACTGGATCGACTCCAAGCAGAACGTCATCCGCCGTGCTCAGGAGGACGGAAACCAGGTACAGAGACGGCCGTCAGACGCCGCGTGTGTTGTCTAATAAAACCTGTACGTTTGACCCGCCGTGTCTCTGGTCTCGTCCCGGCAGAGCATGACGGTGGTGTCCAGCTCCCTGGGCGGACCCAGTCAGGGTCTGCAGCTGTACGACCTGAGCATCGACATCTACAGCCGCTTCATCTACTGGACCAGCGAGGTCACCAACGTCATCAACGTCACTCGGACGGACGGCAGCAGGGTCGGCGTGGTGCTGAGAGGAGAGCACGACAAACCCAGAGCCATCGTCGTCAACCCGGAGAGAGGGTCAGTGTCCTCAGCTAAGTGTCCTCGCCTCAGTGTTTGCCTCAGCTAGTTCCTCCCTTAAGTGTCCTCAGCTAAGTGTCCTCAGCTAAGTGTCCTCGCCTCAGTGTCCTCGCCTCAATGTCCTCAGCTAAGTGTCCTCGCTTCAGTGTCCTCAGCTAAGTGTCCTCAGCTAAGTGTCCTCGCCTCAGTGTTCCCGCCTCAGTGTTCCCGCCTCATTCCTCAGCTAAGTGTCCTCGCTTCAGTGTCCTCGCCTCAGTGTCCTCGCCTAAGTGTCCTCGCTTCAGTGTCCTCGCTTCAGTGTCCTCGCCTCAGTGTCCTCGCCTCAGTGTTCTCGCCTCAATGTCCTCAGCTAAGTGTCCTCGCCTCAGTGTCCTCGCCTCAGTGTCCTCGCCTCAGTGTCCTCAGCTAAGTGTCCTCAGCTAAGTGTCCTCGCCTCAGTGTCCTCAGCTAAGTGTCCTCAGCTAAGTGTTCTCGCCTCAGTGTTCTCGCCTCAGTGTCCTCGCCTCAGTGTCCTCGCCTCAGTGTCCTCGCTTCAGTGTCCTCGCCTCAGTGTTCTCGCCTCAGTGTCCTCAGCTAAGTGTCCTCGCCTCAGTGTCCTCGCTTCAGTGTCCTCGCCTCAGTGTCCTCGCCTCAGTGTCCTCGCTTCAGTGTCCTCGCTTCAGTGTCCTCAGCTAAGTGTCCTCAGCTAAGTGTCCTCGCCTCAGTGTCCTCGCCTCAGTGTTCTCGCCTCAGTGTCCTCAGCTAAGTGTCCTCGCTTCAGTGTCCTCGCCTCAGTGTCCTCGCTTCAGTGTCCTCGCTTCAGTGTCCTCAGCTAAGTGTCCTCAGCTAAGTGTCCTCGCCTCAGTGTCCTCGCCTCAGTGTTCTCGCCTCAGTGTCCTCAGCTAAGTGTCCTCGCTTCAGTGTCCTCGCCTCAGTGTCCTCGCCTCAGTTTCCTCAGCTAAGTGTCCTCGCCTCAGTGTCCTCGCCTCAGTGTCCTCGCCTCAGTGTCCTCGCTTCAGTGTTCTCGCCTCAGTGTCCTCGCTTCAGTGTCCTCGCCTCAGTGTCCTCGCTTCAGTGTCCTCGCTTCAGTGTTCTCGCCTCAGTGTCCTCGCTCTCAGTGTCCTCGCCTCAGTGTCCTCGCTTCAGTGTCCTCGCTTCAGTGTTCTCGCCTCAGTGTCCTCGCTTCAGTGTCCTCGCCTCAGTGTTCTCGCTTCAGTGTCCTCGCCTCAGTGTCCTCGCCTCAGTGTCCTCAGCCAGCAACATGAAAGAGTTTCAGAGACACATCCAGGTAGAAGTACTTCATTGAGAGTACTCTCTGAACTGTGTAGACACCGCATACACATTCAGGTAGAAGTACTTCATTGAGAGTACTCTCTGAACTGTGTAGACACCGCTTACACATCCAGGTAGAAGTACTTCATTGAGAGTACTCTGAACTCAGACACCTCTGACTCATGCAGGTAGAAGTACTTCATAGAGAGAGTACTCCAGCAGTATTCAGCTCCTCAGCGGCTGCGTCTCGATTCTGATGGCAGTAATTTGTTCTCGTTTGTCCTCTCGGGCTCTCGAAGGCCGTCGCAGCTCGGTGGTGCCGAGTCGCTTGTTTGGAACCATAATTGCAGGGTTTCCTTCGGGCCGGGGTTGGCGCAGTAATCTCTGGGTCATTGTGTGGTTGAGGAATGAAGTCTGCAGATGTGCTGAGACGAAAACACGCCAGAAACAAGCCGTTGAGATGATGTGAATGAGTCGTTAACCCCTGGTGTTCTGCTGCAGGTACATGTACTTCACCAACCTGCTGGAGCGCTCTCCAAAGATTGAGCGGGCAGCGCTGGACGGCACGGAGCGCGAGGTTCTATTCTTCAGCGGTTTAGGGAAACCAGTCGCCCTCGCCATCGACAACGAGGTGGGGAAGCTGTTCTGGGTGGACTCAGACCTGCGGCGCATCGAGAGCAGCGACCTCTCAGGTGAGTTTGAAGGGTCCAGGTACACGTCACGGTCCAGGAGGAGGTGGGATGGGCTTGATACCGTTCCTGGTTTGTCCGGGAAACAGCTAGCTTAGCTGAAAGACTGTGAACAGGTGGAAACAGCTATCTTAGCTTAGCATAAAGACTATAAACAAGTGGAAACAGCTAGCTTAGCTTTAATGTGAAAACTAGAAACAGATGGAAACAGCTAGTTAGTGAGATAAATATTAAAAGGTGGAAATAGCTTAGCTGAGCATAAATACTGTAAACAGGTGGAAACAGCTAGCTTAGCTGAGCATAAAGACTGGAAACAGGTGGAAACAGCTAGCTTAGCTGAGCATAAACACTGTAAACAGATGGAAACAGCTAGCTTAGCTGAGCATAAAGACTGTAAACAGGTGGAAACAGCTAGCTTAGCTGAGCATAAAGACTGGAAACAGGTGGAAACAGCTATCTTAGCTAAGCATAAACACTGTAAACAGATGGAAACAGCTAGCTTAGCTGAGCATAAATACTGTAAACAGGTGGAAACAGCTAGCTTAGCTGAGCATAAATACTGTAAACAAGTGGAAACAGCTAGCTTAGCTGAGCATAAACACTGTAAACAGATGGAAACAGCTAGCTTAGCTGAGCATAAAGACTGGAAACAGGTGGAAACGGCTAGCTTGGCTGAGCATAAAGACTAAACAGATGGAAACAGCTAGCTTAGCTGAGCATAAAGACTGTAAACAGATGGAAACAACTAGCTTAGCTGAGCATAAAGACTAAACAGATGGAAACAGCTAGCTTAGCTGAGCATAAAGACTGTAAACAGATGTTAACAGCTAGCTTAGCTGAGCATAAATACTGTAAACAGGTGGAAACAGCTAGCTTAGCTGAGCATAAAGACTGTAAACAGGGGGAAACAGCAATCTTAGCTGAGCATAAAGACTGTAAACAGATGGAAACAGCTAGCTTAGCTGAGCATAAAGACTAAACAGATGGAAACAGCTAGCTTAGCTGAGCATAAAGACTGGAAACAGATGGAAACAGCTATCTTAGCTTAGCATAAATACTAAACAGGTGGAAACAGCTAGCTTAGCTGAGCATAAAGACTGTAAACAGGTGGAAACAGCTAGCTTAGCTGAGCATAAAGACTGTAAACAGGTGGAAACAGCTAGCTTAGCTGAGCATAAAGACTAAACAGATGGAAACGGCTATCTTAGCTTAGCATAAAGACTGGAAACAGATGGAAACAGCTATCTTAGCTGAGCAAAACCAAACTTTTCATGACCCCCATAAAGGAGAAGAAATAGCTTTAGATAGTCTGACATTTTTGTACCTTTTTCCTCCTCCTGACAATCAAAAAAAAATAGTGATGCATATACGGAGATGTGATAGATCATTTCTCTGATCTTACCTTTGGAGACAGTAAACCTTCGCACTGACCAACATCTATTTCATTTGAATTCACCAGACTCAGTTCAGTTTGAGGGTTTGAATTATATCTGGAAGTTTCACAGTGTCTGATTTTATATTCTAACTTAAGATGCATTTAACTGTTAAATCCCGCAGAAAAACTCCTGACTGGTAGTTTAGTGAGTAGAAGTGGGCGTAGGGCCGCCTGTCTGTGGGTTTTTAACCCTGTGGAGGACAGTGGAGGAGTTAACGTGTGAAGCGACCAGACGGAGGACTCTACTGGGAGGTTTTTGCCTGGAAAGGGGAAGTTGGCGTGGAGCCCCGAGCTCAGCACATTCCTGTGATTCTCTGGAGCTCCACTCAGGCCGACAGGAATGTAAACCATCTGTAGGAGGAGGATCAGGAGGAGGAGGAAGAGGGCTCTGAGCAGTCCTGGTTCCTGAGCTGCTCTTTGTTTTTGGTTCAGGACTGAAGACAGTTTAAAGTCCTCCTCTGTGGTTAAAAGTTGTGTAGTTTACTCTGTAGAGGCTGGCGCCCCCATCAGGACACTTCCATAATAACAGCTTCTCCAGCTTCTTAGTTAGCCAGGTGTAGCTAGTTCGGTGTAGTTACCTAGGTAGATGTAGTTGGATAGGTAGGTGTAGTTTAGTAGGAGTAGAAGACTGCTTGGTTTCATTTTAAGGAAACATTAACTCTGACTTTAAGGAAGGTCTTGAGTTAAGGTGCGTTGTGCAACCGGCTCCTGGACCATAAACATGACGACATAAAAGTGATGTGTAATTCATAGTGCCTCTATAGTATATATAATATATGTAATATGTAGTGTGTACTCTGGTGTTTTATTCATCTTTTTATTGTTGAACCAGAGGGATTATTTTTGTGAATTTCCCCACTGTGGGACCAATAAAGGAATATCTTATCTTATCTTATCTTATTATATACGGTATATATGTGAACAGTGTGTGATGTGTAATTCATGGTGCCTCTATAGTATGTTTAATATATATAATATACTCCATGTACCAGAGGGATTATTTGCAGTATCTGCAGTGTGTGAACAGTGTGTGTTGTGATGGTTTGTAGCTGACCTGAGCGTATCACTGTCCTCCTGCTTCCCCTCCTCCTCACCCCTCAGTTTCTCTCCCGTTTCGTTGCCTCTGGTCCTGAACTTTTTACCCTCCAACCTTGTTTTGTTTTTTCCCCGTGCTTTATGTTTAATATTCAGGAGCCAATCGGATCGTGATCGCCGACTCCAACATCCTGCAGCCGGTGGGTCTGACGGTGTTCGGGAACCACCTGTACTGGATTGACAAGCAGCAGCAGATGATCGAACGCATCGACAAGACCACGAGAGAGGGGCGCACCAAGATCCAGGCTCGCATAGCCTACCTGAGCGACATCCACGCCGTCCACGAGCTCGACATGAGGGAGTACAGTGAGTCTGACAGAGATCTGTGTTGTTTCACATGTTAAAACATCCAAAATGTTCTATCTCCTTCCAGACAGGGGGGTTAGTATTGCTGGTTCCAGTGTCTTACTGTTAAAGGTGTTGGTAACATTATTAGCACTCAGCCTCCAGATATCTCTTCCTCCCTCCTCATTATTTGTTGCCAGATAATCATTGTCAATCTTAGCCATTTAGCTCTTTTTCTACACTAATAATAATAATTTTCTGAACATTAGTTAATGTTGGTGAGCAAGTATTGTTGGCTTGTCTTTATAATAATGGCTGAAGAAAATACATTTTTTTTTTCTAGTTAGCTAGCTAGCTAACTCCTGCTGTCCTTCTGGTGAAGTAGCCTCCTAGTGGTGAGGAGTGAGGCAGAGGGACCCAGCTATGTCTGCTGCTGGACTCATTATCTGTAGCATGGAGGTCGCTAAATGAGTAAAATTGAACAACCTGATGCTTCATCCACACACTGTGGTCACAGTGTAGGAAAGCACAGCGCTGTCTCCAGATGAGGGACAACTTTGTTCAGCTACTTTTCTGTTTCATTACAGTATGGTGGAATTAGCGAACTAAGCTAGCTAAGTAAACAGCCCTCCAACCAGCAGGCTGGAGGCCAACGGCAGCGCTGTAAAGATAAACTGAGGGCGTATAAATCTTTGGATGTCTATAGTTAACTATCCTTCAGTAAAGTCAGTCAAAAAGAGAGTCGGACAATATCAGAGAAGAGTTTCAGAGATGGAGAGAAAGGAATGCTAATAGTTTAGCCTTCTGCTAACAGCAGCCAACGGTTCACGGCTGCTGTTAGCAGAAGGCTAAATATTAGCATCATTTCCTCTCCATCTCTGAAACGTTTCTCTGGTATTGTAGCTCTCTAGATCCTCCAATCACAGTTTGTCATCTCATTTTTTGGTATTTTGGTGCGTCACAGTCACAATAAACAGCTAAAGAAAAGAAAAATAGACAAGTTGTACAAAAACTCAAGAATCAGAAATATAAAACGAAAATTTACAGTAAAAAAAGTTGTCAAATATCAGTTTAAAAATGAGAAGAGCTGCTCAGTGTCGAAAACGAAGAGCAAAATATTGACTAAATCAACCAGAATCAAAATAAGTTATTAAACTGATCGGTGCTGCAGCCTGACGGAGAACTAAGAATCCTCTTCTTCGTTGGTGTCAATATTTTGTCCCCAGCACCTTGTTAACGGGTTCCTGTGTTTGTGTCTGAAAAGAGGAACTTTCAAGACTGATGGCTGTGTATGTGGTCTGTAGTAGTCTCTGTGACTCACCTGACCTTTGCGTCCTCCAGGTAAACACCCATGTACATGGGACAATGGCGGCTGCTCCCACATCTGTATTGTGAAGGGAGACGGGACGACCCGCTGCTCGTGTCCCGTCCACCTGGTGCTGCTGCAGGACGAGCTCTCCTGTGGAGGTGAGACTCTCTAACTGATCCTTTTACTGGTTTTCACTGTTCTGGATCTGATGGTCTGGTGTGTCCCCCTTCCCTCCTCAGAGCCCCCTACCTGCTCCCCAGAGCAGTTTTCCTGTACCTCCGGCGAGGTGGACTGCATCCCTCAGGCCTGGAGGTGCGACGGTTACCCAGAGTGCGACGACCGCAGCGACGAGAAGGACTGTCCCGTCTGCTCCGAGTCCGAGTTCCAGTGCGACAGCCGGCAGTGCATCGACCTGAGCCTGCGCTGCAACGGCGAGATCAACTGTCAGGACCGGTCCGACGAGAACAAGTGTGAAGGTGAGACCGGGAACGCTCACATCCATCCCACCGGTATGACTTTACCTGAACCAGGTAAAAACTACCTGATTAATAATAGTTCATCTGGAGGATGTGACACGATCATCTAGAGAGACGAGGTCTCACTCTGTTGGGACTACAGAAACCCTCAGACTGGAGGATTTGACACGATCATCTAGAAAGACGAGGTCTCACTCTGTTGGGACTACAGAAACCCTCAGATTGGAGGATGTGACACAATCATCTAGAGAGAGGAGGTCTCACTCTGTTGGGACTACAGAAACCCTCAGACTGGAGGATGTAACACGATCATCTAGAGAGAGGAGGTCTCACTCTGATGGGACTACTACAGATGAAGCTCGCCTTGTAAATGATTCCAAACAGTGAAAAGTACAGAACAAACTCTGGAGATGATCGGCATGTCACCAAAATAATCTAAAATAGATTTTAAAAAAAAACGAGGACAGAATAAGGTTTTTATTTATGTATGCTGCAAAGAGAAATAAAAATATAAGTGTCTCTACAACATAATCAGTTTGGACGGTTAATATCAGGGTTCCTGTGGGGTCTTAAAAAATCCCCTTAAAGATCTAAAAACCAATATGTCTTAAAATATTATCAAATGTGAATTTTGGCAGGTCTTAAGAATTCATTGATGTTCCTTTCATTTCTAAAGAAATACATTATGTTGCTTTTAAATGTTTTGTTTTTTGAGCAAAAAAAACTACATCCAGACACCGTATGGAGCTCCACCTCCAGTAAGGGGATTAATAAAGGTTCATCTTATCGTATCTTATCTTATCTTAAACTCATATAGCAGCAGTGAGGATACTGATGTTCCAGTTTTCTTTCATATCCTTAGTACTTAAGTAGGTCTTAAATAGTATTTATAGTGGTCTTAATGAGGCCTGAAATGGGTTTTAATTTAAAGGCTTTGTTCCTGCGTTGCTGCTTATTATTCCTGTAGAACAAGAATATCTGTTAACGTGATCATGAAAGGAAGCTGTTAAATCCTGAGACCCGGCTGGTGTTTGTCCCTCTGTTTGTCTCCCAGTACGTTGTCCTCCGGACCAGTTCACCTGCTCTAATGGTCAGTGCATTGGCAAACACAAGAAGTGCGATCACAACATGGACTGTACCGACAACTCTGATGAGATCGGCTGCTGTAAGTCACACAAACATCTGAATACAAACCACCAGTCACCATGACAGTAAATCATACTGAGCAAACTACACATGAACAGGAAGAAAACATCATTGTGCAGCAGTCCCTCTGCTTTTCTGATGGTTGTAGTTACAGAAACTCATCGAAACCTTAACAGAAATAATAAATCTAGAAGTGAAACAAAATAACAATATACTCAGATAAGATGTTATACTTACCTTATTACTATATATGTTAAGATTTCTTCGTTTTATGATTAGTGGTATGTAAAGAAAGATATGATTATTATTAATAATGATGATGATAATAATAATAATAAAGGACAAATAACAAACATGTATGTATTTATTTATTTATTTTGTTTATTATATTTTATTTATTTGTTTGTGATATTTTATTTATTTATTTACTATATTTTATTTAATTATTTATTTATTTATTTTGTTTATACATGCACCGTGTGGAGGACTAAAGTTGCCATTACTAAAGATTTTGATTAGATTTAGAGTATCTGTAATTATCCATTATTAAATAAATGTGCCAGTTATTTCAAATATAACCTGCACATTTATTTGATGATTTTATAAATACATAACATGTATTTATAATTTTTATACTTTTTTTGCCTACTTTTTTTTTAACTTTAGGTTTTTTGTAAAGAAATATATTAATATAAAACCAGAATAAATAACAAGCTGTTCAGTGATGATTCCTGCCTTCCTGATCCTTTGGCAGTTGCTGCGAGACGGTAGTTTTTGTGCGTATGGAGAGATTACGCCTTTTCATAAAATGAAAGTATCAAGAAGGACCTCCTGGAAAGTGGCTGTCATCTTCTTCTTCCTCCACTTCGTACTATTGATTCATTAATATTAAATTCTCTCTCCGCTGCTCTATTCCCATGTTCTGCTGCTGAAGCTGGAAATCTGCTTCGTCAGCATGTCTCTTCACAGCTGCCATTTTGACTCCTGATACACACATGACAATGTTACGGTGCCGATCTGTCGAAGCACAGTAACAGTAGTATTACTCTGCCAGGCACCTGACTACTGTCAGTAGTATTACTCCGCCAGGCGCCTGACTACTGTCAGTAGTATTACTCTGCCAGGCACCTGACTACTGTCAGTAGTATTACTCCGCCAGGCGCCTGACTACTGTCAGTAGTATTTCTCAGCCAGGCGCCTGACTACTGTCAGTAGTATTACTCCGCCAGGCGCCTGACTACTGTCAGTGGTATTACTCCGCCAGGCGCCTGACTACTGTCAGTAGTATTACTCCGCCAGGCGCCCGACTACTGTCAGTAGTAGTACTCCGCCAGGCGCCTGACTACTATCAGTAGTAGTACTCCGCCAGGCGCCTGACTACTGTCAGTAGTATTACTCCGCCAGGCGCCTGACTACTGTCAGTAGTATTACTCCGCCAGGCGCCTGACTACTTTTCCCGTAATGCTCTGATAATCCACCCAGCGGTGCAGCTTCGAAGCTTACCAAAATGAGAATAAAACATTTTGACAGATTTTTGAGCAACCTGTACCACATAAAATTGGTTCAAGGAGGTCAGTAAGCACAACCAGTATTCATATATAAGGCAAACAGATATTATTATTATTATTATTATTATTATTATTATTATTAGAAGTAGTAGTAGTATTAATCAATCATTGATAGGGGAGCCCAAATGTAATTGATTATTATTATAAAATTAAAACTAATTAAACTGCATTGAAGCAGAATTAACATGTCAAAAATCTAAATTATGATATTTATCTGGGAGATGGTTATTGTATATTATATAAATATCATGCTAAACAAAATGTCTGCAAAATCACAAAATGATGAAATGAATATTTAATATTCATATTTTTGCTATTTTGAAGCTTGTTTTTTGTTTTTAGTTTCAGTTTCCTTCGAATAATTAATTTAATGATAAAACAATCATAAAATCAAATTAATATTTAATGTTATGAAATGTTTTCTGTTTTTTTTTTTTTTTAAAAAGACTAAAACTTGTTTTGTGGGAGTGGTTGATTTTAACAGGCTCTTTTTCTTCTTCTGTGGTTTCAGATCCGACAGAGGAGCCTCCTCCTCCGTCCAACAACACCATCGGCTCCATCGTGGGCGTCGTCATGGCGCTGTTCGTGGTGGGCGCCGTGTACTTTGTGTGTCAGCGCGTCCTCTGTCCGCAGATGAAGGACGATGGCGAGACAGTGACCAACGACTTTCGTGGTCCACGGGCCGTCGTCGGTTCCGCTGGGATACGTACCGCATCCGAGCTCGCTGTCCAGCTCGCTGCCAGGTGGGGCCACATAATGATAATGTTAAATCTATAAATATATAATCTAATAAGCATGACATGTTCATAACCTTATATGCTGTATATATCTATATCCATATACAACTTAAAAAAGCATGACATGTTCATAACCTTATATGCTGTATATATCTATATCCATATACAACTTAAAAAAGCATGACATGTCCGTAATGTTATATCTATAATCATAAATGTATGATTTTATACACATGATGCTGACGCCTGTTTCCATACCAACAGGGATGTCCAGAGGGAAGTCTGTGATTGGCTCTCTCAGCATCATGGGCGGGAGCAGCGGGCCGCCGTACGACCGCGCTCACGTAACCGGAGCATCGTCCAGCAGCTCGTCCAGCACCAAGGGAACCTACTTCCCCCCGGTCAGTTTATTACGCATTATTACACCTTTATTATCAACTCGTTCATAAACTAATACACAGCTGGGGTCCTGGCTCATTTCCCTGGTAAACAATATAACTTCTGTTTATTTTTATATATTTTATATTATATTTATATTTTATAACAGTATTTTATTGTGAAAATCTTGAACTATACATCAGTATCATCAACATTTACAAACATAATACTTCCTGCAGTGAAACCCTCATACTGAAGTATGTGTTTATCATTTTGTTCCAGATCCTGAATCCTCCTCCGTCTCCGGCTACCGTTCGCTCTCAGTACACCATGGAGTTTGGTTATTCCTCCAACAGTCCCTCAACACACAGATCCTACAGGTAACTCACATTAACTCACATTAACATCTCACGTTAACTCACATTATTAACTCACATTATTAACTCACATTATTAACTCACATTATTATCTCACATTATTATCTCACATTAACTCACATTATTATCTCACATTATTATCTCACATTATTATCTCACATTAACTCACATTATTAACTCACATTATTAACTCACATTATTAACTCACATTATTTACTCACATTATTTACTCACATTATTAACTCACATTATTAACCCACATTATTTACTCACATTGTTTACTCACATTATTTACTCACATTATTTACTCACATTTACTCACATTATTAACTCACATTATTAACTCACATTATTTACTCACATTATTAACTCACATTTACTCACATTATTAACTCATATTTACTCACATTATTAACTCACATTATTAACTCACATTATTTACTCACATTATTAACTCACATTATTAACCCACATTATTAACTCACATTATTTACTCACATTATTTACTCACATTTACTCACATTATTAACTCACATTATTAACTCACATTATTTACTCACATTATTAACTCACATTATTTACTCACATTATTTACTCACATTATTTACTCACATTATTTACTCACATTTACTCACATTATTAACTCACATTATTAACTCACATTATTTACTCACATTATTAACTCACATTTACTCACATTATTAACTCACATTTACTCACATTATTAACTCACATTATTTACTCACATTATTATCTCACATTAACTCACATTAACTCACATTATTAACTCACATTATTATCTCACATTATTAACTCACATTATCATCACACATTATTATCTCACATTATTATCTCACATTATTATCTCACATTATTATCTCACATTATTAACTCACATTATTATCTCACATTATTAACTCACATTATCATCACACATTATTAACTCACATTATCATCACACATTATCATCACACATTATTAACTCACATTATTAACTCACATTATTATCTCACATTAACTCACATTATTATCTCACATTAACTCACATTATTATCTCACGTTATTATCTCATATTAACTCACATTATTATCTCACATTATTATCTCACATTATTATCTCACATTATTAACTCACATTATTATCTCACATTATTATCTCACATTAACTCACATTATTATCTCACATTATTAACTCACATTAACTCACATTATTAACTCACATTATTATCTCACATTAACTCACATTATTATCTCACATTAACTCACATTATTATCTCACATTATTAACTCACATTAACTCACATTATTATCTCACATTAACTCACAATATTATCTCACATTAACTCACATTATTATCTCACATTATTAACTCACATTAACTCACATTATTATCTCACATTATTAACACATTAACTCACATTATTATCTCACATTATTAACTCACATTATTATCTCACATTATTATATCACATTAACTCACATTATTAACTCACATTATTATCTCACATTATTAACTCACATTAACTCACATTATTATCTCACATTATTAACTCACATTAACTCACATTATTATCTCACATTATTAACTCACATTATTATCTCACATTAACTCACATTATTATCTCACATTAACTCGCATTATTAACTCACGTTAACTCGCATTATTAACTCACATTAACTCACATTATTATCTCACATTAACTCACATTATTATCTCACATTATTAACTCACATTAACTCACATTATTATCTCACATTATTAACTCACATTATTATCTCACATTAACTCACGTTAACTCGCATTATTAACTCACATTAACTCACATTATTATCTCACATTAACTCACATTATTAACTCACATTGTTAACTCACATTGTTAACTCACATTGTTAACTCACATTATTAACTCACATTATTATCTCACATTAACTCACATTATTAACTCACATTGTTAACTCACATTGTTAACTCACATTATTAACTCACATTAACTCACATTATTATCTCACATTAACTCACGTTAACTCGCATTATTAACTCACATTAACTCACATTATTAACTCACATTATTATCTCACATTAACTCACATTATTAACTCACATTAACTCACATTATTAACTCACATTATTAACTCACATTATTAACTCACATTAACTCACATTATTATCTCACATTAACTCACATTATTAACTCACATTGTTAACTCACATTAACTCACATTATTAACTCACATTAACTCACATTATCTCACATTAACTCACATTATTAACTCACATTGTTAACTCACATTGTTAACTCACATTAACTCACATTATTAACTCACATTATTAACTCACATTATTAACTCACATTATTAACTCACATTGTTAACTCACATTATTAACTCACATTAACTCACATTATTATCTCACATTAACTCACATTATTAACTCACATTGTTAACTCACATTGTTAACTCACATTGTTAACTCACATTATTAACTCACATTAACTCACATTATTATCTCACATTAACTCACATTATTAACTCACATTATTAACTCACATTAACTCACATTATTATCTCACATTAACTCACATTATTAACTCACATTAACTCACATTATTATCTCACATTAACTCACATTATTATCTCACATTAACTCACATTATTAACTCACATTAACTCACATTATTATCTCACATTATTATCTCACATTATTAACTCACATTATTATCTCACATTAACTCACATAATTAACTCACATTAACTCGCATTATTAACTCACATTAACTCGCATTATTAACTCACATTAACTCACATTATTATCTCACATTAACTCACATTATTAACTCACATTATTAACTCACATTAACTCACATTATTATCTCACATTAACTCACATTATTAACTCACATTAACTCACATTATTATCTCACATTAACTCACATTATTAACTCACATTAACTCACATTATTATCTCACATTATTAACTCACATTATTAACTCACATTATTATCTCACATTATTATCTCACATTATTAACTCACATTATTGTCTCACATTATTAACTCACATTATTGTCTCACATTAACTCACATTATTATCTCACATTATTATCTCACATTATTAACTCACATTATTGTCTCACATTAACTCACATAATTAACTCACATTAACTCGCATTATTAACTCACGTTAACTCACATTATTAACTCACATTAACTCACATTATTAACTCACATTAACTCACATTATTATCTCACATTAACTCACATTATTATCTCACATTAACTCACATTATTAACTCACATTAACTCACATTATTATCTCACATTATTAACTCACATTATTATCTCACATTAACTCGCATTATTAACTCACATTAACTCGCATTATTAACTCACGTTAACTCGCATTATTATCTCACATTAACTCACATTCTTAACTCACATTGTTAACTCACATTGTTAACTCACATTATTAACTCACATTAACTCACATTATTATCTCACATTAACTCACATTATTATCTCACATTATTATCTGACATCATCTCACAATGCACTCTGGTGTTTCTTCTTCTGTGGTGTTTCTAACTCTGTGGTGTGTTTGTCCCTCAGCTACCGGCCCTACACCTACCGCCACTTTGCCCCGCCCACCACCCCGTGCAGCACTGACGTGTGCGATAGCGACTACACGCCAGGACGCCGGGCGCCGCTCAAGTCCGCCGCCGCCACCGCCGCCAAGGGCTACACCAGCGACCTCAACTACGACTCGGAGCCTTTCCCGCCGCCGCCGACGCCCCGCAGCCAGTACCTGTCGGCGGAGGAGAACTGCGAGAGCTGCCCGCCGTCGCCTTACACCGAGCGCAGCTACTCCCACCACCTCTACCCGCCTCCGCCCTCGCCCTGCACGGACTCCTCGTGAGCCCCCACAATCCCCCCTCTCTGCACAGCTCCGCCCCCCCTCACTGTAAATAGCAATTGTGCATATATGAGGTTAAAAACGGGAGACTGATGAAGAGGAGGAGGAGGAGCGACGCAGAACAGGAACTTAACGGGAGCTGCAGAACATTTGTACATTAAAAAGAGAAAAGCATATTTATATATTTTCTATACAGTGTTTACTGATGATGCCATAGAGGTTTGTATTAAGAAATTTGTACATTTTTTTAAGAAAAGGTTTTATTAAAATCATCACAGATATAAGTTGCCTTAAACCCGGAGAAAAAGAGGCTGAAGGACAAAAAGCACACAGCGGGACGTTTTAACTTTATATTTGATGCCAAATATGAAAAACATCAACGGGGGAAGAAGAAGAAGAAGAAGAGCGCCTTCCGGAGGCTCGGCGGTAGCTACCATGGAAACAGGAGAAGAAGAAGAGCGCCCTCCGGAGGCTCGGTGGTAGCTACCATGGAAACAGGAGAAGAAGAAGAGCGCCCTCCGGAGGCTCGGCGGTAGCTACCATGGAAACAGGAGAAGAAGAAGAGCGCCCTCCGGAGGCTCGGTGGTAGCTACCATGGAAACAGGAGAAGAAGAAGAGCGCCCTCCGGAGGCTCGGCGGTAGCTACCATGGAAACAGGAGAAGAAGAAGAGCGCCCTCCGGAGGCTCAGCGGTAGCTACCATGGAAACAGGAGAAGAAGAGGCCCGTGTGAGAGCGGCGTACGCAGTTATTGATTTAAATTTACCTCCTCAGTTACAAAACGGTTCATATGATCGTGTCTGATGTGGATGGGAGTCATGTGATCAATTACGAAGCAATAACACAACTAGGTACATATTTATTACTCAATCAATCAATCAATCAACCTGGATCCACTCTGAGAGTATTGATGAGGCTGCAGGTCAACAAGTTTGATTAAACACTACTGAGGCCTTGTAGTATGGAAGCCCACTTACGCCAGTAAAAGAAAAGAAAATAAGATGAAATCTTGGATTTATTGCAACATGAGAAACTCAATATAACGATTCATTATTTCAATATAATAGTAATTTTGGCAGTTTTTCATTATTTTGAGAAAGTTTCTCATAATTTTGAAAACCTCTTTCAGTATTTTAAGATATTAAGTCATTGATTTGATTGAGAATTTTTCCCATAATAATGACTTACAGGATACTTTTTATTACATTGGCTTTAATGGGCTTCCATACTGAAGAGACAAAAACATTTCTAGAAATTATTTCAAGTAGATTTTTGTCTTATCATCTCTTTTGGTTTGTTTTTGTTTTTATATGTTGTGTACTAGAAACTAGTTCTTGTTCTTGTCTCCTCAGGGCCTCCATACTACAACACTAATTCTATCCACTAAAGATCAGGTGTCACATGACTCGCGTCCTCCAATCATTGTGATGTTCAGATGGGATTTAAAACCAAAACGTACGCTTGTGTTTCTCGTGTTCCCGTCGAGATGTTGAAACGCTCGACTGCAACCGTGTGTTTGTGAATCGACCCAAAGCTGCACAGCGAACACGTCATCGCCGCCATCAACACGCCATCATCTTCATCACGCCATCATCACGCCATCATCATCATCACGCCATCAACACGCCATCATCATCATCACGCCATCAACACGATATACCACCCACCCCAACGTCATCATCACCCATCAACACCCATCATCATCATCACCCACAACACCCACACACCCACCACCACATCATCATCATCACACCATCAACACGCCATCATCATCATCACGCCATCATCGCCGCCATCATCATCATTGCGCCATCAACATGCCATCGTCATCATCACGCCATCAACACGCCATCATCATCATCATCACGCCATCATCGCCGCCATCATCACGTCTCTGTTTCTGCAGCGTTTCCCACCATGAACGCGACCTTGTGCCTGACCAGTTCCACGTCTTCATGACCTTTTTATTTTTATGTTGTTGTTACTTTGAGGAATGAACACAGAGGAATCCAGTGCCCACTAAATGCTATATAGTATTTTTGTACCACATATTGTGTAGATAACGTATTTATAAGCTATATAGAAAATCATTGTAAATCTATCCATTGAACTCTTGCAGTACTTTTCATTCCGTCTTTTTTTATATTGCCTCATTATATTTTTCTACAGAGTTTCACTCCAAACGTTCGGCGACAATCTCAGATCAGAAGAACATATCCAGGTTTTCAGTGTCGGGTCACGTTTGAAGGACTGTTTGTGCCAAAATGATCTTTTATTTTGAAACGACATGGAGGCAGATGTTGGGACCAGAGGTGGAACACCAGAGGTGGAACACCAGAGGTGGAACACCAGAGGTGGAACACCAGAGGTGGAACACCAGAGGTGGAACACCAGAGGTGGAACACCAGAGGTGGAACACCACAGGTGGAACACCACAGGTGGAACACCAGAGGTGGAACACCACAGGTGGAACACCAGAGGTGGAACACCACAGGTGGAACACCACAGGTGGAACACCACAGGTGGAACACCACAGGTGGAACACCACAGGTGGAACACCACAGGTGGAACACCAGGCGGCTGTTGCCTTGACGCTCGAGTCAACGATCACTTTTATTTTGTAAATCTCTTCGTGTGTTTGTGCTTCTCGTGACGACCAGAAATCTATTTTTCAAGACGATTTGTTTGCATCGCGTGATAATTGTCATCACGTTTCAGCTTCCTGTCGTCAAACGTTCAGTTTGTTGTTGAGAAAAATATCACCAGCATGAGTCGGACAATCGTCGCGTTTCACCGTCGTTTCACTTTTATTAGTGTCGGCTCGTTTAAACCGGCTTCACTTCGAAGAGACTCAAAGAAACGTTGTCTGTCTTAACGAGACGTTGTCATTTCAACAGCACTGATCATTTTAGGGCTTTATTAGAAACTCTATAATCAATCTGATGTCAGGACACTAATATTTACTCATTTTACAATGTGGGTCATCAGAAAATCAAACCTTGTTTTTCTGAATTAGATAAAAGCCCCAAATATGAAAGACGATGTCTAGAGCTGGTTGTCGTTAGAAATAATAATTTTTAAAAATAAAAAACTTCAGTTTTTGTGGTACAAATGCTAAAAATCATTTTTATGATATTGTAAGGAATATTTAAAAATGTTTTTAATTAAACCAGAAATTCTCAATCATCAAATACGTGAACAGAAAAAATATTTAAATCAGAAACCGTCCGATGAATTTTCTGTTTGACAGTTTTGATTCTACAGACACATTTCAGAAAATTTTACATATATACATATGTACGCATACATTTTAATTTTAGTCATTTTGAAGAAATTGTTTTTACTTGAAAAAAGAAAAAAAGGCAGTCGGTCTTGTATCAATAAAAATATATTTGATCCGAGAAAAATAAATATTCAAAGCCAACAAAGTTCTCACAGACATTTTTGTTGTCTTCTGCACACAAGTTATTAATTATTACACGTTAAAGACAATTATCTGATACCAGTCATGCTCGTTAAAATATTGTTTGCTGCCAAATTACTAATTTGGATGTAAAGTTAATTTTGTTGTTTTGATTGTCTTGGTGCAAAAATCATATTTTGAAAGTTATTGTACAAAATATTGCGATTAGATTGCCTGAGGTAAAGATATTTGTAGACATTTTTTGTGTGCACAAGATATAAAACTAGCTGTTTTCTTTATGGACTTTGGTTTCACATTTTACCAAACTGACTCAAAACTAAGGATTTTTTTAACACTGCTGAAACACAAACCACCAAACACCAGCGACGTCAGAGGTCGACTACGTCTTTATTTATTTATTTTTTTGTGCGTCCCGCTGCCTCCGTACATCCTCAGCATCTGTGGTACAATCACTGCCCGACATCAGCTGTGTTTTCAGGCACATTCACGTCAGCGCTATAAAGCATCGTTGGGAGACGTTCTCATTCTCTAACTGCACTTTACAGGACTTTTATTTTGTAGCTGGTTTCTGGTACAAAACTTCACAGTAAAGTTGTCGAAGGTTGAACGTTTGTTTCGTTTAGAAGAGTCCAAACAAAGATGGCTGACTCGGAGAAGAAGGGGAGGTTTTTATCTTCATCAGATCTGTACGGTCTTGTCGGTGTCGGAGCTTTTACTGAAATAGTTCCCTTGTTTTCACACTTCTTTGTTCCCTTGAATTAATCGTTTGTACCTTTTTAAATCAAACTTCTCTCTTTTTATGAAGTAGATTAAATCTGCAAAATCTGATGTCAAACGCCAACAAAATATTGCTTAAGACTAAATCCATTTAATTCAGATTCATCCATCTGTTTCTAAAAGCTCGAAGTGACAAAACTATTATGATTGAATTTAAAATTTTAAAGGTACAGATGAATAATTTAGCCCCCCCCCCCCCCACGGGTACTGATGAAGTTTTAGAGGATAAATGACTAAATTAAAGGAGTGAAATATCATTCTGACTCTTCTGAAGGGCTGGATATCGATTTTAGATTTAATATCTGACTTTTGGTTGGTCCATTTTTAGTATTTTTAACAAATGCGTTTTTTTCAGCATAAAACCCCAAAACAGATTTCTGAGATGTTTAAAGATAAAGTTCACTTTCAAATGAGCAGTTTGTGTGTTAATATTGTTATTTTGGGGCATTTAATGATAAACTTTGTTCAGTAGAAAATGTGTATTTATTCACATATTTGATATTTGGAGGCATTTAGAAACTTTAGAAATCAGTTGTCACAGACTTTTATTTTGTGAGATTCATTCATTTCTCTATATTTATATTTATATATTGGGGCTGTCAATTGATTGAAATGGTTAAGTTGTGATCAAAGTGTTTGTTTTATCTGTTCATAATGAAGCTTAAAGGGAGATCAGTCCAGTATTTAATCCTCTTATCAACATGTTAGTGGACTAATATGCTGCTTTATGTAAATGTATGTATATATTTATTATAGTTAATCAATACCACCACTAATCAATACCAGATATTGTCCAGAAACCCTCCCAGGTTCTGACTTTAGCATCAACAATCTGCTCCAATCAGAACAAACTGCAGCCCAACATGGGACAGTAGTAGTAGTAGTAGTAGTAGCAGTAGTAGTCTGACCTGGTTGGTACTGATGGATCCATCAGGTTCTCTAGTTTCAGATGAGACCAGGATGTAGTAGTAGTAGTAGTAGTAGTATCTTCACTCTAGCTTAAAAACTGAGCCACAACCACCTAAAAATCACAAGTCATGATATGTGAAAGAAATTAGTGGCATTAAATTAAATTTCTGTAATTATTGCATTAAATTTGACAGCCCTAATATATATAAATACTTATAAACATCAACACAGGAGCAATATTTATTAACAAGGAAGGAAAACAGGAAGAGATGAACTTCAAAACAAAGGGAAAATTTTAGATGATAAAAAACTTAACTAATATTGCTAAAGTTCATGTCTCATGTTTGCCCCCATAATATAGTGACCCCGGCCTATAATATAGTGACCCCGGCCTATAATATAGTGACCCCGGCCCATAATAAAGTGACCCCGCCCCATAATAAAGAGACCCCGGCCCATAATATAGAGACCCCGGCCCATAATATAGAGACCCCAGCCCATAATATAGTGACCCCGCCCCATAATATAGAGACCCCAGCCCATAATATAGTGACCCCGCCCCACAATATAGTGACCCCGCCCCATAATATAGAGATCCCGCCCCATAATATACAGACCCTGCCCCATAATATAGAGATCCCGCCCCATAATATAGTGACCCCGCCCCATAATATAGAGACCCTGCCCCATAATATAGTGATCCCGCCCCATAATATAGAGACCCTGCCCCATAATATAGAGACCCCGCCCCACAATATAGTGACCCCGCCCCATAATATAGAGATCCCGCCCCATAATATAGAGATCCCGCCCCATAATATAGTGACCCCGCCCCATAATATAGAGATCCCGCCCCATAATATAGTGACCCCGCCCCATAATATAGAGACCCCGGCCCATAATATAGTGACCCCGCCCCATAATATAGAGACCCCGCCCCATAATATTGTAGCCACGCCCCCTCATCTGAGTGAATTTGTCCGTTTGTCCTGTTTTGAAACTGTTGGCACATAAACGTCAACATTGATTTGAATGTGGAACCAGTGAAGAAGTCAGCGAGACGTTGGAGGTTAACTTTGACTACCTCGGTGTTGCAGACACATTTCAGTCGGTACAGTGATCGTTGGTTCGATACCCGGCCCTTCTGAACTGGTTCAAGACGCTAATAAACCGACCGACCAAACGACCTTGTTTCTTCTCTGCTTTCAGGCTCAGTTTGGACGATTTGTACAGTTTGTGACGAACGTGTTTGAAAAGGTCAAAGAAAGTAGAAATGTATAAAGATTTAGTTTTTGTTTGTTTGTTTGTTTTGAAGCACTTTTGTCTCCAGGTTCTTATCGGAGGTCCGACAGGACGTTTTTGTCGTCCTCCGTCCGTTCGGTTGTCATGGTGCTCCGCCGGGACGTCGGTTTTATTTCCACTAACTGTACGTTTTTTCCCTGTAAACCGGAGCCCTGATGGACCTGTACAGCCCATCCAGACGCCACAAGCTGTTGTAACTCATCAAATGCTGTTTTTTTCCTTTTTGTTAAATATAAAGTGAGTGAACTTTACAGTCTGTGTGATGATTTCTAGTTAAAACCACTAAAAACTGGTCCTCTATGGATCATAACACCAGTCATATCGCATATTTATAATGTCATTTTTACAACGATGGAAAAACATGTTTAGCTTTCCATTAAAGTCATTAATTTACAAGATTTATAAAACCTTTTGTAAAAATAATACTAAATATTTCATCACATTACATTTTACACCCATCTAAAGTTTCTGAAGTCACTAAATTACACATTTTAAAGTTTTCTTGTTTTTTAAAACATCTGCACCTGATTACCGAAGTACAAGCAAATTAGCTGATAAAATAAAGGTTATATCATATTTTTGTGCCTAATTCATCATTTAAAGTTTAAATGATGAAATAAACGGAAATCTATTCATGTTCTACATTGAAATTGGAAATTAAAAGAATTGTGCAGAAAATTGATCACAAACTTAATCTGTTGTGTATTTAATGCTTTACTCCTTATAAGTATAATTTAGTCAAATAATACAAATAATTTAGTTGTTAATGTTCTTAACCTTTAATGAAATAAAAATAGACACAATGTTATTTATTCATCTATTATAATTTAGCAACAATATTCAATAAATAGAAATAAAAGAAAATAAATATTTAAATAAATTATATATATTTAATTTATATAAATATATGATATAATAAATTAATAAACAGAATAATTAGATTTAACTTAAATAAAAGAATTATTATTATTATTAGTAGTAGTAGTAGTTGTAGTAGTTGTTGTTGTAAATACATAATATTGGGATTGTTAACAAACCAAAAATCAATAAATGATATAAAGCTAATATCTTGTATGGCTGCTTTTGTTTAGACACTGGAGAAATTGGATTGTGGTTTTGTAGAAAACTTGTTTTTGTTTAAAAATATTGAAAAATATACAGAAAAAGAAAAGAAGGTATTTTAGGTTTTTTGAATATTCGGGTTATTACCAAGTGAGTTTTCATAAACAATGAATGTATTTTTGACAAGAAGCATAATACAGAAAAAAATCAATAAAAATGATTAAAAATCATATTTGAAAAGATGCTTAAACATTAAAAATCTTTCCTCGCTCCCATTTTACCAGAAATTATATCATATCTGGAAGCATAGTGAAGGATAAGAAAACCGAATTTCTGTTGAATACTTTATTTATTAATTATTAGTGTATTTATTTATTTAATGTATGAATGTGAATGTAGTAAGATTCAACATTTACTGGTGTTTTTATGAAAGATCAAGTACTGACCTGCAAAAAGTAAACAGCAAAAAAACCCTGAATATTATTGATGCCTCATTAGAAGAGACTCTTTAGCTTATTTATTGATTTATTTTTTCATTCATTTGCTTTCTTCTCTTTATAATAGGTTTAATTTTATAATAGCAATCACAAATCTTTTCATTTTACGAGAAATTGTATTCCATTTATTATTAATTAATTGATTAATTAATTAATTTGTGTCTCTTATTACATCTTAATTCTCTTTACATGTGATCATTTTACTTCAATAATAAGGTATATATATATATATATAGAGAGAGAGAGGGGGGGGGGGGGGAGTATTACGGTAATTATGCCAGGCCCCTTTTTTCCTCACTCTACGCTGATTGGTCCGCCCGTGTCACGTGGCCAGGGAATAGCGGAAGAAGAGGTCTCCGCCGCAGAAGAGAAGGGTGAGGAAATCAACAAATATAAAAAGGGTTGATTTTAAGTGAGAAAACCGTAAATGTACCGTATTCAGCGGTACCGTTACGTAGCTCGACGTGTTCGCTGACGGACACGGTACTCTGTTACGGCTAGTCGGTTAGCTTGTTAGCACGACGCGGGTTTAAAATGTCGTGTTTAGTTCCGATTTGTGACAGTCAGCGTCCATGTCCGCCGATAGAAAGTAGAAATATGAAGCAGACATTCAGTGACATTAATAGGACAGACAGGAGACGTTATAACCTTTAACTCGCTCCGTGTTTACATATTAATGAGCTAACGTTAGCTGCTGTCGTTATGAGCTCCTTATTATAAGATAATTAGATGTTTGTGGTGAGTGAAGATGGCGGCTCGTTAAACAGCAGCAGGTTGAGCTTCATTCAGTCTAATAAATCATAATTGTAATCTGCTGTATCATCGTCACACTGAATTATGTCTCTGCAGGTTTCTGTTTGTTTTAGGCCCAAACGGGAGTTTCCCACCTGCGCAGCGTGACGTCACCAGTACGTAGTGACGTAGCACAGCGTACGTAACGACACAGAAACTTTATTTTAATTAAGATAAAATAAAATTATAATAAAAGCCTTTATTGATTTACAGATTACGTTGTTTCAGCAGCACACATATTGATACATAGCGAAGGTAAATAAATAAGTAATTAGAAGTGAATGTAAAATCAGAAGAGAATAAAAATAGAAAACAAAATAAAGAGCAGCCGTACTCAAAATTAGTTAAGTTAGAGTCTGTATTAAAGTTAGTCTGTATTAAAGTTAGTCTGTATTAAAGTTAGAGTCTGTATTAAAGTTAGAGTCTGTATTAAAGTTAGTCTGTATTAAAGTTAGTCTGTATTAAAGTTAGAGTCTGTATTAAAGTTAGAGTCTGTATTAAAGTTAGTCTGTATTAAAGTTAGTCTGTATTAAAGTTAGAGTCTGTATTAAAGTTAGAGTCTGTATTAAAGTTAGAGTCTGTATTAAAGTTAGTCTGTATTAAAATTACAGTCTGTATTAAAGTTAGAGTCTGTATTAAAGTTAGTCTGTATTAAAGTTAGAGTCTGTATTAAAATTAGTCTGTATTAAAGTTAGAGTCTGTATTAAAGTTAGAGTCTGTATTAAAGTTAGTCTGTATTAAAGTTAGAGTCTGTATTAAAGTTAGTCTGTATTAAAGTTAGAGTCTGTATTAAAGTTAGTCTGTATTAAAGTTAGAGTCTGTATTAAAGTTAGAGTCTGTATTAAAGTTAGAGTCTGTATTAAAGTTAGAGTCTGTATTGTTATTCGTTTAGATTATTGCTTTTGCTACTTTATGACATATATGTTTACAAAACAATCCACAGTAAAAAAGATACAATAAAATAACATCCGTCATATTTTGCAGTTAGACCCATATAAATAAAAAAACATGTTTTTTTTTACTCTCTGAAAGCATTAAAATATGAGTAAGGCAATTATGCTATGAGCCTAATGATAATATATAATTTTTATTGTATTATTATTATTATTGTAAATTTCCCCACTGTGGGACTAATAAAGGAATATCTTATCTTATCTTATCTTATAATTATAAAAATATCAGAATGAATAAATTATAAGAGATCAGGGAATAAAAGTTAATTTATCTTAGAAATAATTACTGAATTGAGAAACAAAAAAAATACATAAGTAAATAATTAGAGGTGTATATATAATAAGAATAGAATAAAAATGCTGAACTATAAAACAGCAGTTGGACTTAAATTATAATCTGTATTGTTACTTATTTTCTTACTGTTGTTACTGTTTTTTTGACATACAGGATGTTTGTAAAGCAATCCACAAAACTCAGAAATAAAACAAAAATATGTGATAAAATAATTTCTAATAATATAAATATGACATAAAAATATATATAAACACATGTAACTTAGTACAATTATATAAAATAAGTAAAAATATAACACCATACCATATACCATATATGTAGCCTATATATTTTATGTATATAAAATTAAAAAAAACGTCTGAAAGCAACGTTTTTTTTTTTTCCCTTTCAAGAACTTACTTTTTAACAAAATACAAATTTTATATTTTTATACTTTAATTTCAGGATCAGCCGTCAGGATGCAGAGCACCACCAACTACCTGTGGCTCATCTCAGACCTGCTGGGTCAGGGAGCGACGGCCAACGTGTACCGCGGCCGCCACAAGGTACCGACCGCCACCGGACGGAGGACGGGAGGACGGGAGGACGGGAGGACGGGAGGACATAGATGTAGACTAATGTGTTCACATACAGAGGGACGCAGATTTAGTGTTTTTGCATTTTACATGCGTAAATTCAGGTTCAGACGTCCCAGTTTGTGTTTATAGTCGATCCTTCAGGCCGAAAAACTGACTGAGGGGGAATTTCCCAGATCTGCAGATCTGAGGATCCGTCTGAACCTGATCTGTTTGAATCTGACGTCTCATTAAAGGTGGACGCCTCAGGGTTTTTACACAGGAGTGGTTCCACGTCCTGTACGCAGAAATGTCAACCTGAGCATGGAGTAGATTTAAAGTACACGTCTGTGTTTGTAGAAAACGGGGGACCTGTACGCCGTCAAAGTGTTCAACAACCTGAGCTTCCTGAGGCCGCTGGACGTCCAGATGAGAGAGTTCGAGGTTCTGAAGAAACTCAACCACAAGAACATCGTCAAACTCTTCGCCGTGGAGGAAGAGGTCGGTGACTGACGCCATCTTTATTGTGTACAGTTACCATGGTTACAGCTTTCATTTTACGGGACTTGTTAGCTCGCGGTTTACAGCGCGGGAAGTCGTGTGCGCGATATGCTCGGCGTTCGAGTGGTGAAGTCGTGAGAAGAAGTCTAGAAGCCACAGAGGCTCCGAGTTTAACAAGCAGGAAATACAAAGGCACAATAAAGGACATCAGACGTATTATATAATTATGTAGACAAAAATATACGACTAAAATGACAATATATTAACTTATTATACACCGATAAATGAATTTCCACGGCCTCTGCCATTTCTGACAACGTCAACAAAGTTCTTGAATATCGTATCATCATAATAATTATTTATGTACTATCGTAATAGTTAGTTAGACATTTTAGAATAGAATAGAAAAGGCCTTTATTAATCCCACAGTGGGGAAATAAAAACCAGTAATCCAGGCTGAGCTGACAGAGCAGCGTTCCAGCTCCAGCGTTCCAGCTCCGGCGTTCCAGCTCCAGCGTTCCAGCTCCGGCGTTCCAGCTCCAGCGTTCCAGCTCCGGCGTTCCAGCTCCAGCGTTCCAGCTCCAGCGTTCCAGCTCCAGCGTTCGTTCCTTCACTTCTCAGCAACGAGCTGCTCAACACAAATCACAGCAGAGCAGAAACGAGCTGGTAATCAGGGCTGCCGGCTGCCGGCTGGCTTTCTGTTCATTCAGAGCTTCTGTTGACGTTTTCAGATGAATCTCTGAATGTCTGTTGTCGTATTTTATGACCCCAAAAAACATAAATCTAAACGTAGTGATTCATTGGATTCAATGAGCCAGACCGTCTTAAATGAATAGAGATTCGTCCTTTGTGTTCTTTGAGCCGGAGAGCAGTGACAATGTAGTTTTTGAAACGCCAACAAATATAGATTTTATATATATATATATAATATAGATTTAAGAAGAATATTCACTTAGATGAAAACTACGGCTGTCAGTCGATTCAAATATTTGATCCCAGTTAATCACAAGTTTTATCTGTTCATAATGAAGCTTAAAGGAGATCAGTCCAGTATTTAATCCTCTGATCAACATGTTAGTGGACTAATATGCTGCTTTATGTAAATGTATGTATATATTTATTATAGTAAATAAACCAATCAATACCAGATATAGTCCAGAAACCCTCCCAGGTTCTGACTTTAGCATCAACAATCTGCTCCAATCAGAACAAACTGCAGCCCAACAGGCAACAACAGCTGTCAGTGTGTCAGAGTGCTGACTTGACTAGGACTTGATCCAGACTGACTGGGACTATCAGAAAGTGGACTAGTCTGTAAAGGGGAGACTGGTGGGTAAACTGAGCTTAAACATCAGGTGTTGTGTTAATGTGTTATTGTTGTGTGAACTTTGACAGCCTTGTCTTTTGTCGGGAGATTTTCAGGATTTTAACCTTCTTTGTTTGGTCCGATATCATCTCAGTCTTGTTTTTGTTGTTAAAAAAACTGTAATTTGTTATTTTTTTTGTTGACTTGTGCGACTCTCACGAGTCCTGTCAGATAACAGATATTTCTGACGTCTTCCTGTCAGTCCAACACCCGTCACAAGGTCCTGGTGATGGAGTACTGTCCCTGTGGGAGTCTCTACACTGTCCTAGAGGAGTCGTCCAACGCTTACGGACTCCCTGAGGACGAGTTCCTCATAGTTCTGCATGACGTGGGTCAGTGGGGCGGTTTGTCCTTCAAACACCTACCTGTAGTGTTCGGGTGTCTCTGAGGTGTTCTCTGATTGGCTGTTGTGTCTCCAGTGGCAGGTATGAACCACCTGAGAGAGTACGGTATCGTTCACCGGGACATCAAACCGGGAAACATCATGCGTGTGATCGGCGAGGACGGACGCTCCGTCTACAAGCTGACCGACTTCGGAGCCGCCAGAGAGCTGGAGGACGATGAGCAGTTTGTGTCGCTGTACGGCACCGAGGAGTACCTGGTGAGGAAATACACACCTGGTGGGGAAATACACACCTGGTGGGGGAAATACACACCTGGTGAGGAAATACACACTTAATACACACCTGGTGAGGAAATACACACCTGGTGGGGAAATACACACCTGGTGGGGAAATACACACCTGGTGAGGAAATACACACCTGGTGGGGAAATACACACCTGGTGAGGAAATACACACTTAATACACACCTGGTGAGGAAATACACACCTGGTGGGGAAATACACACCTGGTGGGGAAATACACACCTGGTGAGGAAATACACACCTGGTGGGGAAATACACACCTGGTGAGGAAATACACACTTAATACACACCTGGTGAGGAAATACACACCTGGTGGGGAAATACACACCTGGTGAGGAAATACACACGTAATACACACCTGGTGAGGAAATACACACTTAATACACACCTGGTGAGGAAATACACACCTGGTGAGGAAATACACACTTAATACACACCTGGTGAGGAAATACACACCTGGTGGGGAAATACACACCTGGTGGGGAAATACACACCTGGTGAGGAAATACACACCTGGTGAGGAAATACACACCTGGTGGGGAAATACACACCTGGTGAGGAAATACACACTTAATACACACCTGGTGAGGAAATACACACCTGGTGGGGAAATACACACCTGGTGAGGAAATACACACTTAATACACACCTGGTGAGGAAATACACACCTGGTGGGGAAATACACACCTGGTGAGGAAATACACACTTAATACATACCTGGTGAGGAAATACACACTTAATACACACCTGGTGAGGAAATACACACCTGGTGAGGAAATACACACCTGGTGGGGAAATACACACCTGGTGAAGAAATACACACCTAATACACACCTGGTGAGGAAATACACACCTGGTGAGGAAATACACACCTAATACACACCTGGTGAGGAAATACACACTTAATACACACCTGGTGAGGAAATACACACATAATACACACCTGGTGAGGAAGTACACACCTGGTGAGGAAATACACACTTAATACACACCTGGTGAGGAAATACACACCTGGTCAGGAAAACACACCTGGTCAGGAAAACACACCTAGTGAGGAAATACACACCCGGTGAGTAAATACACACCTGGTGAGGAAATACACACCTAATACACACCTGGTGAGGAAATACACACCTGGTCAGGAAAACACACCTGGTGAGGAAATACACACGAAATACACACCTGGTGAGGAAAACACACCTGGTGAGGAAATACACACGAAATACACACCTGGTGAGGAAAACACACCTGGTGAGGAAATACACACGAAATACACACCCGGTGAGGAAATACACACCTGGTGAGGAAATACACACCTGGTGGGGAAATACACACCTGGTGAAGAAATACACACCTAATACACACCTGGTGAGGAAAACACACCTGGTGAGGAAATACACACGAAATACACACCTGGTGAGGAAATACACACCTGGTGAGGAAATACACACCTGGTGGGGAAATACACACCTGGTGAAGAAATACACACCTGGTGAGGAAATACACACCTGGTGAGGAAATACACACCTAATACACACCTGGTGAGGAAATACACACTTAATACACACCTGGTGAGGAAATACACACATAATACACACCTGGTGAGGAAGTACACACCTGGTGAGGAAATACACACTTAATACACACCTGGTGAGGAAATACACACCTGGTCAGGAAAACACACCTGGTCAGGAAAACACACCTGGTGAGGAAATACACACCCGGTGAGTAAATACACACCTGGTGAGGAAATACACACCTAATACACACCTGGTGAGGAAATACACACCTGGTCAGGAAAACACACCTGGTGAGGAAATACACACGAAATACACACCCGGTGAGGAAAACACACCTGGTGAGGAAATACACACGAAATACACACCTGGTGAGGAAAACACACCTGATGAGGAAATACACACCTGATGGATTTAACTTCCTGTTCACCTCTTTCTTCTTCATTTGTTTCCTGCGCAGCATCCAGACATGTACGAGCGGGCCGTGTTGAGGAAAGACCACCAGAAGAAGTACGGCGCCACGGTGGACCTGTGGAGCATCGGCGTCACGTTTTACCACGCCGCCACCGGCAGCCTCCCGTTCCGGCCGTTCGAAGGGCCGCGCAGGAACAAAGAAGTCATGTGAGAGTCCGACGCGTTTCTACGTGTTTGTGAGGAGGAGAAGAAGAAGAGGCGTTAAAGTGACGAGCTGTGTGTTGGTCGCAGGTATAAAATCATCACAGAGAAACCGTCGGGGACCATCTCCGGACACCAGAAGAGTGAGAACGGGAAGATCGAGTGGAGCACCGAGATGCCCGTCTCCTGCAGCCTTTCCAAGTCAGACGCCCTTTTCTCTGTTTCTACAGCAAAACTCACTCACGTACAAAAGTCTGCGTCGGGTCAACTACTTCTACTTCTCCTCAGGCGTTCAGTGGTATTTAAAAAGGAAACGTAGTACTTTAGTAGTACATAAACACAGGAGTGATAAGACTTTCTACGAATGATAAACATTGTGTACATTGTGTGGGCTTAAGGCTCATTCTGCAGGAGTACTTATACTTCTGATACTTTAAGTACATTTAGCCAATAATTCTTCCACCGTAATACAATATGTCTGCTATGTATAATATAATATAGTATTATTCTCAAAATACATCAACTTTATTCTCAAAATATTTTGACTATATTGGTGAACAAAGTATTTTAAAATATACACTTCCATTATTTTCAGAGGACATAGCAAGATTTATTTAAACAAAATGTCATATAAATAATAAAATGATAAAATGTAAATAAAAGAAAAAGAAATAGAATAAATTAATAAAAACAAAGCAAAACAAAAACAGGATGTGTATTTATATGGAGGATGGAACTTTCCAATATAAAAAAATAATAAATAAATGAAAATATATTTTAAATAAATGCACAATAAATAAATAAATTCAAAATGTAATACAGATCAATAAATAAAAGGGAAAATTAAATAAAAGAGTAGATAGGGATGTAATACAGAGGTAAATAAAGAAGCAAATTAAAACAGAAATATGAATTTATGTCTCATTTTATCAGTTAATTAATGTCTATATTTATATTAAATATTATTTTTGGTACATTTAATGGCACATTTATTTATTTATCGAGTCATTTATTGATTTAATTTTATTTTGGCAGGTTCCGTCCTCCATATAGTTCAGGGCACAACATAAATACGACAAAGTTTAATTAGATATGATATTTTCATGTGCATGTGTAGAGATGAAAGACATTTAATGTGTAATTAAAATTAAATGAATAGGAAGAAAATATAACATTAACAATCAGAAAAATGTTATCTGATGTCAGAATATATTATATGAATATATTAAATGGTGATTATAGCCATGAACCTGGTTCCGGTCTGGTGGTTTCAGGGGTCTTCAGAGCCTCCTGACGCCGGTCCTCGCCAACATCCTGGAGGCGGATCAGGAGAAGTGTTGGGGCTTCGACCAGTTCTTCGCCGAGACCAACGACATCCTGCACCGGACCGTGGTCTACGTGTTCAGCCTGCAGCAGGCCACGCTTCACCACGTCTACATCCACGAGTACAACACGTGAGCAGTCCTGTCTTTACCCTGTACTTCTGTAGGCAGTATATATACATACATATATACAGGATAGACGGTACATGAAGATCCTGTTTACTGGTTTATGTAAATATCATATAACTGGCTTCGTTTCATCTCATGTCAGAATAAAACTTGTAGCTTCAGGTCGTCATCTCACAGAAGAGCTCGACAGACTGAGCTGATCTGGTTGTTACTGCAGTGCTGTGTGGAGTAAAACCTCTAAATATCAGCTTTATTCTTTATTTATTCACAAAATATATTCATATAATATACTCTCAATATGTTTTAACTTTATTCTGACTTTATTCTAAAATAATATTATTTTTTCTCAAAATATTTTTCCTTTTTTTTCTCAAAGTATTTCAATTGTATTCTCAAAATAGTTCAACTTTATTCTGAAAATTATTTCAACTTTATTCTGAAATTATTTCAACTTTATTCTCAAAATATTTTTATTTTATTGTCATAGATTATTTATATTAATTTCCAAAATATTTGGACTTTATTTTCAGTGTGATTTTTTTTTTTTTTTTAATTTTATGTCTGAAAACATTTCAGTTTTATTCTGAAAATATTTCAACTTTATTCTGAAAATATTTGGACTTTATTCTAAAATATTTAAATTTTATTCTCATTGTTTTTTTTTTTTTTTTTACATTTATTCTAAAAACATTTTTACTTTATTCTCAAAATATTTCCAAACAACTGGTTAAATGATAACTTGATATAATAAATAGAAACGGGACAATGTACCTCAGACCATGATGAGTCCTGTCTGTTGATATGGAGGTTGGAGCCAGTCCCAGCATGCACTGGGCCAAAGGCGGGTGTGCCGAGTCCTTTATGTTTTCCTGGGTGTGCTCTGTGTCTGAAAGCAGCTGTTCCTCGTGCGTCCACAGGGCGGCGCTGTTCCAGGAGCTGCTGTCCCGCCGGAGCAGCATCCCGCTGCACAACCAGGAGCTGCTGTACGAAGGACGCCACCTCGTCCTCGACCCCAACCGCCAGGCCAAGACCTTCCCCAAGACCTCCAGAGACAACCCCATCATGCTCGTCAGCCGCGAGTCCTGTCGCCACCGTGGGGCTCATCTTCGAAGACCGTACGTAGCGCTGCGCGGCGGCGGCCTGCGGCGGCGGCCTCGGGGCGGCGCCACTACGATTAAATCAGCTCAAAATGAGACGGTTTCAGGATATATTATTAGTTATATTATAGTTTTTGACAAACTGCCGTCCTGATCTTTATTTGCTTTATTTTGAGGAAGTCGTGTGTCTGCAGGTTTTGGTAAATCCTTAAACCATTGAGTGCAGCATGTTTTCTGTTATGTGCTTTCTTGGTTAAACCAATATTTCATTTATTTAGTGTACAGCAGCAGCAGCAGTCGTGAATTTGTTCTGTTGGATCTAATTGAACCCAAAGAGGAAAGACAGTGACGATCATCTTAACTCTGACTATCTTTGTGTTCACAGCCAGTCCGCCTAAAGTTCAGCCTCGCTACGACCTCGACCTGGACGCCAGCTACGCCAAGGTACAGCTTAACAAAATAAAATACGGACGGTCAGGTTTCAGATTAATGCAGATTTAAAGAACAAGAGCACAACTTTTAGGATCTAACTTTCACTGCAGCGTTCATCAACTACAGACAGAAACAGTCTCAGCTTGTTGGAAATGTTTGAATGTAGAATATGAATATCATGAGTAAAATGTGTAATTAGACTGGAGTTGTGATGTTTTATTAATGTGAATATACTCACTGACAGTCCTGCTGTTATTGTTGTTGTTGTTGTTGTTCAGACGTTTGCAGGTGATGTCGGACATTTATGGAAAACCTCCGAGTCTCTGCTGGTTTATCAGGAACTGGTGCGGAAAGGAGTCCGAGGTTTGATGTGAGTTCACGTCAGTGTGTCAAAGAGCTGACGGTTTTATTGATGCAGATAACTGAAGCTCTGTCCACCCAGTGAGCTCAGCTCTGGAGAGGTAGCTCACTTCCTGTTTGCTGCCATCCTCATCTATATTATGTCCATATTTATAATCTGCTCCAACCTGAAAACTAAAGGCGACAGAGTCTTCTGCTGCCCCTCCATTCTCAATACGTCTCTAAAAAAACAGCTGTAAAACAATAAATCTCATGTCCGTCAACATCTTCTCCTTTATTACCGATTGTCATCCAGTTTTAGAAAGTTAATCAGGTCATAATTCCCTCTGTTATCATCTCCTTCAAACTACTGGATTTATTCTAGTTTCTTAACAAAAACTACACTGGAGCACATCATGATAACGTTAAGATTTACCTTCGCTCAATACTCATTTTTACTGAATAGAGCCTGAATGCACCATAATGTCAATTAATTTAAATCAGCATCATAAGAGCTAGTTAACGTTAGCTGTCAGCAGCCTGTAAGAGCTAGTTAACCTTAGCTGTCAGCAGCCTGTAAGAGCTAGTTAACGTTAGCTGTCGGCAGCCTGTAAGAGCTAGTTAACCTTAGCTGTCAGCAGCCTGTAAGAGCTAGTTAACGTTAGCTGTCAGCAGCCTGTAAGAGCTAGTTAACCTTAGCTGTCAGCAGCCTGTAAGAGCTAGTTAACGTTAGCTGTCAGCAGCCTGTAAGAGCTAGTTAACCTTAGCTGTCAGCAGCCTGTAAGAGCTAGTTAACGTTAGCTGTCAGCAGCCTGTAAGAGCTAGTTAACCTTAGCTGTCAGCAGCCTGTAAGAGCTAGTTAACCTTAGCTGTCAGCAGCCTGTAAGAGCTAGTTAACTTTAGCTGTCGGCAGCCTGTAAGAGCTAGTTAACGTTAGCTGTCAGCAGCCTGTAAGAGCTAGTTAACCTTAGCTGTCAGCAGCCTGTAAGAGCTAGTTAACCTTAGCTGTCAGCAGCCTGTAAGAGCTAGTTAACGTTAGCTGTCAGCAGCCTGTAAGAGCTAGTTAACCTTAGCTGTCGGCAGCCTGTAAGAGCTAGTTAACCTTAGCTGTCGGCAGCCTGTAAGAGCTAGTTAACCTTAGCTGTCAGCAGCCTGTAAGAGCTAGTTAACCTTAGCTGTCGGCAGCCTGTAAGAGCTAGTTAACCTTAGCTGTCAGCAGCCTGTAAGAGCTAGTTAACGTTAGCTGTCAGCAGCCGATAAGAGCTAGTTAACCTTAGCTATCAGCAGCCTGTAAGAGCTAGTTAACCTTAGCTGTCGGCAGCCGGTAAGAGCTAGTTAACGTTAGCTGTCAGCAGCGTAAGAGCTAGTTAACGTTAGCTGTCAGCAGCTGGTAAGAGCTAGTTAACGTTAGCTGTCAGCAGCCGGTAAGAGCTAGTTAACCTTAGCTGTCGGCAGCCGGTAAGAGCTAGTTAGCTGTCAGCGTTAGCTATCAGCAGCCTGTAAGAGCTAGTTAACCTTAGCTGTCAGACCTGAAGAGCTAGTTAACACTCCACCAAATACAGTCAGCAGCCTGTAAGAGCTAGTTAACGTTAGCTAACGCTAACTAGCTGTCATCCTGTTGATTTCTACTCATAGTTGTTGTTTGCAGTGTATCATTATCAGGTAAAAATAAGGCGGGAAGATACTGAGTTCGTCTTGAGCCCCGATGATACCACAGTACTGTAGAAAAACGAGTACCGTCACGTTTTCAGACTTTTGGCATCAACTTGGTACCGAAGTATTGGTTCTCCTGACTGATCACTAATAATTATTATTATGAGGTGGATCAGAATATTTACAAATAATCCAGTTTCTCTGATCGTATGGAAAGAAATCCTGAAGTCCAAAAAGATTTTAGAAAAACTTTATGTAAACAAGTGACCATGGTCAGAAAACTCTGACACTGTATCAAAAACTATTGAAATGGCAAAGTAAATATAAAAAGTTTTTATTAATTTATTTTATTGTAGTTTAGTTTGTGTTAACCTCAGTATGTTTGTACCGTGATCTTGTGTGCAGAGAGCTGATGAAGGAGGACTACAGTGAGATTCTACACAAGAAGTCCGAGGTTTTCCATCTGTGTAACTACTGTACTCAGATCCTGGAGAAGACTGAGCAGCTGTGAGTGACTCACACCAATAATCATCTTTATTCAATAACCAGAAACCACACGATGGCCACATGACCACTTCCTGTCTCCTGCAGGTTCGAGGTGCTCATGCAGGCCAACATGATGTCGTCAGAATATGACGAGATCTCCGACATGCACAAGAAAGTTCTCAGAGTGAGTGCTCGTCTCATTTATTTGCATATCGCATATGTATTTATTATATTACATCCTGGTGTTTCTGGTATGTATTAGGTGTATTTAATGGTGTATTTATTGTATTACGTCCTGTTGTGCTTGCAGATCTCGAGCTCTCTGGAGCCCATTGAACGAACAACACAAGACATCAAGAGTAAATTCATCTCAGGAGGCCTGCTGACCGACGGCTGGACACAACAAGTGGGGACACACCCCGAGGACAGGAAGTAAGGCCGCCAGTGTGTTTAGTATGTAGTAGAGTGTAGTAGTATGGAGTATACTGTATGGTTCAGTATATCAGACATATGTGACGGAGAGTTTGTGTCTTTGCAGTGTGGAGAAAATCAAAGTCCTGCTGGACGCCATCACAGCCATCTACCAACAGTTCAAGAAGGACAAAGCTGAGAGACGTGAGTCCTTCATGCTGCTTTTTGCAGACTCAAAGTAAATTACTGCCAGATTTGATCTCCTTAGGCCCCTAAAAATAAAGTAAAAAAGAATCACACTGGTCACAACCAAGAGGCTGCTGCTCTAAAGTTGTGTAATAAATTATATGATATGTCTGCTCAGATTTTAATGAACTGATGTCCTTTAATAGTTCTGTCTGTGACCTCTTTGGCCTGTTTGTGTAGCTGCTGTAACAGCAGATCAATTCACTGAGGATCAATTAAGTTTTATGTTCTGTGTTTTTAGGTCTGCCGTACAACGAAGAACAGATCCATAAATTCGACAAGTAAGTTCACTGATTAAGAGCCATTTTTATCACTGAAACATTTCCCAGGTCTAATCCTGTGTCCCTGTGTTAGCTGTACACTTATCTCTACTATCGCTGGTATTTATACATCAAAATCTGATTAAAATCACGTTTCATCCTGTAAACAGTTCTCAATGTTTCAAGACTCGTCCTCCACTCAGGAGCATTTACAGAAATTCATCATATCAGATCAGACTTTGGACGACTAGCCGCTCGTTTGTCATCTGTAGTTTTCAGGATGTTTTTAGATTCTATGATATTTTTATAATAATTATAATCATAATCATCCTAAAAACACGTCATTAAAACCTCTTTGTTAACAGTTTGGTATCAGTGTTAAAGCCTGCTGTAGCTGCTGCTCTCTGCCTGTAGAGGGCAGCGCATCACTGTTTCCAGCTTTTATTTTGAAGTCCTGACCTACGTGTGTGTCTGACAGACAGAAGTTGGTGCTTCACGCCAGTAAAGCCAGGTCGCTGTTCACCGAGGAGTGTGCCATGAAATACCGCCTCTTCATCTCCAAGAGCGAGGAGTGGATGAGGTAGATAAACCAGCCTAAACAGACAGGAAGTGGCCCGCTGGCCGCTCCCATAACCGCCTGTGTTGCTAGGTGACGGCGTGGCGAGTCAACAGTGTGGCGTTTGTGTTCTCAGGAAGGTTCATCATGTGAAGAAGCAGCTGCTCGGCCTGTCGGGTCAGCTGATCAGCATCGAGAAGGAGGTGACCATGCTGATGGAGAGAGCCATCAAGGTAACCGATCACACCTGGTGTGGCTGATCAATAACATCTACACTTTATTACTATTCATCTGATCAATAATATCAACACGATATTGTTATTTATCTGATCAATAATATCGACACGTTAGCTACATGTCAGCTTTTGTTTTGAAGAGAAAGTGTTTTTTTTTTTTAAACAGGAAGTTTCTTAGTGAAACCAAAGGTGAGGTGGTCAGCTTTTATTTTGAAGTGACACTGGTCTTTCTTTCTTAGTGGGGATAGAAATTCAGTTTCTGTCTGAAATACAGTTTGCAGTGGTAGTTTTTTTATTTATCATTCATTTATATGGTTTATTTAATAATTATTCCTTTGTTTTGTTTATTTCTGTGTTTCTTATTGGCCGACTGGCAGCATGGTATCAGAGGAGTCAAAGATCCAGACTAACATGTAGCCACGGCGTTATTTACTGGCCCTTAAAGAACCTCAATATCACCTTTAAAGCTCCAAGAAATCACATTTCTGATATTAGTATTGAAACAAAGGACTCAGCAAACAGTCGCCTGCTGCACGTATGAATATAATGTTTGTGAAATTTAAATTGAAACAGGAAGTCATGTGTTTGTGTGTCCAGCTGCAGGAACAGCTGCCTCAGAAGGTTCTTCCTCTGGTGTCCAGTGGGATGAAGCCTCAGGCCTACCTGAGCCAGAACACCCTGGTGGAGATGACCCTCGGGTGAGACCGCTCTTCATCATCACCACCACCATCATCATCACATACCTGTCACAAACTGCACTGGTCAACTGTGGTGAAAATCCTCAAAAGAAAAAATGGTAATTTGTTGATAATGACGAGTTTGTGGTTCACTGACTGATGTTGTTTCAGGATGAAGAAACTGAAGGAGGAGATGGAGGGAGTCGTCAAAGAGCTGGCAGAGAACAACCACTTCTTAGAGAGGTCAGTTACATACATACATGGTTAGCCTAGCTTAGCACAAAGACTGGAAGCAGGGGGAAACTGTTAGCCTAGCTTAGCACAAAGACTGGAGGACGGGGGAGAAACAGTTTTCCCCTGCTTCCAGTCTTTGTGCTAAGCTAGGCTAACAGTTTCCCCCTGTTTCCAGTCTTTGTGCTAAGCTAGGCTAACCACATGACTGGGGATGAGATGTTAACTGTTTCCTTCAGATTCGGGACTCTGACGCTGGACGGCGGGCTGAGAGGTTAAAGGTCGAGACGGTCGAATCAGCGACTCGCTGCGTCATTCTCCAGTTTTGTACATATTCTGAGTGTTTACGGTGTAAATAATGTGAAGCTGTTCGAAGAAGCTTTTTGTATGAACGGTTCAGTCTGTAGAATCTGTCAATGAATAAAATCACTTCACGCCGTATGTGATCAGTGAAGGAACTCTGTGAAGCAAAAATCCTTTAAAATCCTTTTAATTCTTAAATTTACCCCTGAAAACACAGCAGACACCCTCACATGAGGCAAACCGTCTGGTAGAAGAGATCCCTCAAAGACATTTTTATTTCAAAAGCAAGTTTAGTGCTGTAGATTTTAGGGGTTTGTAACTTTTCCTTTCATTTAAATGTTAATGTGGAATATTTGACAAATTTTTAATATATATATATATATATATATATATATATATATATATATATATATATATATACACACACATTTATATTATATAGATTATAACATTTAAAGTTTTTAAAATGGAAAAATTCAATTCAATTCAAATTAATGGTTAATGTGATTTTAAGGGTTACACCACTTTAAATTGATTGAATACCATTAATAACATCAATTTTAACCATTTCATTTTGTTTGAGGTGGTGATAATCCATGTAAAATGCCCATCATTTTAAGGCACAAATTAAGGGGCACCTGTTATGTTATTTTGTCAATATTAAGGTTTTGTAAGGAGAAAGATAACATGAATATTACAGTCTAATAATATATCAGTCTGAATCTAGATTTATAGAATCTAGAAAACCTGTTAAATATCTGAATACTGAATAAACATCCCTGAAATGTCATAATTATTTAGAGTTTATGGCAAACCAAAGTTAGCCTTAACCCTTTAAAGTTACCAGTAATTGATTATTTCTTACATATTTAACATTATTGTGTAAAGTTTAAATTACTTCATTTGTTAATTAAGGTCTTGAAATCAATGTGTTTTAAGGATTTCATTTTTTAGATTTAGGATCTCTTTTCCAAACTGTCTGATTTAGATTAAAGGTTTTTGGTGTGCTTTTAGGGGTAAATTAGGAAGTTATTATAGCTTAAGGGATGTGTCTTAATGGGTTTTCACCATTGGACTGAAAAGGGTCTACATGGTTAAAAAAAAAAAAAAAAAAAAAAATATATATATATATATATATATATATATATATATATATATATATATATATATATATATATATATATATATATATATATATAACATTATTAAATTTTCCAAATAAGTTTCACCTTAATTGAAACATTAGGAAATAAGGTATAACTGTCATGTTATTTCGTCAATTTTAAGGGGTTTTAATTCTTTAAAAATACCTTCAAATGGTTCAAATAACCCATCAAAAATACTTTAATATACAGACCATTAATTATCCCTGTTTTTAAGGTACCTTAATTACTTCACTCTTAATGGGTAAACTGATGGCATTTTAAAGTGAAAATATTGAGGGATTAGGTTGAAAAATGCTGATGACATTTACTGTTTATTTATTGTTCTTAAAGGCTGATCGGTAATCAATGGAGCTCTCTGTTAGTGTCACGTATCAATAAGTCGCTGGTCAGTCGTAGAACATACCTCTTCACCGTCATCCATCCATCAGCTCATCTTCATCTTTTACTCTTAAATGTTAATGTTTATTTTTTTTTTGCCAAAAATGTTCAATGATTGAAAACTTGTAAATATATAAATAAATATCTTATCAAAGATGGAGCCGTCTGAATGTGTTTAATCTGGAAATCATGGAAGAATTAAAAAATACTCAAATCTACGAGATCACTAAATCAGCGTATTCAAATATTAAGTTTGATTTAAGTCAAAATGAAGTGCTGAATAGTATGCTGTAACTGTGATAAAGTTAGCAAACTAAATTTGGAAACAAGTGAAGAGATAAACATTTTGAAATATTAACTATTTTAATTCTAAAGTAAAGGTTTTGACTTTTATTTCATTCTCACTTGTCTTATTATGACGTAAATTCTTCTTTATTATGTTTGGAAAAGCAAAACGTTTGAGTCCGTGAGAAGCAGAAACCACACTGACATTAAACACATCATGTTTAGCATGTTAGCTTGCATATGCTAATGTTAGCATGTGCATACTCATACTAATATTAGCATGTTAGCTTGATACGTAAAATCAAAATTACAGCTGAGTCTGAATTAAAACACTCTGACATGTTTAGCATCTAGTGTAACATCTGCTAGCAGCGCTGTTAGCATGCTAACATGTGCATTGTGACAAACAGTGAACGAAAAATGATGAACCATTTTGAAACTTCAGCATTTTTCAGTATTCTTACTTTGAAGACAAATGTAACACCACTTAGAAAAGAAAAATAACTCCATTTTGGAAATTTGAGTTGAAATTGTTGCTAATCTTTGAGAAACAGAAATCACACTGACATTAAGCATGTAATGTTACGTTGGTATATATATATATATATATATATATATATATATATATAAAACATATATATATATATATACATATATATATATATATATATATATATATATATATATATATATATATATATATATATATATATATATATATGCAGACTATGTGGGGCGGCAGTAGCTCAGTCCGTACGGACTTGGGTTAGGATGCGGAGGTCATGGGTTCAAGTCCCCCATGGACCAAGAGAGGTGCCAGTTTACCTCTTGGGCACTGCCGCGGTGCCCCTGAGCAAGGCACCAAACCCCCAACTGCTCTGCTGGGCGCTTGTCAGGAGCAGCCCCCTCACTCTGACATCTCTCCATTGACATGTATATGTACTGTGTGAAAAACAGAGTGTAAAACTGAATTTCCCCACTGTGGGACTAATAAAGGAATATCTTTCTTTCTTTCTTTCTTTACATGTTATGTCCATGCTAGTATTCAGCATGTTAGCAAATGTAAAATCATAACAGCTGAGACTGAATTTAAAAATTCCGACATGTATAGCATCTAAGGTAAAGCATGTTAGCAGCACTGTTAGCATGCTAACATGGGCACTGTGACAAAATGCACATTAGCATGCTAACAGTGAAAGAAAACAGCAACGAAGGATTTTGAAGCTTCAGCATTTTTCAAGATTTTTACTTTGAAGATGAATGTAACACCACATGGAAAAGAAGAACCATAGTACAGAACCATAAAAGTTTGGTGAGTATTCATTTATTTATATTTTGATGATACCGGCACAGCAGAGTCTTTACTGGTTTCATCCCTCATTGAGTTAGGAATGAGAATAAATCAGTATACAAGTGAAGATAAGTTTATGTGACAAATATTACAATGAATTCCCTCCAAATCTGGCTTGTGAGTAGGCCACTGACTGCGCACTGTACTACCTGAGAAATCCTTTAAACTAACATGAACACCTACATGTTTGAGATTCAGCTGGTGGTCAACTGTGTATGTACAGTCCTTGTGTCAAAGTCTACCTGCAACTATGTGTGAAACTAGAAAAAGACCAAGCTTGTTGTGGTAAAATAAAATGTTATTAATTTGACCAGGTTGATTTTACTTTGACAGTCGTGTATCATCTGCAAAGAGTCGAAATCCACCACACTGTCAGGCTTTCGATCCTCTGGACTGTTTTTAGTCTTTCTTTCTTTGATTGTTAGCTGAAACATTAGAATGCAGTAAGTTAACCTAACTACTGAATGCCAGAGTCTCCAAATTTGATGCACACATGATTAAAACAAAAATTGAGTGATTATTGTATAACACTGTGAGTTTTACTCTGAGATGAAACTGTAGATTTGGGTCTTAGTCAGCGAGCCAACTCACCGTTACTCGTAATGTAACAAAGCAGATGATGTCAATGTCAACATATGGCTAGTAGCCACCACTAACGTTAGCTTCTACCACATACATTACTGCAGCAAATCAGATGCATTTACAACAGGTCACTGATAGATGGCCACAGAATATGGTTAACTAGCCAACAAGCTGCCATTTTAAAAACAGAAAATCTGATGCACCAGTAGAGTACTCCAGGGATGATGTATTTCAGTCCAACAAGAAGTTGTGCTGTGGTTCCCTCCACTAACAGTCAACAGGATTGTTCCGCTGGCTTTTGGATTATTCCAGAAAATAAGCTAAACCTTTATGATACAGACAGGTTTTGTTCAGCAAGATAATCTCCACAAGTGAACACAAGTTTATGATTTTTGAAGTGTGAATGCAATCGCCAAAAGTAAAAAGTTAACGTTAACTAACAAACTACACAATGGTCACATGAGTGTGAGTATACACACAAAGGCTGTAAAGGAGGACAAGTTGGCGTGATGATGTTTAGTCGTCTCATTTAGCCACTTGTTAGCAATCGCCTTTTTTAAGACACATACAGGCTTAAAAATTCACCAGTGGGATATTTATTGATGTATTTTGTGTCGTAGAACAGTGAAGAAGTGCTAAAATAACTAGTTCCAAGTTTAGGACTCATTCCTGTAGGACTCTATGGCAAAACAAACCATCACAACAGCACAGAAATAAATTATGATTAAAATCTGAAGTATAAAAACGGCTAGCTGTTCACAGCCCCAATATGGCTGCCAGAAGGTGTGTTACATCAGAAAGAAAGCCCTTTATACAAACTGAACACATTGGTCTGTCAGCAAATACAGGGGTAGCATGTTATCCCCCAGCTAGATCACCTGCTAATGCTGATGTGCTGTTGAAGAATTTTTCAGTTTCCAAACCGTCCAAACTCACTTAGACAAAAGTATTTGGAGGGTTTGCGTTAGTGGTCCAGGCTACCTTCTTTTCCTTCGCCTCTCGGTCAAACGTATCTAAAACCGAATCCTTGGCGGCTGTCTTTGCTTGCACTGGGATTTCCATCACCCCAATGTAGTTCTTTTTGGCCATCCGAGAGCTCGCTGTGATGGTGTATGCATTACTGCGGTAGCATTTCATGGATGACATGCAGAAGGTCTCCCTCATACCCCTTCTAAAGTTTGCATTGTAGACCGAGTACAGGGTGGGTTTGGACGCCGTGGAGCTGAAGGAGATCCAGGCGATGGTCGTAAAAAACAACAGCCCCCGTCGACTGGGTCCGTCAGACTCCCTCGGGTGCCACAGCTGGGCGATGTAAAACGGCATCCAGGTGAGGAAGAAAACTGAATTAAGCATGAGGAACATCTTGATGGTCTTGACTTTAGTCCGTGGGACGATGTTCGTTGTCCGGCGCACCGTGTGGCCGTCGGTGCTGATCCTCCAGATGTAGCGGACCACCCGCTGGTAGAACGACACAATCAGTGCCACTGGGACCAAAAAACCAAACACGAGATGAACAGCGGCGTACGCTATACTGCCCCAGCTGTCCGGGAGGAAAAAGTCACAGTGACTGCTGCCTGTAGAGCCGTAGAACAAGAGGCAGGGTGACACGAAGGCTGCGTCAAACAGCCATGACGCCACAATCATCTTCTTTGCTTTCTCTCTGGACACCTTGAAGCTGAGCGGGTAAACAATCGTATAGAAGCGGTCTACAGAGATGGAAAGCAGGACGTACACCTGTACACCTGGGCATAGGTGCTGCAGGTAGCGAACGGCTTTGCATGCTGCGGCACTCAGCGGCCATCGTCCTGAGGCAACCTGCAGGAGGATTAAAGGCGCCCAACCCAGGCTCATGAGCAGGTCTGCGCAGGCCATAGACACCACAAAGTAGTTGGTGGTGGACTGAGTCCGGCGGCTCCGGTGGATGACCAGGCAGACGAGGGCATTCCCCAGGATGGACACCAACCAGAGAACCCCAAACACCAAGCCCAGGACGGCAACCTCGCCTGAAGTCAGCTCATCAGAGGAGGTGGTCCTGTTCAACTGGCCAGAGGACAAGTCCTCCAGGCTGCAGTGGGGAGTTGTGGGTAAAGTTGCCAGGACAGTCGAGTTCTCCCTCTCAGAGTAGTTAAATGACATCTGATACGTGAAAGATGGAGAGTACAGGGAGGGATTGACACCAACTGTGTTTGATGACTGGGCATAAACCATCGCTACACCGCTACACCAGAGAGGAGCTGTGGACATAAAAACACATATTCAGCATTAGACATTCACAGAGCAAAACAAAGACTTTCTGGGGCTGTAACTGTGTGCTGGAACTATTTCTTGACAAACAACAGTGCGTCCATCCACCCAGTACGTCTGTGCACTGTCTCCAGCTACAGCATGGTTTGCCAGTTTCAGTTGAAGAGCACAGGTTTTAGTTGTGGCATGATGTGATTGTCTGGTCAGTTGGTAGATCGATGCCCCATGTTTGAAAGAAACACAAGCACCCTCTTGGATGCCACATCTGTTGACATTCATTTTCTTCAGACAACAGTACTTGCTAGCCAGCATTACGTGACGTGTACTCTGCCTCCAGCTGTAACCATCGGAACCTGGTGATTTCATTAACCCTTCACTGGGATCCAGTTTAGAGTCCACAGAGACCCCCCTCTCCTCTGAGGTCAGCCATTAAGGAGGTGAAGAAGCCCATGGGGCGAAAGCTCTCTGTGTGTTTACTCTGCTGGGTGTCTCCCATAGCAACCAGACTGATGCTTAGAATGGGGACCAGCGAAACCAGAAACACAGACTTACACTGGATTTATTACATTAATAATTACAAACAGATCAAATATTATATTTATAATTAAAACCAAAAGAGGCAGAAAAGCTCAACTAAAACAATAATTATGATTTATATTAAGTTTAATGAAGCATTTAAAGCCATTTTTAACCCCTCTGATATACAGAATAGTAAAGCATAGTCGTAGTACTAGTATAAAGTAGCATGAATTGAAATATTCCTCAACATTGTAAGTGCAGTACTTGAGAAAATGTACTTTGTATGTAAAATCTGTAACTACAGCTGTCAGATAAATACTGCAATAAAAAGTACAATACTGTCCTCTGAAACGTAGTAAACAATTTTTCAGTGTATCGATGAATTGACTCATCGTTTCAAGTCTGTAGATAACTAAAGTACTTTAAATTTGTATTTAAGTGTAGTATTAACTTACTACTGTTACATATCACCACTGTACTCCATAAAGTGCAAATATTTTATCATATATTACTTGTACTATGTACTGCTGGCCTGGAATCAGTCAACCAAGTCGCACAGCAGTTCCTGAAATAGTCACAAAATTTAATATACTGATTGCTGTACACAGACACCAATTTCCCATTTTTCATGATGGTCAGCATGAAATAATTTTGTATTTAATCCACGTAATCGTGAACCAGGAAGTGTGAAGGGAGGAGGTCGGGGTGGATGGGCCGGCCCGATACACCAGACCACCACCAGGAAACAGATGGTGCCCCGTGTGAGACCACAAGTCAGCGCTGATTTACTTGTCACGTGACTTCGTACTTAAGTTACGACACTTTCAGTTGTTTTAACCCAAACCACAATCTTTTCTTAAACCTAAGTAGTTTTTATAACGTAACCTTTCGTACTTAAGTTACGTCACTTCCTGTGGTTTTATTATTTAGCCCAAACCACCATCTTTTCCTCAAAATAATTAAGTAGTTTTATTTTGATAAGACTAGAGCAGAAATTGACACGTGCGTCACGTGTTGCTGGACATTCGTAGGAAGACGCATGAAAAACCTGTCGTTGAAAGTCGTGCTGAGTGTCAAAAAAAGGAAATTTGAGTCCATGTACACAAATTAAACAGATTACATTTTTGCGACTGTGTTGACTCAGTCAACCATAAACACAGCACAGTTTATATTTATATATACAGTATATGCTACCTATCCATAGTCAAATATTTATGCTGGCCTTGTTTCTGTGAACACTGAGAGCAGCACAGTCTAATTCCTGGTATGTGTTCACATTTATGTGTCTATTAAAGCTGATTTAACGCAGCATCATAATCATGTTCATCTTAATATAAACTGAAGCTCCTTTAAATCCAACAGTGAAGAGTTAAACCTCCTCATGGAAAAACACCGAGCACCAACATCTGCTGCTTCTCTCATAAACGCCTTTTTAATTCAAATATGACACAGACAATGTGTAACATATCCAGAGCATTATCAAGCAGTATTTTACTGTAGCATGGTGTTAATGTGGAGCTCATAGAGGGATCATTTCATCTCAATAAAGACACTTTAATATTAATAAAGACACATATTATATTAGAGCTTCTCTGATTAATATTTAGCCTTCCATCATCCATCATATAGATATATGATAAACAGATAGATGAGCATCATGTGTCGGCCTACAACATGTCTGCTCTGCATCTGATCCACCGCGATGATGATGGTGATGATGATGATGATGATGATGATGATGATACAGGAGGAACACATAATAATCACATAAAACACCAGGAATAACTGTGGTGATCAACAGCGTTTTCCTCCCGGTGGGCTCCAGGTGATGAGTCCGTCTTCAGACGCTGATGAGCGGCCGCTCGGCCTCGCTCCGTGTCGGTGTGATACCGGATCCCGTCGGTAACGAGTGTTTTTATTCTGCGGGGTTAAATTTGTCGGTTATTAAAAACTCACCGGCTGACAGCAGGAGGAAAACAAACGCTTCATTTTGGTGTTTATCCGAGAATCACAGGAGACGAGCAGGAGCCCGGAGGAGGAGGAGGAGGAGGAGGAAGAGGAGGTCCGTGAAGGCAGCAGGCATCATGGTCGCTGTCTGTCCACCTGTCTGTCTCTCTGTCCACCCGTTTATAACCTACTGTCTGTCTGTCTGTCTGTCTGTCTGTGCTCCCACGGAGCAGCTGGAGGATGAGGAGCAGCTGATGAAGAGGAAGAGGGATGTTTTCTGACTAACAGGGGCGGACCAACAGGTTCAGGGGCCCAAAGCCCCCCCAGATAACCCACCCATCAGATGTGCATCAGTAGGGGCCTACTACAAAAACCTGAATACTGGACGGACAAAAAGCTGAAAATCAAGATGGTGACCACCAAAAACCAACATGGTGACGGCCAGAATATCAAAGTCGAGTCTTCAAACTGTCCGCAAACCAAATATTTTTGGGATATTTTACTGTCTTTATTCAATTAATATTTCTTTGACATTTTACCAATATTTTGGGGTATTTTACTATTTTTTATTTTACTCGTATTTTAGAATATTTAATTTGTTCATCACTTTAATGTTGCAGCTAGTAAAGGTGGAGCTTATTTTAATGAATAAATATAAATTAATAATGAATAATAATACAAATGTTTATCTTGCTACAGCTAAAAAAGGGAATCATTATTATTTAAGATATTAATCCTGCATTAATAATTTAATAATCCGGTTCATGAACATGTAGAGACTCTTCATCAGGTCACCTCAGGTCCTTCATCCTTCTCCTCCTCATCAGTTCACAGGTGAGTGTGACTCTTTAAACGGTTGATTGTATACTGCATATTACTGACTGTCTATGTGACTGATTGATTATTAATTAATGGTTATTATTGTTCCAGTGTCGCTGTGGCGACCGCATCTCTCTGCTCTATAAAAGGAACGATGTCGTCCAGCTACAAATTACTGGTCTGATGCTGACGGGGGTTTGCTGTCGCAGTACGTCGGCATGGCAACCAACAGGCCGGTCGCCACGGAAACCAGCAATGGTGCTGATGGGAGGGAGGGAGTAGGGGGAGGAGGAGGAGGAGGAGGAGGAGAAAGCAAGGAGGTGTCAACCGGCTCCGTCACAGTTTAACATTAAAATACTGTCGTTACTAAAAAAGAAGCAACTGATTAAAACAATCTGAACTTTTAACTAAAACAGGAACATTTAATAGAAATCTGCCCATTTAAAAACATTATAACAGTTAATCAGTAGAATTGTTCAAATGATACTAATTAATAAATAATGATCATAATTAATAGATGATGATAGTGATTAATGAAGAATGATCATAATGAACTGATAAGTAGTTGGTGGAGGTGGTGGCGCGCAGCTGCTAATAAGACCACACGAAGAAGAGGACCGTGACGTCACCGCGTTACGTCGACAGGAAACACGATGTAAACAAAGCTAAACAACAACAGCAGCAGCAGCAGTAGTAGTTGTTGTCTCTGCTCGCTGCTGTCCGCGTGTTTCTGTGGACGTTACTGTCGTTTCTTCATCTTATTCCAGGTTTTATCTCATTGTTTGATCCCGCAGCTGAGCTGTTAGCCGACCGGAGCTAACGCGAGCCTGCGGCTAGCACGTTAGCATTCACCAAGATGGATGATAACAAGGTAGGAAGCTAACGGCTAACGGCTAACGGCTAACGGCTGCTAACCACCGATAGTTTACAGTTTAATTAACGTTAACGGGTTACAGGTAAGTCTGGTTGTAAAGGTAACAACCGTCTCACCGTCAGCCGGATAGTTAGCGAGGCTAGCTGTACGTTAAGTCATGCTAACTATAACTGGAGCTAACTAGCTATCTGTGTAATACGGCTAGCTTGTTCAGAAGACATAGTAACGTTGTATTCAGATATTTTACTGAATACTACTGTGTAGAAATACTCTGTTACATGTAAAGTGTTACTGAAATAAATGTATTGAATTATTAGCATCTACACACAAAAGTACGAACATAAAAGTACTCATTATTCAGTATAATCGATATATCATTGTATTATAATGAATTAGTTAATTAATTATTGTTAATTGACAAATAATTAATAATATTGTTCTGCTATGTAACTTAAGTTTTTTATGATATCTTAATAGTGTTTTTAGTCTATTATTTATAATATCGAACAGTCTGATATTTTGCTATTTTGTGATATTTTGAATGTTTTTATTTTAGTAATATTTCTTGGATATTTTACTAGTATTTTCTGGATATTTTATTTCTTCATCACAGTAATGTTGCAGCTGGTAAAGGAGGAGCTATGTTTAATTATTTTTGATATTTTGCAGATATTATTTTTGCTCATTTTACAGTTTTTCATCTAATTAATTAACTTAATTAATATCTAATTTATGTAACTTACATTATTTTACTAGTATTTTTGCTGCTATTTTATAATATTAAGAAATTATATTTTACTATTTTTTGTGATATTTTAAATGTTTGTATCTTAGTAATATTTCTTTGATATTTTACTAATGTTTTCTGGACATTTTATTATGTACATCACGTTGATGTTGTAGCTGATCAAGATAGAGCTCATCTGAATTATTTTTTGGATGTTATGATTTTTTTGCATATTCTACAATTTTTTTGTGATAAATTTATTAATGTTGCTCTGATATTTAACATTTTATATTTTACAGATTTATTTTACTGATATCTCGGATTGTCTGGATATTAATGATATAATAAGAAATGCTTACAAATATGCATCAAATACATGTAATTCATAATCACAGTGTAAATAAGTACAATATTTCCCTGAGAGATGTAGTGAAGTAGTAAAGTAGTAAAGTACAAGTACCTCAGAATTATACTTACTTGGTAAAT
>CAMQGK010000549.1:962500-1082500 GCA_947000775.1 Pterois miles
TGGAAATAATGCTTATAATGTACAGTCCTTGGTTTGTATAAAACAGATTTCACATATCTATGGAGGATGGAACCTGCCAAAATCAAAAATAAATTAATAAATAAACAAATGACTTGATAGATAAATATGTCATAAAATGTAGCAAAAACAATTTTAAAATAAATGTAGACATTAATTGAGTTGATGATATGTAACATAAAATGATATTTATGATTTAGTTTCCCCTTCATTTGCATAATGAGTCAGAAATGCATTAAGAAATGTAAAAAGACAAGAATACAAAATATATAATTTTGGAGAAACAACTAATGAGTGGAAAGTAAATGCAAAAATACATAAATAAATACACATTTAAAAACATGTAAAATAAATAAAATTGCAAAAATAAATAAATACATATGAAAATATTACACAGAAAACTAAATAAATAAGGGAGTTAATGCAAAGATGAATAAATAAAGAAGCAAATTGAAACAGAAGTATTAATTTGTGTACACTACCTTCCAAAAATGGCCATTTCCCCTTTTTCCTATAGTTAGGTTTTTTGTTAATTTTGAGAAATAATAATTGAATAAAAATGAATCTAAATTCAGATATAATGTCCCAAAATTTTGATTTACTGTAAGATTTTCTTTTGTCTTTTTGAATCTGTTTATTTCCTGGCAGTATTTGTCTTCCGTACCGTGAGCCTGCCCCGGTTAAATCGGTTGTTTTGTGTCGGCTCAGATCGGTCGGTGCCTGCGCCTTTAAGAAGCCTGTTGCGCTCGTTTCACTGGCGCTCCGATGACGACATGCTGTTATTTTTAACGCAGTGACCTCATCCTCTCTGATGGCAGCGGCAGCGCTTCAGCAGCGAGTCTCCCTCCTCTTCCTCCTCTTCTTCTCCTCTTCTTCACCTCCAACTGTAGCTCGTCTTCTCCTCCCGTCTCTCCTTCACCTCCGTCCAGCCTCCGCTCATCTCCAGACCGACCCGGACGGTTCAGGAGCCGTTTGGACTTTTGACGTCGAATTTTCAAACGGTGAGTTAACCGTTAAAATCCTGGTTTAAAGTCTGAATCTGGTAAAGTTCCGTTAACGGGCCCCGAAGTTAACGTGTAGTCGGTGCAGCCGGTAACGAGGCGGAGGGAGGCTGTTTTTACCGGAGTCGGCCTGGCGGTCAGTCGGTCGGTAACACCGACACGGACCCGACAAAATGTCAGAGGACGGCTAACTGCTAGCTAACCGTAACTGCGAGCTAAAATGTCTCCGGATACATCTACAAGTTCACACAAAGTCCCCGAGTACACACATTTACCCACGAAGTACTGTGAACAGTACTTTCTACTAGCGGACACGTCCTTCAGTTACACCAAACCTCCTTTAAAAAACAGCACATTTAAGCACAGCAGTGTTGATGACATTAACACCTAATACCACCTTAAAGAAACCCCGTAACTGGTACTAATTTATAACCAGTGTCCTGAAAGTTCGACCCAAACTTCATTTACACACAAAACACAATTATTTTTTAGCTGACATTCAAGTTCAAACCTCAGATTGACGTGAATCCGTCTTATTTAAAGCTAAAACTGAATAATGTGTGAACATTATTACATTATAACAGTTCAGCCAAACTGTCACCGACACGTTTACTCAGTAAATATTCACATTTCAGCAGATTTTAGTCTACGTTACTTGATCATACCACCTTAAACAAACCCCAGAGTGGTCAGCTCAGATTATTGTTTATAATAACTACAATTATGAATATTGGACGAAACACTAACAACATCTAAATATGTTGAGACTCAGTTAAATACTGTTTTTGGTAGCTGACACATTAGAGCTGAATCTAACATTTCCATTGATCACCCCTTGAATAATGAAAACCTCCTTTAAATAACAGGAATGTTTAGTTAATGGGTGTTCATTACCTTAGTTTTTTATTCCACCTTAGAGAAAACCCTTAACTGTTGATCATTAACATAACGTAACTTCTGAAAATGTAAAATTTAACCCAAACTCAAAGTGTACACTCATTTGCTTTCAATGGTGTTTATGCACTTTTTATTAGCTAAGATTAAAGTTAAATCTTACCTAGCCCTTAACCTCCCTCTAATACCAAACCTCCTTGAAATAACAGCAGATTTTAGTAGATGATGACTATTAACTACATTAGTCTTTGTTTCCACCGTAGAAAACCCCTTAATGTTTTATAACACTTTATAATTAATAACAAATGTCATGAAAGTGAGAAGAAAATGACCATTAAACTATTTTATAATAATTTTTCATTCATTTACCGTTTACACAACTTTTTAATAGCTGACATTGCTGTTAAATCTTTGATTTCCATTAATCTCCAGAATAACACATATTTTTAGAAAATGATGAGTATACATACATCATCTTAATAATAAAATATCCTGAAAGTTAAAAGAAAATATCACCCAAATGTGTTAAAAGTTTTGTTAAACGTTTATATGTGTTAACATAAGCTTTTATGAGCTGCAATTATAGTTCAACCAAACCTCCATAAAAATAAAGATGTTTTTAGTAACACCTTAAACAAACTCCTTAATCTGTGATCTGAAGAATACCTTAATCTCAAAAGCCTTATTTGTTTGTTTGAGGGCAGCGTGACCCGAGGAGTTAAGGAGCTCAGGGGTCATTTAATGGAAAAAAAAACATTTAATGGATTTTTTTCACTTTAATAAAAGCTAATAACAGCTCGTAAACCAACAGCAACAATATTACAACCTCACTGTGTCAGCAGAGCACACAAACCCCTTAAAATCCACAATACTCACTTTAAAATGTACTTTAAATGACACATCTGGAGTTAATGGAGACATTTAAGAGACAAGATAAAGATCTTTGGTCATATAGGTTGGACATTATATGGTCATATATATTGGTCATATAATCAAAATGCAGACAGACTAAATTTCCTTAATCAGGTGGTGTTTTTATTTTCTCTTTGAGCAGCAGCAGCACTGGTTGATGACCCTCATTAAGTCTTTTATATGTTAATATATATAACTGTTAAAATGTAGGTTCATGTCACATCATCTCGTCCTGTATGCTGCTGATGTTTTATTGTGATTTTAGTCTCAGTAGCCTCGTTTACATGCACCACATTTTACTTAGCGTCCAATCCGGACGCTAAGTAAAATGATCCGATCATGACGTGCGTATACGTACACCGACTGTTTAACCAGAATAAATTCTATTGTCTAATTCTTCACAAATACATGAAGAAGAAGAAGCTGCACTTCGCCTGTAAACAAACGTCTGATCCAATGGGTGTGTACGTGACACCGATCGGAACAACGATCGGAACAACGATCGGAATAAACCACCTCTCTCATTCAGAATGTAAACGCAGCTGATGGTTTGATTTCAGCAGATTAAAGGTTAAAACATGACAGTGAGCCGCGAGGTGTCGTCGACCTGGTGATATGTAGCAGGGATGCTAATATCAACCGTTTAACGTATTAACGCTATCGGTTAAAACGGTTAAAAGAAATATTAATAATTCATTAAAAAGCTAAGAAAAACTCAGAGGAGCATCTCGTCACTAAGGAGAAAAGCTGGTCCACCTTAAGAGTCCACCTTAAGAGAGAGCCGGTGCAGATACAGGAAGTTGTCTCTGGACTTCCAGCTGAGGAGATGTAGCTTGTAGCCTCGTAGCATTTATTCACCGACAAGTAAACTGAACACACACTGTCTGCTACAGCTACACTCACAGCTACACCACCACCAACACACACACACTGTCTGCTACAGCTACGCTCACAGCTACACCACCAACACACACACACACTGTCTGCTACAGCTACGTTCACAGCTATAACACCACCAACACACACACACACTGTCTGCTACAGCTACGTTCACAGCTACAACACCACCAACATACACACACACTGTCTGCTACAGCTACGCTCACAGCTATAACACCACCAACACACACACACTGTCTGCTACAGCTACGTTCACAGCTATAACACCACCAACACACACACACACTGTCTGCTACAGCTACGCTCACAGCTACACCACCACCACCACACACACACACTGTCTGCTACAGCTACGCTCACAGCTACACCACCACCACCACACACACACACTGTCTGCTACAGCTACGCTCACAGCTATAACACCACCAGCACACACATACACACACTCACCACCACACACACACACACACACACACTGTCTACTACAGCTACGATCACAGCTATAACACCACCAACACACACACACACTCACCACCACACACACACACACACACACACTGTCTGCTACAGCTACGCTCACAGCTACACCACCACCAACACACACACACACTCACCACCACACACACACACACTGTCTGCTACAGCTACGATCACAGCTACAACACCACCACACACACACACTCACCACCACCACACACACACGCTGTCTGCTACAGCTACGATCACAGCTACAACACCACCACACACACACACTCACCACCACCACACACACACACACACACTATCTGCTACAGCTACGTTCACAGCTATAACACCACCAACAAACACACACTCACCACCACACACACACACACACACTGTCTACTACAGCTACGTTCACAGCTATAACACCACCAACATACACACACACCGTCTGTCGGAAACTAGCTGAAGTTACGCTGCAGCGGGAACGAAGCCACAGAGACAGTGAACGCAGCACCGTGGCTGCTACAGTAACTCTGCTGACAGCGACCTAGAGACAGTGAACGCAGCACCGCGGCTGCTACAGTAACTCTCCTGATGGTGAACTGGAGACAGTGAACGCAGCACCGTGGCTGCTACAGTAACTCTCCTGACAGTGAAGTGGAGACAGTGAACGCAGCACCGTGGCTGCTACAGTAACTCTCCTGACGGTGAAGTGGAGACAGTGAACGCAGCACTGTGGCTGCTACAGTAACTCTCCTGGCGGTGAAGTGGAGACAGTGAACGCAGCACCGTGGCTGCTACAGTAACTCTGCTGACAGCGACCTAGAGACAGTGAACGCAGCACCGCGGCTGCTACAGTAACTCTGCTGACAGCGACCTAGAGACAGTGAACGCAGCACCGTGGCTGCTACAGTAACTCTGCTGACAGTGACCTAGAGACGGTGAACGCAGCACCGTGGCTGCTACAGTAACTCTCCTGACGGTGAAGTGGAGTCAGTGAACGCAGCACTGTGGCTGCTACAGTAACTCTCCTGGCGGTGAAGTGGAGACAGTGAACGCAGCACCGTGGCTGCTACAGTAACTCTGCTGACAGCGACCTAGAGACAGTGAACGCAGCACCGTGGCTGCTACAGTAACTCTGCTGACAGCGACCTAGAGACAGTGAACGCAGCACCGTGGCTGCTACAGTAACTCTGCTGACAGTGACCTAGAGACAGTGAACGCAGCACCGTGGCTGCTACAGTAACTCTGCTGACGGTGAACTGGAGACAGTGAACGCAGCAACGTGGCTCTCGTAACTCTCCTGTTGAGTTGAACAGTTGTAGCGTCGGCCCGTCGGACCACGGAGACGAGAGCGACGGCCGGCCGGACCGCACGTTACCGCCGTACGATGACGTTTCCCTCCGTGACGGAGTTAGCGTGCAGCTTTAGCCGTGATGTCTAGCTCTGCTTTTCCAAAGTGTTTCCCTCCTTTACTGGATGTGTAGTGTTTACCAGGCTGGATTTAACATGGAGGGTGGAGGTCGGATCCACGCCCACCCTCCACCCTTTAATACTTTCTGAGGTTTGTTCTGGTCGACGGATACCGAACGGATATGATGTCACGTTACTCAGACTACCACAATAAAAGCGGTAACTTTCTTTTACCTCCACATAGACTCAGGTGAAACAAACATATTGAGTCTCGCTTTAAAAAAATGTATTTAGAAATCTTAAAAAAATATGATAGATAGATGGATCTATTTTTTAAATCACTTGTAGATATTGTCATCCATCAGTTAATTGGTCGGCTGTATTTTCTGTATTTCCGTCTACCTGTGAGCCAGGTAGCTGAGGTGTCAGTAATCAGCTCTGTTGTATTAAATAATACCTGTGTTGGTTTTGGCTGTAGTAGCTGTGATGTCATCGCGGGGTTAAAGTCCTCTGATTGGCTGCTATCACGGCGGCGTTATTAACCTTTGGTCCAAGTCATCAGACAGGTTGAACACACCTGCTGTGATATCTTTATATCCTTGTCAACTGATTGCTATTAAAAAGGACCTATTATGCTTATTTTTATGGAGGACAGAACCTGCCAAGATCAAAAGTAAATAAATAAATATGTCATTAAATGTAGCAAAATGATATTGAAAATAAATGTAGCCATTAATTAATTAATAAAATGTGATATAAAATTGATATTTGTTTTCATTTGCTTTTTTATTTATTATTATTTATTTACTTTCTTTGTTGAATTTTCCCTTTTATTTTGTTTATGTATGTATAGTTATGAATTCCTTAATGTATTTATTTTTGCATTTTTGCATATTTTTATTCATTCACTTATTTTATGCATTTATTCATACATGATTTTCCCTTTGTATTTCATCCTTTATTTTAAGGTATTAAAAGTAAATGTGTGGCCATTCATTAATTGATAAAATAAAAACGAGATGTCTGTCAATTTGCCTCCTCATTTATACAATTATGCAGAAATGCATAAAGAAATGTAAAAAGAAAAGAATAAAGAAATAAATATGTTTTGGGGGAATAAATAGCTGATGAAATGCAAACGGAAAATAAACAAACGCATAAATGGATGCATGCATTTTAAAATAGATATAAAGAAAATAACTGCAAAAATAAATAAAATTAATTGCAAGAATAAATGAATACATTTAAACATGAATAAAAAAAATCACATAAAATTCAACAGAACCAGTAAATAAATAATAATGTTACGATGAATAGATGAAGAAGCAAATGAAAACAAAAACATTGTCACATTTTATCAATTACTTAATGGCTACATTTTTCAATGTTATTGTTGCTATATTTAATGACACTGATGTATTTATTTGAGTCATTTATTTATTTTTTTGGCAGGTTTGATGCTCCATATATTTCAATTTCATTCTCAGAGGAGACAAACAGTCTGTCAGTTGTTCCTCCAAATATTAAAAGTACTGTTTTGACTTAAGTTATATTTGAGGAAGTTGAGAGACGAAAGCAGAAGCCGGACGGACCACAGCAGGTCGTTTGGTTTCAGTAGATGTTTTCTCTTGATTTGATTTTAGTGTGTGATGACCTGTGAATCCTCCCCATCATCACTCAGATATGTTTTATGAGATAATGAGAGTGTGATGCTGTTCAGATCTGTTTGGAGGGTTTGTAGCCGGTAATTAGACCGAGATCAGATGTCTGCAGAGGAATGTCCCGGCTTGAAGGAACATAATTGAATCTCATTTCTGCTGGTTTCTAGTGTGAAGTGGAACACGATGTTGGAGACGCCGCCTCAGGCTGTTTTCACTGCTTCTGAACTCTCACATTATGTATAGTTTCATTACACTTCCTCTCAACGCAGAGGTGTTGTACTCTTTTAACTAACCAGGACTGTTTGGAGATTAATTTGATTTGAATAGTTTTATTCAAGATTTGTTGGATTTTATACACATGTAGGATTTAGGTTTGCCTAGAAAATTGCAGGGCGCCCTGTTGACTGTTTAAATGACTAATCAGTTGTTTTGGTCTTAGTTGGCTAAGATTTCTTTGGCTGATTAGTTGTTTTTTAATGCTTTTTTCATGCGCATCTCTGGTAAACAGCAGATTTAAAGTGGTGCTTTTGTGTGATTCTTTGTGGAGAAACTCAGTTTTAAAGATCTGTTCATTAAAGTGTAGCATTCAGTGTTAGTCGACTAAATTAAATTAAAAGTAAATTAACAAATTTTTTGGGTCAAGGACAGTCCCAGTTTTTACAAAACATTATCAGTGATGTATGGGAGGTTTTTGGTGAAACTGACATTAACTATGAGCTCGTAACTGCCTCATAATCAATAAATAAATCATGCTAAAATTTATAAAAACAGCAAAGACTTAGCATCTTATTGAAATCAAACTCAGACTTGTGAAAGCTGGTGTTAGCGATCACAGCAGATATTAGCGTCCGTCATCTGACTATGTGCTGATAACATGGTAACACTGCGTAACACCATGTAACACCGTACAACACAGCGTGACACAGCATAACACCGGGTAACACTTGAAACCGCGTATCACCGCGTATCACCACATAACACCACGTATCACCACATAACACCACGTATCACCACGTATCACCACATAACACCACGTATCACCACATAACACCACGTATCACCACGTATCACCACATAACACCACGTATCACCACGTATCACCACATAACACCACGTATCACCACGTATCACCACATAACACCACGTATCACCACGTATCACCACATAACACCACGTATCACCACGTATCACCACGTATCACCACATAACACCACATATCACCACGTATCACCACATAACACCACATATCACCAGGTATCACCACGTATCACCACATAACACCACATATCACCACGTATCACCACGTATCACCACATAACACCACGTATCACCACATAACACCACATATCACCACGTATCACCACGTATCACCACATAACACCACGTATCACCACGTATCACCACGTATCACCACATATCACCACATAACACCACGTATCACCACGTATCACCACATAACACCACGTATCACCACGTATCACCACGTATCACCACGTAACACCAGGTATCACCACATAACACCACGTATCACCACGTATCACCACGTATCACCACGTAACACCACGTATCACCACGTATCACCACATAACACCACGTATCACCACATAACACCACGTATCACCACATAACACCACGTATCACCACATATCACCCGATCACCACGTATCACCACATAACACCACGTATCACCACGTATCACCGCGTATCACCACATAACACCATGTATCACCACGTATCACTATGTATCACCACATAACACCACATATCACCACATAACACCAGGTATCACCGCGTATCACTGCGTATCACCACGTATCACCACATAAGAAGAAGAAGAAGAAGAAGAAGATCAACCTTTATTAGTCCCACAGTGGGGAAATTCAATTTACACTCTGTTTAACTTATACATGGTACATGCACACAACACACACACATGCAGTAATGGAGAGATGTCAGAGTGAGGGGGCTGCTCCTGACAAGCGCCCCGAGCAGTTGGGGGTTTGGTGCCTTGCTCAGGGGCACCTCGGCAGTGCCCAAGAGGTAAACTGGCACCTCTCCAGCTACCAGTTCACACTCAGTTTTTGGTCCATGTCGGGACTTGAACCGGTGACCCTACGGTTCCCAAGCCAACTCCCTACAGACTGAGCTACTGCCGCCCCCACGTATCACCACATAACAAAAACCACGTATCACCACGTATCACCACGTATCACCACATAACACCACGTATCACCACGTATCACCACATAACACCACGTATCACCGCGTATCACCACGTATCACCACGTATCACCACATAACACCACGTATCACCACATAACACCACATATCACCACATAACACCACATATCACCACGTATCACCACATAACACCACATATCACCGCGTATCACCACGTATCACCGCGTATCACCACATAACACCACGTATCACCACGTATCACCACGTATCACCACATAACACCACATATCACCACATATCACCACATATCACCACGTATCACCACATATCACCACGTATCACCATGTATCACCACATAATACCACGTATCACCACATATCACCACGTATCACCGCGTATCACAGCGTATCACAGCGTATCACCACAAAACACCACATATCACCACATAACACCACATATCACCATGTATCACCACATAATACCACGTATCACCACATATCACCACGTATCACCGTGTATCACCACATAATACCACGTATCACCGCGTATCACCACGTATCACCACGTATCACAGCGTATCACCACAAAACACCACATAACACCACGTATCACCGTGTATCACCACATAACACCACATATCACCACATAACACCACGTATCACCACATAACACCACGTATCACCACGTATCACCACATATCACCACATATCACCACGCATCACCACGTATCACCACATATCACCACATAACACCACGTATCACCACATAACACCACGTATCACCACGTATCACCACGTATCACCACATATCACCACGTATCACCACGTATCACCGCGTATCACAGCGTATCACCACAAAACACCACATATCACCACATAACACCACATATCACCATGTATCACCACATAATACCACGTATCACCACATATCACCACGTATCACCGTGTATCACCACATAATACCACGTATCACCGCGTATCACCACGTATCACCACGTATCACAGCGTATCACCACAAAACACCACATAACACCACGTATCACCACATAACACCACGTATCACCGTGTATCACCACATAATACCACGTATCACCACATATCACCACATATCACCACGTATCACCACGTATCACCACATAACACCACGTATCACCACATAACACCACGTATCACCACGTGATAGCGTCTGGCGTCTGATGGCGTCTGAAGGCGTGTGATGGCGTGTGAAGGCGTGTGATGGCATCTGATGGCGTCTGATGGCGTCTGAAGGCGTATGATGGCGTGTGATGCCGTCTGAAGGCGTGTGATGGCGTGTGATGTCGTCTGAAGGCGTGTGATGGCGTCTGAAGGCGTGTGATGGCGTGTGAAGGCGTGTGATGGCATCTGATGGCGTCTGATGGCGTCTGAAGGCGTATGATGGCGTGTGATGCCGTCTGAAGGCGTGTGATGGCGTGTGATGTCGTCTGAAGGCGTGTGATGGCGTCTGAAGGCGTGTGATGGCGTGTGATGTCGTCTGAAGGCGTGTGATGGCGTCTGAAGGCGTGTGATGGCGTCTGAGGCGTATGATGGCGTGTGATGGCGTGTGATGCCGTCTGAAGGCGTGTGATGGCGTCTGAAGGCGTGTGATGGCGTCTGATGGCGTCTGATGGCGTCTGAAGGCGTATGATGGCGTCTGATGCCCTCTGATGCCGTCTGAAGGCGTGTGATGGCGTCTGAAGGCGTGTGATGGCGTCTGAAGGCGTGTGAAGGCGTGTGATGGCGTCTGATGCCGTCTGATGGCGTCTGATGCCGTCTGATGGCGTCTGAAGGCGTGTGATGGCGTCTGATGCCGTCTGAAGGCGTCTGAAGGCGTCTGATGGCGTCTGATGGCGTCTGAAGGCGTCTGAAGGTGTCTGAAGGCGTGTGATGGCGTCTGATGGCGTCTGATGGCGTGTGATGGCGTCTGATGGCGTCTGAAGGCGTGTGATGGCGTCTGATGGCGTCTGAAGGCGTGTGATGGCGTCTGAAGGCGTCTGAAGGCGTCTGATGGCGTCTGAAGGCGTCTGAAGGTGTCTGAAGGCGTGTGATGGCGTCTGAAGCCGTCTGAAGGCATGTGATAGCGTCTGAAGGTGTCTGAAGGTGTCTGAAGGTGTCTGAAGGCGTCTGAAGGCGTCTGATGCCGTCTGATGGCGTCTGATGCCGTCTGAAGGTGTCTGAAGGTGTCTGAAGGCGTCTGAAGGCGTCTGAAGGCGTCTGAAGGTGTGTGATGGCGTCTGAAGGCGTCTGAAGGCGTCTGAATGCCGTGTGATGGCGTCTGAAGGCGTCTGATGCCGTCTGAAGGCGTCTGAAGGTGTCTGAAGGCGTGTGATGGCGTCTGAAGGCGTCTGATGGGTTGAAGGTGTCTGAAGGCGTCTGAAGGCGTCTGAAGGGTGTGATGGCGTCTGAAGGCGTCTGAACGCGTCTGAAGGCGTCTGATGCCGTCTGAAGGCGTCTGAAGGTGTCTGAAGGTGTCTGAAAGCGTGTGATGCCGTCTGAAGGCGTCTGATGCCGTCTGAAGGCGTTTGAAGGTGTCTGAAGGTGTCTGAAGGCGTGTGATGGTGTCTGAGGCGTCTGAAGGCATGTGATAGCGTCTGAAGGCGTGTGATAGCGTGTGGGCTGCTAGAAGAGAAACATGTTTGGGGATTTTCCTGTTGTGTCAGCTCTGTAACTGCTGGTTTTACAACATGAGGGAATTTCCTGCTGCAGATCAGTGAGCCAGCGTGCAGAGAAGAACGCCGTCTGACAGGAAGTTGACCTCTGACTCTGACTCTGACCTGGCTGACTCTGACTCTGACTCTGACCCTGACCTGGCTGACTCTGACTCTGACACTGACTCTGACTCTGACCCTGACCTGGCTGACTCTGACTCTGACTCTGACTCTGACCTGGCTGACTCTGACTCTGACTCTGACCCTGACCTGGCTGACTCTGACTCTGACACTGACTCTGACTCTGACCCTGACCTGGCTGACTCTGACTCTGACTCTGACCCTGACCTGGCTGACACTGACTCTGACTCTGACTCTGACCCTGACTCTGACTCTGACCCTGACCTGGCTGACACTGACTCTGACTCTGACTCTGACTCTGACTCTGACACTGACACTGACTCTGACACTGACTCTGACACTGACTCTGACCCACATAACACCACGTATCACCACATAACACCGCGTATCACCACATATCACCACATATCACCACATAACACCACGTAACACCACGTACCACCGTGTACCACCGTGTACCACCGTGTACCACCGTGTAACACCGCGTGCCACCGCGTACCACCGCGTACCACCGCGTACCACTGTTTTCAGCAGTCTCCAGTGGTTTATGGGATGAGTCGGTCCTTCACTCCTGACATAGTTACATCCAGTCTTGTAACTTTGTCTTGTTTCTGTTTTTGAGTGTTGTTTTTGCTGTGAATCAAATGTTTTATGGTCACAATTCATCGACTAGTTGATGAGTCGGTTCCAGGATGAATACTCTTTAAGGGTTTTCTGGGAGTGAATGAATCAGTGGATGGATGGATGGATGGATGGATGGATGGATGGATGGGATTTTCACTTCCTGAACCAGAGTGTTTCTGGGTTCGGATCATTAAATGTTAAATATGTGACTCTGTTCATTCAGTCGGAGTCAGAAACACTGAAGCAGTCTGAGGACACGTCAGGAATTAAACTGTTCCGGTATATTTGGAGCTGGTTGAGAGTTTTCTGGGCTCACGCTGTGTGTGAAGGCGTCTGAAGGCGCGTGATGGCGTGTGATGGCGTGTGATGGCGTGTGATACCGTCTGATGGCGTGTGATACCGTCTGATGGCGTCTGATGCCGTCTGATGGCGTCTGAAGGCATGTGATGGCGTCTGATGCCGTCTGATGCCGTCTGAAGGCCGTCTGAAGGCGTGTGATGGCGTCTGATGCCGTCTGAAGCGTCTGAAGGTGTCTGAAGGCATGTGATGGCGCTGATGCCGTCTGATGCCGTCTGATGCCGTCTGAAGGGTGTGATGGCGTCTGATGCCGTCTGAAGGCGTTTGAAGGTGTCTGAAGGCGTGTGATAGCGTCTGATGCCGTCTGATGCCGTCTGAAGGCATGTGATGGCGTCTGATGCCGTCTGATGCCGTCTGATGGCGTCTGAAGGGGTGTGATGGGGTCTGATGGGGTCTGATGCCGTCTGAAGGGGTTTGAAGGGGTGTGAAGGGGGGTGAGAGGGGGTGAGGGGGGGCTGAAGGCGTCTGAAGGCGTGTGCTAGCGTGTGGGCTGTAGAAGAGCAACATGTTTGGGGATTTTCCTGTTGTGTCAGCTCTGTAACTGCTGGTTTTACAACATGAGGGAATTTCCTGCTGCAGATCAGTGAGCCAGCGTGCAGAGAAGAACGCCGTCTGACAGGAAGTTAACCAGATCTACTTCAATCAGCCAGTTCATGGCGGACGTGGGGTTATTACTACACGCTGTGTCCCTTTAATATCACTGTATGGATCGAACAACCTCCGCTAATGGGACAGTGTCTGTTCTTTAAGCTGATGAAGGTTTTCCTTTTCCCCAGCAGATGAATCTTCATCATTTGATGACCTTCTGACCTGGCTGACTCTGACTCTGACCTGGCTGACTCTGACTCTGACTCTGACCCTGACCTGGCTGACTCTGACTCTGACCCTGACTCTGGCTGACGCTGACTCTGACTCTGACCCTGACCTGGCTGACTCTGACTCTGACCCTGACCCTGACTCTGACCTCTGACTCTGACTCTGACCCTGACCTGGCTGACTCTGACTCTGACTCTGACCCTGACTTTGACTCTGACCCTGACCCTGACCCTGACTCTGACTCTGACTCTGACCTGGCTGACCCTACTCTGACTCTGACTCTGACCCTGACCCTGACTCTGACTCTGACTCTGACCTGGCTGACTCTGACTCTGACCCTGACCTGGCTGACTCTGACTCTGACTCTGACCCTGACCTGGCTGACTCTGACCCTGACCCTGACCCTGACCTGGCTGACTCTGACCCTGACCCTGACTCTGACTCTGACCTGGCTGACTCTGACTCTGACCCTGACACTGACCTGGCTGACTCTGACTCTGACTCTGACTCTGACTCTGACTCTGACCTGGCTGACTCTGACTCTGACCCTGACCCTGACCTGGCTGACTCTGACTCTAACTCTGACTCTGACCTGGCTGACTCTGACTCTGACCCTGACCCTGACCTGGCTGACTCTGACTCTGACCTGGCTGACCCTGACTCTGACCCTGACCTGGCTGACTCTGACTCTGACCCTGACTCTGACCTGGCTGACTCTGACTCTGACCCTGACCTGGCTGACTCTGACTCTGACCCTGACTCTGACTCTGACTCTGACTCTGACCCTGACCCTGACCCTGACTCTGACTCTGACTCTGACCTGGCTGACCCTGACCCTGACTCTGACTCTGACTCTGACCTGGCTGACCCTGACTCTGACTCTGACTCTGACCCTGACCTGGCTGACTCTGACTCTGACCCTGACTCTGACTCTGACTCTGACTCTGACTCTGACCCTGACCCTGACTCTGACTCTGACTCTGACCTGGCTGACCCTGACTCTGACTCTGACTCTGACTCTGACTCTGACCTGGCTGACTCTGACTCTGACTCTGACCTGGCTGACTCTGACTCTGACTCTGGCATGAAATTTACTGTTTGGGTTCCCCAAAGTCACATAATAACACAAAGCAACGGATCGATGCAGCAGTAGAGCTGGACCGAGTAGATCTGTTCACTTCTAACATATAAAAACAGGGACATCAGAAACAACTCAGTAAGGCATTAATTCATTTATAAAATGTGACATAAATCATTTTTTTTGTTTTAGATTCATTTATTTCTAATAAATAAATATGATTTAATATTGATTAAATACATTTTAATGAATGCAAAAATAAATAAATAAATACGTAAATTAAAGTGGAAAATTTAGACTAGATGATAAGGTATGTAAAGATAAATAAAGGTAAATAAAGATGCAAATTAAAACAGAAATATGGATTTGTCACATTTTAACCAGTTTTTCTAATATTTTTTGGCTCATTTATTGGCATATTTATTTATTTATCCATAGAAAACAGCCAAATGTGCACCTATAATTAGATAATCCTTTAAATATTTAAAATATATTTAAAAGTTTGCTGTCCTTATAAATGACTCAGTAAATAAATAAATATGCCATTAAATGTGCCAAATTATTAAAAATGAATGTAGCCACTGATTAATCAGTAAAATGTGACATAAAATAATAATTCCGATATATTATTTTATTTTTTTTCCTTCCCTATTAATTCTGTTAATTAAAAGCAATTGCAAAAATTAATTAAAAAAAAATAAAAAATTAAGATAAATAAACGTGGAATGAATAGAAGACTAGATAGGTAAATACTTTATTTAATTTTAAATTACATAATTTAATAATGAATAAATAGTCTTAAGTAAATACAAATTAAATGCAGAAATCAATAAATGAATTTTAATAAATAAATAAATGTGGAAAATTTACAGAAGACTAAATAGATAGAAAGATAAGTTAGAAAGGTAAATGAATAATGAAGAAATATCAGTTAATGTCACATTTGATCAATTAAAGCCTATATATATTTAGAATGTTACTTTTTGTCCATATTTAATGGCTTATTTAATCATTTATGGAGTCATTATAGTTTTGGCAGATTCTGTCCTCCATACAACAGTCAAACCTAAACCCATAAATAAATAAGTCTTTAAATATTTGTTGCTTTAGTGATTAGTGAGTCAGAACCAGATCATCTGTTCAACAAAAGTTCAACATCACAAACTAACTGATGCAGCAGGAGACCAGCTCCCTGTTCTCAGTCTGGTTCACGGAGTCTGGTGGCTTAGAAGAGAGCAATACACCGGCTCCAGTTTCCTCTTCAACGCCATCCCGCTGGTTTCTAAGCAACGCAGAGACGCCAGGCAGCGCAGGACGCCCACCGGACAGAGAAAACAGAAGATAAATCAGAATGATTTATTCTTTATGAATGTTTGTAGATCAATAACTATAAAGAGACTGAATCCAAATCTGTTTTTGTTTCTGTCTTAGAGTGTGAAACCAGTTCAGCATGAGGACCAGGTTCAAGGTGCTGAGTGATGCCATCAGTGCTCGGTCAAGGAGGAACGCTGCCTTTTGTTTCACGCCTGCTGTGGTGTGAAGGAGACCCCCCCCCCCCCCCCCGCTGGTCTGCACGCCACTGAGAGCCTCGACGCACAGAAACACTCTTCAGTTAGTTAGTGAGTGAGAGCGGGTTTGGTTCCTGCCTTTCAGAGCAGAGTGAGACCTCTCTCTCTCTCTCTGTCTGTCTCTGTGTCTCTCGTCCCGTTCTGGGCTGCCAAGCGCCATCAGGATGACATCATACCCGACCGACACAATGGAGCTGTTGATCCTCTGAGGTTCCTCGCCAGGCTGCGTCACTGCGCTGGACCGCCGGCCCGGGACGCCCAGGAGGAGGAGGAGGAGGCGGAGGAGGGGGAGGAGGACTAGGATCAGGGAGGGAGTGGGGTGGGGTGGGGGGGTGGGGGGAGGGAGGGACCGGGAGGGGGAAGTAGTTTGACATGTCGGAGCATCCTGCGGGACCAGCATCATGGTCCAGGTCCAGGTCCGGGGTGGCGCGGCCCGGAGCGGCGCGGCCCATCGGGGCGGAGGCTCTGGTGGCCCTGCTGGAGGGGGGGCTGGACCGGGTGGTGCTGATCGACAGCCGGCCCTTCGTGGACTACAACGCCTCGCACATCCTGGAGGCGGTCAACGTGAACTGCTCCAAGCTGATGAAGAGGAGGCTGCAGCAGGACAAGGTCCAGATCGCTGAGCTGCTGCAGCACTCAGCCAAGAAGAAGGTAAAAACAGAAAAAAGGGCAGAACCAGCAGGGTCAGAACCAGCAGGGTCAGAACCAGCAGGGTCAGAACCTGGTCCGCTAAACACCAGCTCTGTAGGAGGTCAACGGAACCAGCAGGGTCAGAACCTGGTCCGCTAAACACCAGCTCTGTAGGAGGTCAACGGAACCAGCAGGGTCAGAACCTGGTCCGCTAAACACCAGCTCTGTAGGAGGTCAACGGAACCAGCAGGGTCAGAACCTGGTCCGCTAAACACCAGCTCTGTAGGAGGTCAACAGAACCAGCAGGGTCAGAACCTGGTCCGCTAAACACCAGCTCTGTAGGAGGTCAACAGAACCAGCAGGGTCAGAACCTGGTCCGCTAAACACCAGCTCTGTAGGAGGTCAACAGAACCAGCAGGGTCAGAACCTGGTCCGCTAAACACCAGCTCTGTAGGAGGTCAACAGAACCAGCAGGGTCAGAACCTGGACAGACACAGACACAACAACAAAAAAATTATTATTATTATTATTATTTATTTATGATTATTTATTATTTAGTAATGCATAAATAAATGTAAATAAATAAAAATAAATGCTAAATAAATAAATAATTGAAAAGACGCCATTAGATGTACCAAAAATAATATAAAAAATAAATCTAGATATTAATTAATTGATAAAATGTGACATAAATTAATAATTCCACTTTAATTAGCCTTTAATTAGTATTATTTTCCCTATCAATAAATATGATTTAATGAGTAATGAATAAATATATTTAAATAGAGAAAAGATAAATACAAAATGAATAAATTAAAAAGTTTATACAATTAAATAAATGAGTTGATAATATATAGCTATGCCATTAAATGCACCAAAAATAATACTGAAAATAAAGGTAGCCATTAATTAATTGAGGAAATGTGACATAAATTGATATTTCTTTGTACTAATTCCCCTATCAATACATGAATAAATAAATCTGATTTCAAAATGAAGAAATACATTAAGAAGAAGAAGAAGAAGAAGAAGATAGTCCTTTATTAGTCCCGGAAGGGGAAAAAAAATTTTTTCTTTTGTTAAAAAATAAAAAAAAAAAAAAAAAGATGAACACACACAAAAAAGAGAGAGGGGGGGGAAATTAAAAAAAATGCATTCATTTCTAATCTTATTTTTTTGGACACTGAATGGCATATTTATTTATTTGAGTCTTTTTTTATTTTGGCAGGTTCCATCTTCCATAGAAAACAGCCAAATGTTAACCATAAATAAATAATTTGTCAAATATTTAAAATATATATAAAATTTTGTTGTCACCATAAATGACTCGATAAATAAATAGGTATCCCAGTGAGTACATCCCAATGTACCAAATATAATATTATTTAAAAATGTAGGCATTAATTGATGACTTTTTATTTGTTTTAATCTGCTTCATTTATTTATTTATCTGTTCTTCCCATATCTGTAAATAAATAAAAATAAATAAATTTAATTTAATGATGAATAAATATATTACACTAAATGGAAAATACATACAAGAAATTATCCATTATACAGTTAATTAAAATAAATAAAAGGGAAATTAAATAGAAGACTAGATAGATAGGGGAAGTAATACAAGCGTAAATAAATAAATAAGCAAATTAAAACAAAAGATAAGATAAGATAAGATGAAAATACCAATTTCTGTGTCCAGAGAGGTGAAGGACCGGTGGTGTTACTGTAGATCACGGATACGTTCATGTCCCTCCTTCTGAACCCTAATAAAAATAAATGCAAAAATAAATAAATCTCTTTAAAATTTCATATAAATAAATAAGTAAAAGTGGAGAACCAAGTAGACTAGATAGGAAAGGGAACGTACGTAGTTCTGGTTTTACTTTTATGACTCTAAGGTTCAGTTTTCTTTCATTACATTTAAAAGTAAAATTATTAAACATAAAAATACTGTTGCAGTGTACTTATTATTTAGTTGTCATTTTTTAAAGACTTTAGGAACCTTCCAGTTTTCAGGAGGAGGACCCCCTCCTCCCCATATCTGACGTCTCTCTAACCTCCTCCGGTCGTGGCCGTCCGACCTCACATCGGTATATTTATATTTAACAAAGAGAGGCGGCGAGCTGCGGAGATGCGCCGCCCTTTCTGTGGTGTCGTGTTAAACTGGAATAACGGCTTCGAGGAAGCTCAGCGGCTCCTTTTTATTACTGAGGCAACATTTTCCATCTGATTATGAGCTGTAATTAATCTGTGAGCAATGAAGAGAGAAAGCAGAGTTTCCTCGAGTGAGGGCGAGTTGGAACGCCGCCAAGCCGGCGTGGTTTAGTCTCCGCTGAGAGTCACTGCAGACTCACCACAGCTCAGTTCAGTCCACCCTCTCCGACAGGTCTCAGATCAGCATCGCATGCATGTTTAACCTGGGTAAATGTAGGAAAGGCGTCTGGTATAATGAACTGAATGTGTCTCTTTGTGTCTCTGTGTTGTAGTTGGAGCTGCAGGGTGATCAGGAGGTGGTCGTTTACGATCAGACTTCTTCAGATCCGGCGTCTCTCAGCTCCGAGTCTTTCCTCAGCGTCCTGCTGGTGAAACTGGAGAGAAGCTTCCCCTCCGTACACCTGCTCTCAGGTCAGTACCAGTACTAGTCCCAGTTTATACCCAGGCGACGGAGACTAATCCCAGTCTGAAGTGCCTGGAGCCCAAGACTAGTCAGAGTCAGAAGATCCACAAGACTAGGGGTCCTGTCTTACACCTGGACCTCAGGTGACATAGCTGGTATGTACTCGCGTCCATCTGTGCACCCATGGGTGTGTTGGTCTTAAAATGAGGTAGTACAAAGAGATTGACCAACAAAAACCTGATCTAAAGTCTGGTGCAGTATTTTCCTGCTGTTTAAAGGGCTCATTATGCAGATAGAAAGATGTGTCTACAGGCAGCTTCACAACTCGTATTCACTCTGCTGGTTACACAAAGGGACGAAGCAGCTCCTCATCCTCAGTTAAACACTGTGTCAACACTACAACAACGTTTTTATTTGTTTATGATAACACTAAATTAAGAATATAATGAAATACGGCTCTCAGCCATTCTGTAGTGATCAACCTGCAGTGCTCTCAGCGCTCCTCGCCACGACCAGAGAGTTCACTGACATGACCAGAGAGGTCGCTGGTGTGACCAGAGGTCGCTGATGTGACCAGAGAGATCACTGGTGTGACCAGAGAGATCGCTGGTGTGACCAGAGAGGTCGCTAGTCTGACCAGAGGTCGCTGATGTGACCAGAGAGATCGCTGGTGTGACCAGAGAGATCGCTGATGTGACCAGAGAGGTCGCTGGTGTGACCAGAGAGGTCGCTGGTGTGACCAGAGGTCGCTGATGTGACCAGAGAGATCACTGGTGTGACCAGAGAGATCGCTAGTCTGACCAGAGAGGTCGCTGGTGTGACCAGAGGTCGCTGATGTGACCAGAGAGATCACTGGTGTGACCAGAGAGATCGCTGGTGTGACCAGAGAGGTCGCTAGTCTGACCAGAGGTCGCTGATGTGACCAGAGAGATCGCTGGTGTGACCAGAGAGATCGCTGATGTGACCAGAGAGGTCGCTGGTGTGACCAGAGAGGTCGCTGGTGTGACCAGAGGTCGCTGATGTGACCAGAGAGATCACTGGTGTGACCAGAGAGATCGCTAGTCTGACCAGAGGTCGCTGATGTGACCAGAGAGATCACTGCCATGACCAGAGAGGTCGCTGACATGACCAAAGAGATCACTGACGTGACCAGAGAGATCACTGACGTGACCAGAGAGATCACTGCCGTGACCAGAGAGGTCACTGATGTGACCAGAGAGATCACTGCCGTGACCAGAGAGGTCACTGCCGTGACCAGAGAGGTCACTGATATGACCAGAGAGGTCACTGATGTGACCAGAGAGATCACTGCCGTGACCAGCGCGACCAGAGAGGTCGCTGCCGTGACCAGAGAGATCACTGCCGTGACTAGAGAGGACACGGTGGTCACACGTCTCTGTGGCGTCTCCTCCCATCATCCCTCTGTATGTGTGAGTGTAGATAATTGCAGACTGAATACAGCCTCTTACTTTGTGCTGATTATGAGCTGTTTAACCAGTAACGTGGAGTTGGACCTAAATGGCTCTCAGACTGCGCTGTAGATGGTTAAACTGGGACTAGTTGGAGTAAAACCCCCCTGAGACCGAGACTAGTCGGAGGTTACAGGGGAAACTTGCTGATTAATGTTCTTTAAACCAGCCTCCATGATGTTTCCAGAGTGTTTTTGTTGCTGCTGTCGAGGGTCTCTTGTGATAAAGCGGTTTATTAGTTTGACCGGCAGGCGGGTCGACTGCAGGCGTACTCCCTTCTTTCCACTGAGGGTTTCGTTATGTAACCATGATGTCATGCTGTTCTGGCGACTCCACCCTCACATGTAAAAAAAGACCAAAACCATTCGGTCCAAGGTTTCACCGTTACACAACAACCACTGCTATCTGCTGAGGGCGCATGAGGAGCCTGATCATCAGCATTTGAACAGGAGGAGTTTAAATCATTCTGACTTTCATTAAGAGGCTGGAGCAGGAAACGATGGAAACACAGACAGCAGAACTTTAATCACTAAAGATCAGAAAACTGAATGATTTTGATCAAATATTAACCATGAACACACTGTAGTTTATTCACCGTCCGTCACGAGCGCCACATCTGGATTCATCCGCGGCTGAAAATAGTCCCAACTAATGCTCTAGTTCCTGCTGCTGGTTTGATTAAAACTTAAAAACCTTTAAACCTTAAAAAATAAATCAAATTTGGCTGAAACGTTGACTCGGACTGATTAGATTCTGCTGGTCAAAGGTCACTGTGACCTCAGAGCACGTTTCTGGCCATAACGCAAGAATTCATGTTAATTATGATAATTTGACAGAAATGTCTAACAGGATAAAGTGATGAAGTGATGACTCTGGGCAGACATGGATGTAAACTGACCGCGAAGACGTAACTTGTTTCAACGTGAAACCGTGTTTATAGTTTATGTCTTCAGGAGGAACCAATGAGCTCAGAGCTGAGAGACACAGACAGGAAGTCAGACAGCATAGAGAGACGGACCAGATTATATGCATAAAAACGGAAAATCATGAAAACACATAAAAATTGTAATAAAAATGATCTGTCCTATGAAGTTTTATTAAGGAAAATCCCTCTAAATAAATGAGTCTCCTCTCTGTTTTAATGTATTTAATATGAAATATAATACAGAGCCACAGTACAGACGCCATGATGGAGAAGAGAGGACGTATAGGTATGACATATAGATACAGATATAAAACAGGTATTGATCAGCTTCATGTTGGAGCTGCAGAGGATCAGAGCAGAGACTGGTTGCCTGGCAACCAGTGTAGAGGAGGATCCATCTGTAGCTGGAGGAGCAGACTGATCAATACAACTGATCAGAGATCAGATTTTCCATCATTCATCTCCAGTAGCTGTGGTTACATGGTGGATATACATCGATCACATAACAACAACATTATGACCGCTGAATAACATTATTTGATTATCACTGATTAATATAAACTCTGGGAAAAACAGAGTTAATAAATCAGTGTTTGAAGAAGAAGAAGAAGAAGAAGATCAAATTTTATTATTCCCACATTGGGGAAAATTAATTTTAAATTTTTTAAAATCATACATGGTACATGAAGACATGAAAAAAAAAAAAAAGAAGTAATGGAGAGATGTAGAGGGGGGGGGGTGCTCCTGAAAAGGGGCGGGGGGGGTGGGGGGGTTGGGGGCTTGGGGGGGGGGAACGGGGGGGTGGAAAAGAAGAAAACCGCCACCTCTCAAGAAACAAATTAAAATTTAGTTTTTGGGGCGTGGAGGGAATTGGACCGGAGACCCCACGGCACCCAAACCCAAACCGAAAAAACTGCGGCCCCCCCCACCACAAAAAAAAACAAAACAAAACAAAAAACAACAAAAAAACAAACAAAAAAAAAAAAAAACACACGAAAATCACTAAAAATCACCACCACCAAACACAAAAAAACAAAAAAAAACATCACCAACCATCACCACCTAAAACGACACATAACAAAACATAACACAACAACAAAAAACATAACAAAACAACACCAAACAACACGTAGCACCAAGAAACACCAAATAACACCAAAAAACACCAAAAAACAACAAAAAACATATAACAATACCAAGCAACACCACCAAACAACACCAAACAACACAACAAAACACAACAAAAAACACAACAAAACAAAAAAACACAAAAAAAAACAAAAAAAAACAAAAAAACACAATAAAACACAAAAAAGTTTTCCTCTTAACACTATACAAAAATTTTTATTTATGCCGGGGGGGGAGGGGGAACTTCCGCTCCCCAGGCCAATCCCCCAAACCCAAGAGAAAGCCCCTGTTGGATTATATCCCGTTGTTATAATGCTAATTATCATTATCAGTGTGTTTGACATGGTTGAATGCCTGTTTATTGATCTTCACAGTGATCCAGCTTGTGAGCATCATGTATTTGCAGGATGAGCAGCACAGCTGAATTGTGGGTAACGACCAGGTGAAATTAGACCGAAGAGCTCCACTGATTGGCAGCAAATCATCTGATGTCAGAGAAGAGACCTAAATGTTGAACTGAGCCATGCTGGTTTTAAAACGCTGACTTTTCAGAATGAACCGGATCACTTTGTGGTCCTGTGGTCTGGTCTGGTCTGGTGGAACCTGGAGCCCAGAACCAGTCAACACCAACAGGAGAAGACGCTAATCTCACCTGGTCACTACCCACATAATCAGCTGTGCTGCTCATCACACTAAAACACGATCCTCACAAGCTGGAAGCTCTGTATTCGACGCCATGTAAGCAGGCTGTGTCTACATGTCGGTTCCTGTCAGGTGGGTTCTCCGGGTTCTCCCACCTGTTTCCTGGTCTGTGTGAGGGGAAGTCCAGTCTGGTTCCCTCCTGTATGTCTCAGCCCTGCCTCCCCGTCACCAACACCGGACCGACCCGCATCCTGCCTCACCTGTACCTGGGCTGCCAGAGAGACGTCCTCAACAAGGTAACAGACAGTATGTCCCACAGTGGAGGGCCAGTAGCCCATACTAATATTAATATTAATATCAATACTAATATTAATACTAATATCAATATTAATATTAATATTAATATTAATATTAGTATTAATATTAATATTAATATTAGTATCATAGTAGTGTCACAGTGATGCTGTCTCAAGTCTTTGTCGTCCACCTGTTGATTCAGAACCTGGTTCTGCTCTACTTGTTGTACTGGTCCTAACGGCACCTACAAGATTTCTCAGACTTATCTTATCTAACAACCAATCAGAGCTGATCTGGAGTCTCTGATCAGCTGTCAATCACTACATAACATCCTACATAGACTTCAGGACTGGAAGACAAAAAACTGAGAGGTGAAAATCGACCTCACTCATTCTGAACACAGCGTAAAGATTTTCCTTAAAGTCCAGGTTAAGGTCTCCTTAAAGTAAAAGTGGTTGCACAAAACACCCTCAAGTCTTCTCCCTTCTGCTTAATGCTTTCTTAAAACTGCTATTTTCTGTTTTCTCCTTATCTTGGTCTTATACTTCAGGAATCCCTTAAAGTGAGATAAACCATTGCACAAAGCCCTTTGGAAAATAATTAAGGGGCCTGTGACTCTCCCTTAATGGCTTTATGGTGATGAATGAAAAAGATGAGGGATGTGGAGTGTGACCCGCCTGCTGATCACCATGGTAACGTGTTTTAACCATCTACAGGCCGACTGTGTGGGGCCATACAGATACAGGCACTCAAATGGTCTCCATGGAAACGGAGGAGTTTACTGCTGTAAAACCTCTTTCAATGCCGTAAAGTTAGTGAAACCCTTAAGTGAGCGTCGTACTTAAGGGGAAAACTCAACTGGCCCCAGGTCCTCGTCTCCAATGAACAAGATCACGTTAGCCTGTAGGAACCAGGTTCTGGTCTCTAGTCAACAGGATCGTGTTAGCCTGTAGGAACCAGGTTCTGGTCTCTAGTCAACAGGATCGTGTTAGCCTGTAGGAACCAGGTTCGGGTGTCTGATCTGGTTTTGTGTTTCCAGGACCTGATGCAGCAGAACGACATTGTGTACGTCCTGAACGCCAGTAACACCTGCCCCAAACCGGACTTCATCCCAGAGTCCCACTTCCTGAGGGTCCCTGTCAACGACTCGTTCTGTGAGAAGATCCTGCCCTGGCTGGACCGATCCGTGGAGTTCATAGGTTAATATAGTGATCGTCTTTCAGAGAAACACTGCTGATAATCCAGATAAGAGCTGGTCTCAGGTCAGTCTGAACCTCTGTGTGTTTCAGAGAAGGCTAAAGCCTCCAATGCCCGGGTCCTGGTTCACTGTCTGGCTGGGATTTCCCGCTCCGCCACCATCGCCATCGCCTACATCATGAAGAGGATGGACATGTCGTTGGACGAGGCCTACAGGTAAGACACAGATCCTCTGGTCTACATGTGGTTTCTGTCCTTATTGATGATCCAAACCTGGGGGACGGGGTCCGTCTGTATCCTGTTCTGTTATGTTTCAGATAATAATGTCCAATCAGCCGTTAGCTGAGAGCAGTGACGTAGGTTAGCACAGTAAGCTAATGTAGGTTAGCACAGCAAGCTAACATAGGTTAGCACAGCAAGCTAACATAGGTTAGCACATTAAGCTAACATATTGTAGTTTAGCACAGTAAGCTAACATAGGTTAGCACAGTAAGCTAATGTAGGTTAGCACAGCAAGCTAACATAGGTTAGCACATTAAGCTAACATATTGTAGTTTAGCACAGTAAGCTAATCAATAAGGTTATGAGTTATGTGAATGCTAGCATAACTAACTAAATAACTAAATGTAATGAAGTATAGAAAAAATTATATTAAATATTACATTTCAAATAAATGTCAGAATGAAATGTATAAAGAAAAGAATACAGAAATAAATAAGTTTGGGAAATAAATACAGGGGAAATGAGAAGTCGAAATTGTGCATAAATAAATACATTTGAAAAATTAATGAAAATAAATGCATAAATGAATAAAAGCAGAGGTTCAACAGAAGGATCAATAAATAAAGAAGCAAATTTAAACAGATATAATACAAAAGATAAATGTAGACAATGTGACGAATATTTCTGTATTAATTTGCTTCTTTATTTTCCTTGTCAATTATTTCCTCTATATGTACATAAATAAATAAATAATAAATAATAATGTCTACATTTATTTTTAATATTATTTTTGCTTCATTTAATGACAGTATTTATTCATCGAGTCATTTATTTATTTACCGTATTTTTAATTTTGGCAGCTTCCGCCCTCCATAACTGCCATCTAAGTTACTGTATTAATACACTGACGACAAGGATACACACACACACACACACACACACACACACACACACACACACACACACACACACACTCTGTACATGTAGCAGCGTCATCGTGCACTAACCCACGTCGGGTCACCATGTCGGAGGTCCTTCAAGACGATATACGATATAAAAACCCGAACATCAAAAGCCGCCCTTTAATTTTCTTACTTCAGGAACAAACCCAGAGACACTAAAGCCTACATTTCCCATAATGCAGTTTGAGAGTGTTTCTTGTTAGAGCCTGGAAGGTCAGTGTTTTTATTCAGTGTATTACGTGACTGAAACTATTATGTTGTTACACAACGTCAGCTTCCTGTTTGCTGTTCATGGTCCACATTCCTGTCCTCCGTCTGTCCTCGTTAGCCTCGTTAATTAACGCATCCTGAGTGTCTCTGTTAATTAGAGCCCCTCGTTATGATCCTCTCTGATGGTTTCTCTCTTTGTGGCGTTGAGGTTCGTGAAGGAGAAGAGGCCGACCATCTCGCCCAACTTCAACTTCCTGGGTCAGCTGCTGGACTTTGAGAAGAAGATCAAGAGTCCTCCGGGTACCGAGACGAAGCTCAAGACCCTCCATCCTCCAGAGTCCAGCAGAGAGGTCCCGGTTCAGCCCGAGGACCTGGATCAGGAGGCCCCGGTTGGTCCCGGTCTGGCCCTGCTGGAGCCCCTCACCCTGCCGTGTGTCCTAGCCAACGCCCCCGAGGAGCGCCTGCTGGCTCAGGCTCTGAGCGGCCTGCAGCTCGCCGACGGACCCGAAGACAGCGCCCGGCTGAAGCGCTCCTTCTCTCTGGACATCAAGTCGTACGGCGAGCCGGGCGGCAGCACTCCTCACCGGGTGTTCGTCCCTCATGGAGGATCAGGAGACGCTGGCGAGTTTTTCAAACCGTCTGGGTTCAAAGAGGCGACCAGTAAGCCGTGCCAGTTCTCGCCGGTGGAGGAGGTGTCGGAGCAGTCCACGCCGGAGCAGAGCCCCGACAAGGAGGAGGCCGACGCTCCAGAGCGGGCCGCGCCGCCTCCACCGCCACCGCCGCCGGCCTCCAAACCGCCACCTGCTGCTCCAAACTGTTCGCTGCACCGGAGCTGCAGCATGGAGGAGAACGCCACCAGCTTCCTGTTCGGCCTCTCCCGCAGCCAGCAGCACCTGGCCAAACCGGGACCCGGCGGCGCCCTGAAGGGCTGGCACTCGGACATCCTGCTGGGCCCCGTCACCGTCTCCACGTCCTCGCTGGCCGGCGGCTGGTACCTCTCCTCCGACTCCGCCCGCTTCTACTCCACCTCCGCCATCCTGAGCGGCGGTGGCTTCGCGGCCTACGGCTGCGGCCACGGCCTGGAGGCGGTGCGGCGGCGCAGCCGGCAGAGGACGGGCGACCGCGGCGACTCAAGGAGGAGCTGGCACGAAGAGAGCAGCTTCGAGAAGCAGCTGAAGAGACGCAGCTGCCAGATGGAGTTCGGAGACGGGAGGACGGACAGCCGGTCCAGAGAGGACATGGGGGGCAGCCAGTCCAGCTTCTCCGGCAGCATGGAGGTCATCGAGGTGTCCTGATCCTGGTCCTGGTCCGGAGACATTTTCAGAGCTCTCTCAGTCAGGATGAGTCCGGCTGAAGCAGCTTCGTCTCTACTGACGCTTCAGTGTCGTGCGGAGAAACGTGCGGCGCTCATCGGACGCTGCGCCTCGCTGAGCGCCGTGTGGACGACGCTCCGACAGAAGCAGCATTGATCCAAATATCAGCCTGTTTTTATCTGGACGTCACGTCTGAAAGGTTTTCTGTTGATGCGAATGGAGAGCTGAGAGAGTGATGCATTGTGGGTTGTTTTAGCCTTAATGTTGCTAAGCTAACAGTGAGTTAGAGTTTAATCTGCAGGAGTTTCTGGAGGAAACGAACTCCTGAAGTCTCTGATGACCATCCGACTGACGAGGTCTGGACGGACTCCCAGCTGTTAAATATCAGATATTATATATATATATATATATATATATATATATATATATATATATATATATATATATATATATATATATATATATATATATATATATATATAATATTGTGGCCTGAAGCTCAGTGAGTCAGTGACCGTCTGCCCTCGGATCAAAGAAACGTAGAAAACGAACAACTAAAACAAATCTGCTAAACTTTAAATTCATCAGTAACAAAGACTGAATCCAGATTATGATCCAGATCATCCGTCCACACTGTATAAATCAATAATTCCTCTGAATAATTATGATGATGATTTCACAGGTAAGTAAAGTTCATCCTCAGCTGATGTTTGGATGTGGATATAATAGTTTCAATAATATTTTAATACAATAAAATCATCACATCTGATCACATCTCTAAATATCAAATAAAATGATTCAGAAAATGCTTTGTGTTGGTCACAGAATCAGGAACATTAACATAAAATATCTTTGAGACGTTTGAGGACGTCGACTTCAGGAAACTCTGATCCAAACAGCTGATTGATTAATGGAGAAAATACTCCAATTAAATACCTGACAAATTATAATTCACACAAAACAGAAAGAAAATGTCAAAACTGAAAAATGTTTTTATTAAACATAAAACTTAGAAGATTCTGCTGTTTAATTAATAAAATGACATAATTACAGCTGAAATGATTTGATTGATCGATCAGCAACGTTTGAAGACGTCGTCTTGAGCTTTGGGAAATATTTTCACCATTTTCTGACATTTTATAGACCGACGAACTGATTGATTAGTGGAGAAATCAATCGACAGATTGGAGAATGAAAATGATTCATAAAATACTTTCTGATGGTCACAGAATCAGGGCCGTCGCCTGTCAATCATCCCTCACCCTTCCTGTCAGACTCAACGCTCAGCTACGATCAAACCAAAGCCGGAGCGCTCTAGTGCAGAATAACGATCTGAGCCTGAGCGGCGGGCGGCTCACCTGTTCAGGTGTCGGCTGTGATGTCATCGGCTGCGGGCGTGGCCATCAAACGTCTGTTTCTGGAGAGACGACGGACGACGACGGACGCTTTTCACTGACGGACTCTGTAGTCTTTGAACGCCTCGCTGGTGGAGGGGATGCTGCTGGTCGTCATGGTGACGGTGATGCTGCTGGTCGTCATGGTGACGGTGACGAACCCCTCAGCTCCTCCTGTCGGTGTGTATCTGTTGTGTTCAGGTGCAGCAGCTGGTTGGTTGAGAGGAAACGGATGATTAAACGTCTTTAAAGCAGAAACTTGACCGTGATCCTCACGTTGTTTTCACCGTTTCTTTTTCTTTAATCGGCTGTTTTTAAGGCGATTTGATGCTGATCCAGTCGGTGCTTCCTCTCGTCTGTTAACTGTTGAATTAGCTGAATATTCAGTTCACACTCACACAAACTAAATCCTCATTTTATTGACTGTTGATCAGAAAACTCGTCTGCTGGAGCTTTTTATTTTTCATGAGTTGATTCCTGCGCAGCAGTCCGTATGAAAATCTGGTTCCTTCAACAGTGATCATGAAATACTGAAGGATGTGAAAGGGTTAATCACACCGGTAGAGTGAAATGGGAAGTTTAGGCATAAAATAGTGCAGTTCAAACAAATATAAAACTAAGTGAAATAATAAAATAGTAATGCATTTATAATTTCTTTTATGACTTCAGATGTGAAAAGTGTTGGAGTAGTACTTCATTCTAATTATTTTTATTTATTATTTTATTAGATTATTTCTCTTCTATGGAGTCGCCATCGTTGAGATTAAAAACTCAAATCAGAACAGCTGATTTTTATTATCACTGTTTTTACTTAGTTTCTCACAATGCAACACACCAAGGAAATGAGAGCGCTGGAGGAAACATCAGCAGAGATGAAAATACAGCATATAGAGTATAATAAGATAAGATAAGATAAGATGAGTGATAATATCCACTGGTGCTCTGTCTCACCAGCCTCCCTCACCAGGCATCAGGTCCGGACCGAGCTCAGTGTTGACCAGCAGGAAGGAGAAAAATCAGGCGGAATGATCCTTTAGTGTGTCGACCCCGCAGCGCCCTCTGCTGGATTAAAGCAGTAACAGCGATGACCTTCAGGTGCAGCTGTCAGTAACCAAACCAGCCTTTAAGATAAGATAAGATATTCCTTTATTAGTCCCACAGTGGGGAAATTTACAATACTGAGGCAAACAATATGTCTAATAAATAAATAATAAATTCATTAATAAATAAATAAGGGTCGACATGCAGGGGGAAATTATGCATCAATCAATCAATCAATCAAAAATACATATGAAAATAAAAAGAATACATACAAAAAATGATTAAATATATAACAAAATGAATGCAAAAACGAATGAAAATTGAATACTTAAAAGGTAAAATTAGAATAGTAAATAAATAAGGGAATTAATACAAAGGCAAATAAAGAAGCAAATTTAAACAAATTTAAAATATCAATTTATGTCACACTTTACAAATTAATAAATGGCTGCATTTATTTTTAATATTTTGCAGCATTTAATTACATCTATTCACGTATGGAGTGATTTATATTTATATTTAAGAAATAAAAATAAATAGAAAAATAAGTGCAGAAATCAGCTAATAAATAATGCTAAAATGAAAACAATAAATAAACAACATGTAGCACTCTGTTGCCTCAGCTGTGACCGACGTTGTGACCTCTGCAGTGACCTGAGCGACCCGCAGGAGGCGCCGTTCAGGGGCCAGTTTTACCTGAGTACTGACTGGCAGGAGATCACAGCCTCATGTGTTATTTTCATATTGAAATTATTCTGATTAATGAATAATGAAGTCAGAAATAATCAGAAAATAAATGTCATGAAATACAATCTTTGGGGGGGAAAAAAGAAAAATTTAAATGTAAATACAAATTTCTCTGATGAAATAATCAGAAATTAAAAAGTAATGAATATATAAAAATTATTGTAGTCAGTGATGTAAAGTAACTACATTTACTAAAATACTATTCTTAAGTACAGTAAGTAAGTTTAGGCAATAATAATAATAAACTTTATTTTATAGCACTTTTCATAGAATAAATGCAGCACAAGTTGCTTTACAATAAAAACTGCTGAGAAAATGAAACACATTTGATAAAATAAGACAACATGAAATTAAATAGAATATATAACATAAGATGGGAAATTAGATTCAAGATGTTTATTGTTTATTGTCACTCCGGTTATACGAGTACAAACGTGTGACGTGACACACACAAGAAAAAAAAGGGTAGAGGAAGAGAAATAATAATAATAATAATAATAATAATAACAAAAAAATGACTCAGAGATAAAATACATTTACAGTAATAAAATAATAGAAAAAAAGCGTATTTACAGTTAATGTACAAAAATGACCCACATAATAGTAATAATAATAATTATTATTATATAAATGAAATCAGTACTCATGTTTACAGCATGCACATATGGGTATATATTTATAATACCTATATATAAACACTGCACATGTACTACTACTTGTACTAGGCTACAGGTACTTGTACTTTACTTGAGTATCTCTATTGTCTCTCTGCTCCTCTACATCTCACGGGGAAATGTTTTATTTATTTATTTATTTTAATCTGGCAGTTTTAGCTACATTACTGATTTTGATTAATATTACAAAATGTTATCAATGAATAATAAATAATACAGAACATTACATAAATAAAGAATTGTACAAACTCTCAGATGAACATCAGTTTGGACAAAAGCATTTTCTAAATGAAATTGTAGAATTATAAATGCTATATTATTATTATTATTATTACTATTAGCAGTAGTAGTATATTTATAAAACTTTATTGATCCTCAGGGGTAAATTCACAAAGTATCTCCACCTTTACCAGCTGCAACATTAAAGTGATGAAACATTAATGCATCAGTAACATAATATAACAGAGATTATTCTGCAGAATGAGGATTTTTACTTTCAGTACTTGAAATATATTTTGATGCTGATACTTTTACTTATTTTAAATGCAGGACTTTTACTTGTAACAAGAGCAGTTGTACTCTGTAGTATTAGTACTTTTACTTATCTACTTTTACAGTAGGAGCTGAGCACTTGTGTCTGTAAGTAACTGTGACACTTAATAGGGCTGTCCTGCCTGCCAGTCCAGACCCAGGTAGCATTTAACCCTGCTCTAAGTGGGCAGGTTGATGCTGCTGTACTGCCTGCCAGTCAAGACCGAGGTATTATTTAACCCCCGACTCAGCGGGCAGGTTAAGTGCTGCTGCACTGCCTGCCAGTCAAGACCTAGGTATTATTTAATCCCTGATATCAGTGGGCAGGTTGATGCTGCTGGACTGCCTGCCAGTCCAGACCCAGGTATTATTTAACCCCCGACTCAGCGGGCAGGTTAAGTGCTGCTGCACTGCCTGCCAGTCCAGACCCAGGTGTTCTTTAACCCTCAGATCTCAGTGGGCAGGTTGATGCCGCTGCACTGCCTGCCAGTCCAGACCCAGGTATTATTTAACACTCTGTTCTCAGTGGGCAGGTTGATGCTGCTGTGCTGCCTTCCAGTCCTGACGCGGGTAGTAATTCACCCTCAGCTGGATTTTAACTCGAGTCAAAGTGAACTGTAGTTTCAAACCGAGTGAAACCTCCGCAGAGATAAGCGTCTTCACACCAACTTCTACCCGAACACGAGCTCTCTCTGTCGGATACAAAGTGTCCAGAGGAGCCGTTAGGATCCAGCCGGTACCGGAGTTATCAGCGGGTGTGTGCCATGTTTTTCTACCGGATTATCTAATGAAGCTGCAGGTAAGCTGCTTTTAATGATCCCAACACCTAGCAACTCCGCCCGGTGACAAACATTTCTGTCCGTTAACCGTCGGTGTTTTAAATAAAGACGGTTTCCGCTCAAACCGGCTAACAAATATAAAAACGTTATGATGTTTTCAGCTCACTCATAGTTCAACCTTTAACGGAACATGTCAACCGGAGCAACTTGATCTGCCCTTCTGCTCTGGAGGAGGGTCGGTGGCCCTGGGAGTGTGAGCAGAGACCAACCACACCAGACCTCATTAGATGAAACTGAATAAATGACTCCGTAGGGCTTTACACTCAAATACACACCGAAACACACAATTAAACGAAGTGTCTGGATCACGTCTTTAATTCGGCATACAAACACCAAACATTCATGTAATATATTAATTTAAATTCAACTTTTATTGCCACTTCTCCTGTTATTTCTCGCGTCTTCTCTGATGAAACGAACGTTACGTGATAGTAGGCGATGGCGTGGAGTTTGAAGTTTTACTAAGCAATTTATTTAAAATTAAACGCCTAATAGTGGATCATATTTACGCCGAAATTACCAGCAGCTATCAAAACGGCTCCAGTTAAGCTATTTCAGGTGTAAATCAGCATGAAATATTAGTGACACTCAAGTTTACGTTAAATTGACAAACATTTGAATGGAGTTTGGCAGAGTGTGTTTGTGAGACATGAAGGTGGAGGGCAGCTCCACGCTTCTCATAGCGACCCGCAGTCAAATAAAAAATACCTGATTTCACCTGAATAAAACACGGAAACAAGCCGAGCTGACGCCGCACAGGTGTGTGAGATGCAGCCGGGCAACAGGCGTCTGTCCCCGGCTGCGTGTCCGGGGCCGCCCGGTGTGTGTCGGAGCTCTTTTGTTTGGCTTGGCCTGAATGGAGCCCGGTTGCCAGGGATGACACAGATAGCACGGCTCGGTATTGTTCCCGCCGGGGTTACCGGAAGGTCTCCTCGGTAGTGTTTTATCTCCTTTTGTCTCTGAAAACAACCGGTTCCTGTTATCTTTGACTTTAGCCCGGAGCGTTTAGCTAGCAGCCCACCTGGTTTCAGCGGGAAAAACACACTGAATGCAGGTGTTTGACCACATTAATGCACATAAAGGGTGAAATATAAGACGAAGGGTAACAGATATTAATAAGCTGCAGCTCATTAGTTTTCCCTCCTGTGACCTGTCCAGGTAATTAGTGTTGGTTCAGGTCTCAGGTGAGACAGTCAGTCTGAATATTAATATTTTTACATTAAAACCAGACATTTAAACCCAGTTAGATGGATGTGAATGGCTCTAATCTTCCATCAGTCTGATAAATATTCAGTCAGAACAATAAAGAAGGTTTTACTGATTTCTACAGGTGTGTCCCTGTTGACCCAAACAAAGATGGTGACTGGAAATAGTCATTTGTTTACTAAAGAAGTGAAAGTCAATAGTTGTTTCATGTCATCATCACCATCATCGTCATCATCATCGTCATCATCATCAGCTCCCAGCAGCAGAGCTACATTTCTGCAGTTTTGGACTGAAAGATGCCAGTAAAACATCCTACAAAGAGACGTACAAAAGTAGAAGTACCTTATTTCTATTCTACTGTCATATTTAATGTCTCTACTCAAATGTCCTGTGTAGACCAATAAAACAATACAAATATAATCAGCATTTTCAGTCCAAAATGACGTCTTTCGTCTGTTTGCCTCTACGGTCGGTGTTTATGATGCTGAGGTTGTGACCTCTGTCCTGGATCTAACTATTATTTATTGTTGATTAATCTGACCGTTATTTTCTACATTAACTGATCCATCGTTTGGTATGAAAGGCCGGGACATGGTGGGAATGTCTGTCCCAGTGTCTTGAGGTCAAGTCTTTGTCTTGTTTTGTCCAAAACCCAAAGCGATTCAGATATAAAAAAAGAGAAGACTGTAAACAGCATTTTCTGACCTTTTATGGCCTGAAAAGTTACTTTAATGATTAATCAATTCAAAATAATTATATTATAATTAATAATTAACTTAATGGAAGTATTGTTACTATGTTTATTATTATTTTTAATTATTGTTTTTATTGGTGCAAAAACAAAACAGTGACTTTGCAGGTGGTGCAACAATGATAATGGGAGAAATACCACGAAGACATGGTACAAGTACAAGTAAGAAATACAATAAGAAATAATAACATAAAAAAGATAATAGTCATTATAATTCTAGTAACATCTGAAACAAATTAGCTCCCTGTTAGCTCCCCATTACCACACCGTTAGCCCCCTGTTAGCTCCCCATTACCACACTGTTAGCTCCCTGTTAGCTCCCCATTACCACACTGTTAGCTCCCTGTTAGCTCCCCATTACCTCCCCGTTAGCCCCCTGTTAGCTCCCCATTACCACACTGTTAGCTCCCTGTTAGCTCCCTATTACCACACTGTTAGCTCCCCATTACCTCCCTGTTAGCTCCACATTACCACACTGTTAGCTCCCTGTTAGCTCCCCATTACCACACTGTTAGCTCCCTGTTAGCTCCCCATTACCACACTGTTAGCTCCCTGTTAGCTCCCCATTACCTCCCCGTTAGCCTCCCTGTTAGCTCCCCATTACCACACTGTTAGCCCCCTGTTAGCTCCCTATTACCACACTGTTAGCTCCCTGTTAGCTCCCCATTACCTCCCCCTGTTAGCTCCACATTACCACACTGTTAGCCCCCTGTTAGCTCCCCATTACCACATTGTTAGCTCCCTGTTAGCTCCCCATTACCACACTGTTAGCCCCCCATTAGCTCCCCGTTACCACACTGTTAGCTCCCTGTTAGCTCCCCATTACCACACTGTTAGCTCCCTGTTAGCTCCCCATTACCACACTGTTAGCCCCCTGTTAGCTCCCTGTCAGCTGTTTTCTGAGGTCAAAGGTCGTGCGGCTCTTAGCGATGTGCTGAAGCTGAACACTTGAAGGACCTTTGACCTTTCAGCCTCGTTGTGTAATCTGTCCTGTTTTCTGCTGCTTTGTCCCAGTTTAAGAGTCAGATAGAGGAGGATTAAAGTTCACAGCTGGTCCTGGATCAGGACTCTTGTCAGGACTCTTCTGGTCTTCATGGGAAACCTCCTCCAGCTGTTGGTCTCCAGAGAGACTGAGACTATTTCTGGATGTTTCCAGACCCGGAGGTCTCTGCTGGGGATGGTTTTATTATTTATTAACAACCAGAGATGGAAAATAACTGCAGGGAAAAATACAAAGAAAAAAATATTTCTTCATTCAGTTTTCTGATTATATTTACAGAAAGATGCAACGTGTAAGGACTGTTACACATAATAAATAATAACAATGTTGTTTACATGTGACGCAGCAGAGATTTAACTCAGTGATAAATATTAATATAATGTTGTTAATCAGATGGACTACAAACAGGGACTTATTATTGTTTATGGTTATGATTATGCTGTGACGTCTTGGTTTCAGACACAAGTTTAGTTTCTAGAAGTTTCGACAAAGTTCTCAACGTCCACCAGCTGAACTGACGGGCGGATAAATAAGACGTATAAAATCTATAGATGGAAACATACACAGACGTATGTGAATATTCATATATACCTGCAGACCTGCCTGCACTAATGCACCATAATAATAAACCCTTTTTGCTTAAAATATTCTGAAATATAACTTAAAAATCTCACCATAATCATTTTAATGTGTTTTTCAATGAAAATGAGAATAATGTAAAAATGATCTTTTCCTCTCAAACAGAAAAATCACAATATCAGTCAGAGTAATTGTGATTATATATTTCTTCTAAATGGTGCAGCCCTACTGAAAACTAATCATTGCTAATTAAAATATTGATTAATCTATTATGTTTTTTATTGTTTTGTCCATAATCCATAGATGAAATATTTTTGATTAATCTATTACTGCGTTTCCCTGTGAACTGGTGATGGTGATGATGTCACTGACGGTTTCTGCGGTGTCTCCTGGGACAGCCGCCCTGTTTGTGTTGTTGGTTACCGTGACGACAGGGTGATGTAACCGTACCTGCCTGCCAGGTGTGTTGCAGTGACGTGATGTCGGAGGAGCCCCGTGTAGCAGTATTCGATGGAAATAGGAAACTGGAGCTGACAGACGAGAGTCGAGTTTAAGCTCTCTGAAGATCATGTCATGATATTTATTGATTTATTGTTTGGCTGCAGAGACGACGTCGCATCTGAGACGATGACAGAAGGGAGAGGATCTCTGTGACGTCACTGCAGCTGAGTGACGCTTAAATATCTACGAAACAGTGCTGAAATATCTACGTAACGGGCTGACATATCTACGTAAGGGTAAAATCTACCAACGGTGCTGAAATATCTACGTATAACGGTGCTGAAATATCTACGTATAACGGTGCTGAAATATCTACGTAACGGTGCTGAAATATCTACGTATAATGGTGTTGAAATATCTACGTATAACGGTGCTGAAATATCTACGTAACGGTGCTGAAATATCTACGTAACGGTGCTGAAATATCTACGAAACGGTGCTGAAATATCTACGTAACGGTGCTGAAATATCTACGTAACGGTGCTGAAATATCTACGTAACGGTGCTGAAATATCTACGTATAACGGTGCTGAAATATCTACGTATAACGGTGCTGAAATATCTACGTATAACGGTGCTGAAATATCTACGTAACGGTGCTGAAATATCTACGTATAACGGTGCTGAAATATCTACGTATAACGGTGCTGAAATATCTACGTAACGGTGCTGAAATATCTACCTAACGGTGCTGAAATATCTACGCATAACGGTGCTGAAATATCTACGCATAACGGTGCTGAAATATCTACGTATAACGGTGCTGAAATATCTACGTATAACGGTGCTGAAATATCTACGTATAACGGTGAACTGAAATATCTACGTATAACGGTGCTGAAATATCTACGTATAACGGTGCTGAAATATCTACGTATAACGGTGCTGAAATATCTACGACATAACGGTGCTGAAATATCTACGCATAACGGTGCTGAAATATCTACGCATAACGGTGCTGAAATATCTACGCATAACGGTGCTGAAATATCTACGCATAACGGTGCTGAAATATCTACCTAACGGTGCTGAAATATCTACGTATAACGGTGCTGAAATATCTACGTATAACGGTGCTGAAATATCTACGTATAACGGTGCTGAAATATCTACGTATAACGGTGCTGAAATATCTACGTATAACGGTGCTGAAATATCTACGTATAACGGTGCTGAAATATCTACGTATAACGGTGCTGAAATATCTACGTATAACGGTGCTGAAATATCTACGTATAACGGTGCTGAAATATCTACGTATAACGGTGCTGAAATATCTACGTATAACGGTGCTGAAATATCTACGTAACGGTGCTGAAATTATCTACGTATAACGGTGCTGAAATTATCTACGTATAACGGTGCTGAAATATCTACGTATAACGGTGCTGAAATATCTACGTATAACGGTGCTGAAATATCTACGTATAACGGTGCTGAAATATCTACGTATAACGGTGCTGAAATATCTACGTAACGGTGCTGAAATATCTACGCATAACGGTGCTGAAATATCTACGCATAACGGTGCTGAAATATCTACGTATAACGGTGCTGAAATATCTACGTAACGGTGCTGAAATATCTACCTAACGGTGCTGAAATATCTACGTATAACGGTGCTGAAATATCTACGCATAACGGTGCTGAAATATCTACGCATAACGGTGCTGAAATATCTACGCATAACGGTGCTGAAATATCTACGTATAACGGTGCTGAAATATCTACGTGTAACGGTGCTGAAATATCTACCTAACGGTGCTGAAATATCTACGTCTAACGGTGCTGAAATATCTACGCATAACGGTGCTGAAATATCTACGTATAACGGTGCTGAAATATCTACGTAACGGTGCTGAAATATCTACGTAACGGTGCTGAAATATCTACGTATAACGGTGCTGAAATATCTACGTAACGGTACTGAAATATCTACGTAACAGTGCTGAAATATCTACGTATAACGGTGCTGAAATTAACTACGTATAACGGTGCTGAAATTATCTACGTATAACGGTGCTGAAATTAACTACGTATAACGGTGCTGAAATATCTACGTATAACGGTGCTGAAATATCTACGTATAACGGTGCTGAAATTAACTACGTATAACGGTGCTGAAATTATCTACGTATAACGGTGCTGAAATATCTACGATAACGGTGCTGAAATATCTACGTATAACGGTGCTGAAATATCTACGTAACGGTGCTGATCATTAAAAAGTCTGAACTGATGCTTTGTCAGGTCTGTCTGTCAGACGACAAGCAAACTGTTTTTAAAATGCTTGTTTTCTGCATGGACTTCTGGCATCAGTGCCAGACTATGCTAACAATGATGTGAAACATACCAAACTATGTATAAATGATGTGTATAAACCTCAGACCGTCTACGGTAGAAACAACTTTGCTGCTGTATTTATGACCAGATGACTTGATGTAGAGTGTTGATGCAGCAGCTGCAGAGCCTGGCTCTCATCCAACCAGACTCCATTCAGAAAACAAGCATTTTAACAGCTGTCTGCATGTCGTCTGACAGACAGACCTGACGAAGCATCAGTTCAGACTGTTCACTGATCAGCATCATGATGGAGTTATTCCAGCATCATTCTGATCTGATTATTGATATTATTATTACTGCATCTATTCATCTCTTTGTATTGGGGGCAGCAGTAGCTCAGTCTGTAGGGAGTTGTCTTGGGAACCGGAGGGTCACCGGTTCAAGTCCCGACATGGACCAAAAACTGAGTGTGAACTGGTAGCTGGAGAGGTGCCAGTTTACCTCTTGGGCACTGCCGAGGTGCCCCTGAGCAAGGCACCAAACCCCCAACTGCTCGGGGCGCTTGTCAGGAGCAGCCCCCTCACTCTGACATCTCTCCATTACTGCATGTATGTGTGTTTCAGGTCTGCATGAACCATGTATGAGTTTAACAGAGTGTAAATTGAATTTCCCCATTGTGGGACTAATAAAGGTAGATCTTCTTCTTCTTCTTCTTCTTGATTTTATGTAATCATGCCACACGCTCTCGGTGTGAAGAGAGGATCACCTGAGGTTGAATTTATCAGGTACAACACCAGCATTAAAGGGTCATTTCATCCAAAATTTACCCAAAAAAGCCTTGAATAATTAAATATTTCATACAGTTTTCATAGGAGTGATTTCTTCATTTAAAGTCGTTCCTCTGAGATAAATAAAAGCAGAACTACAGACTCCAGATCAGCTTCCGTCAGAGCAGTTTTATTAGCTAATAAACGCTGATAACGAAGCATTATGACACTTTGTTTATAATGCGGAGCGATAAAATTAGTTTAGTATTCTTTTAATCTGTGAATCATCACGAGAAACGACAAAGTTTCCTCTTTTACTTTCAAAATAAAACAGCAGTTGTTCCTTAAACAGGAGAAAATTAAAGTTGTTTAATGATTTATTTTTTATGGGACATTAAAATCTCAAACTACTTTCAGTATTTCAAAACCACTTTTGCTTTTTGAACTGTAAAGTCAGAAATATACTCCTGCTGAGACAGACATGAAATATTAACAGCATATGTGTGTTTTAACTTTGAGATTATTTTGAACCTCCTTAAACAGCAGAAACCTTCTGAATCAGGCCGTTAGAGGAACCGTCATCGCTGTCGTCTAACATACAAACTTTATTGATCCCTGGCAGCGAGGCAGGAAACGGTAATAAAATCAATAGATTCACCACTGTTATGAACAGTCGGTGGTACTGGACTGAGATAACCTGCAGCTCTAAGGTGTCACCTGTCAGATGGTCTACAGGCTCCGCCCCTGCCCCTCCTCCACCCGTCCATCATGATGTCATTAATTAGAGGCTTAAAGTCGTCAACAAGCTGCTGCAGCAAATCCAGGTCCTGCAGAGACCTGGATCAGAGACCTAGATCCTCCGTAATCTGTCACACATGAAGCTCAGACTCAGTCAGTCGGTCGGTGTGGACTCACCTGTGGACGACTCAGACAGGTAAGAGCTCTGAGGCTTCATCTGTGGCTGGATGGCTCTTTATTACCCGTTTACTCTCCATCATTCAGCTTCTTTTCCGGTAGTTGATGAAGACGAGCACCGGTTCCCCTCAGATAGAAATATTTACCTGCTGTAACTCGGTTTCAGCACCGTTGTAGGTAAAGAAATGATAACTACAGAGCCGGGAGGAGGACAGGATATTCAGAGGAGAGGAAGACGGCGTATATAGAAAATTATATAAATAGTCCAGCATCATCATCGAAGTTACTGTATTAATACACTGACTATAAGGATATGCAGTCCTCTCTAAAACTACTGGACCAGTGAGGCCGACTCCTTTATTTCTGCTGATCAATGATGATGATGATCAATTTGGGTTTGACATCACCAGATGGATCAGAGACCACAGATCAGGATTTCAGCTTCTGTTTCAGGTATTTCCATCTAGATCTGTTACTCTACTCAGCAGATGGCACCGTTTGTTTGAACCCATTTTTCTAGTGAGCTAAATTATTGATCATGTGACTGACAGGTGTTTCTGTTGCCCAGGTGTGTCCTGTTACATTGATTATTCATCAATAAATAGAGCTGAATGTCTCCTCTCAGTTTCAGCTTTGGGTTTTTCCTGTTCAGACTGATTTCTAGTTAAAAGGTGAAACCAACATGAAGACCAGAGAGCTGTCTCTGGGAGAAAAGCTGAGAGAAGATGGAAATCAATCAGAGCCATTGATCCAACGTCGGCCATAACCAGTACAACCATCTGGAACGTCCTGAAGAAGAAAGAAACCACCGGTGTACCGAGCAACAGACGGAGAACCGGTAGACCGAGGAAACATCAGCAGCTGATGACAGAAACACTGTGAGAGCTGTAAAGAAAAACCCTAAAACAGCCGTCAGGGACGTCAGCAACAACCTCCAGAGGGAGGAGTGAAGGAATCCCAATCCACCGTTCACAGAGGACTTCAGGACCTAAAGGACAGAGACCACCAGGAGAGGACAACCACTCATTAGCAATAAGAAGAGGAAGGACAGACTGGAACCAGACTACAAGGACAGACTGGAACCAGACTACAAGGACAGACTGGAACCAGACTACAAGGACAGAGACCAGGATCAACAGGTCTGGGACAAAGTTTTCTGGACCGACGAGACAAAGACAAACAAAGTAATGGAGAAAGACAGGATCTGCTCATGATCCCATCAGGTGACGTCAAACCCAAATGTTTTCAGTGTTCAGCAGAAATAAAGGAGTCGGCCTCACTGGTCCAGTAGTTTTAGAGAGGACTGTGTGTATGTATATATCTGTGTGTATGTATATTTCTACACAGTATATAGGTACAAGTCACCATGTGGGGAAAAAGGTTTTAGAAGGACTAGAAGGGAAAACAGCCTTTTGGTGCTAAAACCCACATCCTGTAGATGTGTAAGCTGGACCAGCAGGAACGGCTGTAAAGGTGTGAATGGGTTTAATTTGTATGAATGTCATTGAAAAGTTTAAACATTTCTTAACATTTTATAGTTTGAATGGCGTTTGTGGCTGAAAGTATGAAGTACATCAGAGTTTAAAACGGCCCATTTCTCAACATTTCTTCTCCATTTTATTGGGGCGTTTTTCCAGATAAATCCCAGATAAAGTGCGATGCTATAAATAGTATCAGAGTTCATGCTGACCTGTTTGACTCGTCTTCTGTTACTGAGATCTGAACCGCACTCCGCCGTTCGGCTTCAGGCCTGATTCCTGTGTAGTGAAACACGAGTCTGGGTTAATAATGTCTTTATAAACTGTTCCCCTCTCTGAGTCTAAACCAGGGCTTTAATTTAGACTCTCTGTGGTCAGTGACTCTAGGTTATAATTATAGTTTCAGCCTTTTAAAGAACACAGTTGGTTTCTGAGAAGAAAGGCAGAAATAATCACATACACATTCATCTGAATGCAGTTTATCAAAAGAATCAGTATCACCTCTGATCTTATCTAATATTCTACTGGTGATCATATAAGAAACGAGGCTGTAATGAAGACGTGAGCAGTTTGAGGGTTATTAATATTATTATTGATCTCCTGTACCATGGACTCCTTTTAACACTACCGCTTATCGATGGGCTCAAACACGGAAGATCTTTTCATTTGTCTGTTTTCCGTGTGAACGTGATGTCGGAGTCTCAGCTGCAGGATTACAGTCGATAGCAGAGCTGATGGATATGGATTAAACCCAGCCGGAGGTGATGAGGCTCTGATTCTAATCTGAACAAGTCAAACTGTCAGCAGATGTAGCGGATCTCAGCCTAGCCTAGCAAGCTAGGCCACAAAGACTAGAAGCAGGGGGAACTGTTAGCCTAGCTTAGCACAAAGACTGGAAGCAGGGGGGAAACTGTTAGCCTAGCTTAGCACAAAGACTGGAAGCAGGGGGGAACTGTTAGCCTAGCTTAGCACAAAGACTGGAGGCAGGGGGAACTGTTAGCCTAGCTTAGCACAAAGACTGGAAGCAGGGGGGAACTGTTAGCCTAGCTTAGCACAAAGACTGGAAGCAGGGGGAACTGTTAGCCTAGCTTGGCACAAAGACTGGAAGCAGGGGGGAACTGTTAGCCTAGCTTAGCACAAAGACTGGAAGCAGGGGGAACAGTTAGCCTAGCTTAGCACAAAGACTGGAAGCAGGGGGAACTGTTACAGTAGACTGTCAGTAGACTGGTAGTAGACTGTCCTCTGTATTAGAGTAGACTGGCCGTAGACTGACAGTAGACTGTCCTCTGTATTGCAGTAGACTGTCCTCTGTATTAGAGTAGACTGTATTGCAGTAGACTGGCAGTAGACTGGGTAGACTGTTACAGTAGACTGTCCTCCTCTGTATTGTATTACAGTAGACGCAGTAGACTGTCCTCTGTATTACAGTAGACTGGCAGTAGACTGGCAGTAGACTGTACTCTGTACTACAGTAGACTGGTAGTAGACTGTCCTCTGTATTACAGTAGACTGGCAGTAGACTGGTAGTAGACTGCCTACTCTATATTACAGTAGACTGGCAGTAGACTGGTAGTAGACTGTCCTCTGTATTACAGTAGACTGGTAGTAGTGTTGTGTAGTGGGAGTGTCTTGTATAAGTAGACTGACAGTAGACTGGTAGTAGACTGTCCTCTGTATTACAGTAGACTGGCAGTAGACTGGTAGTAGACTGTCCTCTGTATTACAGTAGACTGGCAGTAGATGGGTGTGTCTGAGTAGGGTGTGTGTTTGAGTAGTGGTGGTTTAAGGGCAGTAGACTGGTAGTAGACTGTCCTCTGTATTACAGTAGACTGGCAGTAGACTGGTAGTAGACTGTCCTCTGTATTACAGTAGACTGGTAGTAGACTGTCCTTGTATTACAGTAGACTGGAGTAGACTGGTAGTAGACTGTCCTCTGTATTACAGTAGACTGGCAGTAGACTGGTAGTAGACTGTCCTCTGTATTACAGTAGACTGGTAGTAGACTGTCCTCTGTATTACAGTAGACTGGCAGTAGACTGTAGTAGATGTACTAAAGTAGTGGTGTTGATGTTTAGTAGGTAGTTGTGTATTGATTGGTTGATGTTTAAGTAGTGGGTGGGGTGGTAGTAGTGTAGTAGATGTCCTTTATTAGTAGTGGATAGATGGTAGTGTGTAGTAGATGTAGTAGATGTCCTTGTATTAAGTACTGGCAGTAGATGGTAGTAGATGTACTTTATAGAGTGGTGTTGATGTTTAGTAGGATGGGGTGGTGTGGGTGGGTGGAGGGGGTGGGTGTGGTGGGGGTGGGGTGTGTTGTTAGTGTGGTGTGTGTTTGTTAAGTAGAGGAGTAGATGGTAGTAGATGTTTGTTAGTGTGGTGTGTTGTTGTGGGGTGTGGAGTGATGTTTGTTATGTGGAGTGTGGAGTAGTGTTTGTTTGTGTGGGTGTGGTGTGTGTTTGTGGTGGTGTTGTGTTTGTTTAAGTAGATGGAGTAGATGGTAGTAGACTGTCCTTGTATTAAGTGGGGTGTGGTGTGTGTTTGTTGTGGGAGTAGATGGTAGTTGACTGTCCTTGTATTAAGTAGATGGAGTAGTGGTGTGTGTTTGTTAGTGTGGTGTGTGTTTGAGTGGGTGATGGTGTGGGAGTGTGGTAGTAGATGTCCTTGTTTAAGTAGTGGAGTAGATGGTAGTAGACTGTCCTTGTATTAGTAGATGGTAGTAGACTGTCCTTGTTTAGTAGATGGAGTAGTGGTGGTGGGGGTGTGGGGGGGGTGGTGGTGTGGTGTGTGTCGTGTGTGCTGGGTGTGGTGTGTGTGTGTGTGTGGGTGCTGTCGTGTGTGGTGTGCTGTCCGTGGCTGGCAGTAGACTGGTAGTAGACTGTCCTCTGTATTACAGTAGACTGGCAGTAGACTGGCAGTAGACTGTACTCTGTATTACAGTAGACTGGCAGTAGACTGGTAGTAGACTGTCCTCTGTATTACAGTAGACTGGCAGTAGACTGACAGTAGACTGGCAGTAGACTGGTAGTAGACTGTCCTCTGTATTACAGTAGACTGGCAGTAGACTGGTAGTAGACTGTACTCTGTATTACAGTAGACTGGTAGTTGACTGTCCTCTGTATTACAGTAGACTGGCAGTAGACTGGTAGTAGACTGTCTTCTGTATTACAGTAGACTGGCAGTAGACTGGTAGTAGACTGTCCTCTGTATTACAGTAGACTGGCAGTAGACTGGTAGTTGACTGTCCTCTGTATTACAGTAGACTGGCAGTAGACTGGTAGTAGACTGTCCTCTGTATTACAGTAGACTGGCATTAGACTGGTAGTAGACTGTACTCTGTATTACAGTAGACTGGAAAAAAAAACAGTAGACTGGTAGTAGACTGTCCTCTGTATTACAGTAGACTGGCAGTAGACTGGCAGTAGACTGTACTCTGTATTACAGTAGACTGGCAGTAGACTGGTAGTAGACTGTCCTCTGTATTACAGTAGACTGGCAGTAGACTGGTAGTAGACTGTCCTCTGTATTACAGTAGACTGGCAGTAGACTGGCAGTAGACTGTCCTCTGTATTACAGTAGACTGGCAGTAGACTGGTAGTAGACTGTCCTCTGTATGTAGGTTAGAGTCCGAGCTAAATGAGATGTGGATCCCGTCGGGGAGTCAGATAATTAATCAGTCGTCGCAGCAGAAGCTGCTCTCATTATCACTGAGATCACTTTAATACAAGCAGCAGGGAGAGTTTTTAATTATTTATTAAATATAAAGATCATTATTTGAGTTAACTTTAAAAATCAGACATGTTTCTGTAGAGATGTTCAAATGTGATAATGAAAGGCTTTTATTCTGGAAAGCTTGATTAGTGCCACATAAAGTCAGAAAGTTTGAACAATATAAAAAGAAACATCTGATTTTAATCTGAGATTAAATCCATTTAGAAAAAGTAGACATTGATTTCGAAGAATTGTCAGAGTGAGAATATAATACTATGAGACTACAGTTACACAATGATTTTGGGATTAGAGAGAATAAAGAACTGTGGCGCTTATTTCAGAGAATAAAATCAGAACATAGTAATCTAATTGATCTGAATCTGAAAGCTTCGGGGTTCCTGCTGTTTAGCATTTATTCCAGTGTCTTTGAGATTTATTCCAGTGTCTTTGGCATTTATTCCAGTGTCTTTGAGATTTATTCCAGTGTCTTTGGCATTTATTCCAGTGTCTTTGAGATTTATTCCAGTGTCTTTGAGATTTATTCCAGTGTCTTTGAGATTTATTCCAGTGTCTTTGAGATTTATTCCAGTGTCTTTGGCATTTATTCCAGTGTCTTTGAGATTTATTCCAGTGTCTTTGGCATTTATTCCAGTGTCTTTGAGATTTATTCCAGTGTCTTTGAGATTTATTCCAGTGTCTTTGGCATTTATTCCAGTGTCTTTCGCATTTATTCCAGTGTCTTTGAGATTTATTCCAGTGTCTTTGAGATTTATTCCAGTGTCTTTGAGATTTATTCCAGTGTCTTTGAGATTTATTCCAGTGTCTTTGGCATTTATTCCAGTGTCTTTGACATGTATTCCAGTGTCTTTAGCATTTATTCCAGTGTCTTTGGCATTTATTCCGGTGTCTTTGAGATTTATTCCAGTGTCTTTGAGATTTATTCCAGTGTCTTTGGCATTTATTCCGGTGTCTTTAGCACTAGGTCCAGTGTCTTTGGCATTTATTCCGGTGTCTTTAGCACTAGGTCCAGTGTCTTTGGCATTTATTCCGGTGTCTTTAGCACTAGGTCCAGTGTCTTTGGCATTTATTCCGGTGTCTTTAGCACTAGGTCCAGTGTCTTTAGCATTTATTCCGGTGTCTTTGGCATTTATTCCGGTGTCTTTAACATTTATTCCAGTGTCTTTGGCATTTATTCCGGTGTCTTTAGCACTAGGTCCAGTGTCTTTGGCATTTATTTCGGTGTCTTTAGCATTTATTCCAGTGTCTTTGGCATTTATTCCAGTGTCTTTAGCACTAGGTCCAGTGTCTTTTCTTGTATTTCGGAGGAAGAAGGTGGGGATTATGAGTGAATGGGAGTGTTGTAAATCTTGTAGATAATCCTCTTTACTTTCCTCTGACAGACGCCAGCAGACTTTCTGCTGCTTTGTCTTTGAAGACGATCAAACTGGTTTCATTCAGTCAGGAAATATCAGAATATTTCTGTGTTTCGGCCAATCGGGAGAGCTCATTATGGTTTCAGTGCCTTTATTTCAAAATAAGAGCTTATTGATTTTCAAGAGAACTTCATTCAGGACTAAGTTTAAAGAATCAAATCAGCAGGACGACCATTAATACAATAATTTAGCTGCCTGATAAGACCAGACTAGTGTATTTGGTTGAAGTCAATAATTTTACGATAACATAACTCTGAAAAATTGAGTTGTTTATTTAATCAATAAACTCCATCGCCTGACTTTGAAAGGTTGGATCAAGCTCATCTCACCGTTAAACGCTGTGTTAACGAGAGTCACAGAGTGCAAAATATGTTAATTATATTAGTATTTAAGTTCATAAAATACCACAGAGAACACAAAATAAAACACATATGTATCTTTCAGGACCTTCAGCTCTCTAGTTTAGGAGCAACAAGATCCAGACGGCAGCTGGCGTTTCCACGGTTTAGCACAATTTATGATGATTTTACCTCTTCATTTTAATATTACTCCTCCATACTCCGCTCCGCTGAGTTAAAGGTGTTTTCAGGTAAATGTCAGGTAAATTTAAGGGAAGTAGTGCGTCTGTTGGTATCTGTTCATTATCCACTGACCTGACAGCTGGTCCATGACGCAGCGATCAATCGATTTGTTTTTAGTGTATTATCATGTCACAAGACAACGAGCAGCCGGGAAGCAGAAACTGTTTGCTGTTTGTAGTGAAGCTGAACTTGTGGACCTCCTCCACTCTTCTTCTGCACCTTTTGGAGGTCTGACAGTAAATGGTAGCAGGACATGAATTTTAACAGTAGAAGAAGAAGCAGCAGACACTGAAACATAAAATCAGCCGTAATTGGAGCTTTTATTTTATAGTATAATAATTCAACTTCAGACAAGCCTAAAATAGTTTTTTATATTTAGACTTTTATACATTTCTGTATTTCCACTCTGCTGTAGTTTGAATATATCTATATACGGCTATAATAGGATATATATATATATATATATATATATATATATATATATATATATATATATATATATATATATATATATATCATTCTGACAGGCAGAAGTGACTCAGACTAACAGAGATTACGACTCTCTGTCTTCATAACGTGATCAGATGATAAAGAGACGCTGAAGCAGTTTGTTTGAACAGCAGTTAGACTTTAACTGACTTCTGCCTTTCAGAATAAAGGAACATTAACCAGCCAGGAAATATCAAACGTTGCTGTTAAAGGCTTTTTATTGTCTTCAGTGTTTGACACAACATCTACACGTCAGTGTGGTTCAGTTCAGCAGGGAAACACAGGAATACATGACTGTCGTGTGGAAACACTCCACACTGATGGTGAAATGCATGAAGTGTGAGAATAAACACTTTGAATTATACCATAGAGGGAATTTAAACCGCGAACAAGCTGCTGCTGACAGAAATCTAATAACTCTGAACATGTCCTTCAGTCCATCTACTGTCTATATTTATATGTATATTGTGGTTATTTTGGACTATTTAATGAAGGAAATCTGCTATTATTTTCTGCACTTTTAGTTTTCTGTGGCCAGTTTTATTCAGCAGCCACAGCAGGATAGCCGTACGTTTCAGCTGAAGATGGCTGCTTCAATCATAGTTAGCTCGTTAGCTAACATTAACTCGCTAACTCTGTATGGGAGGCTTAAAGCGACTAATGTTTTGGTCTTTAAGATCTTTAAGATAACATAGATAACATTCACAAACACTTGAACTCAACATGATTAAGGGACATTATTTCAGCCTTAAATGTCAAGGAGGCCTTATCTCTCTCTGTTTGTCTTGTGTCCCTTTTGATATTTCAGAGTCCTGAAGATGTAAAACCTTCCTGGACTCACTGAAAACCAAAGATTTAAGAGGAGTCACATGCAGTAGTTTTAGTTTTTTGGTCCAGGAAGTGGGAGGTTTTATCACAGTCAACAGTAGAGGCGGGAAAAAAAATCGATTCACCTATGTAACAGTTTTTTTTATTAGTTTTTTAATGATTTTGAAATAAATTTTCAAGCCAGAATTGATTTATCTGCTTCCTCTGAGTCTATGTGGAGGTAGAAGGCAGTTAGCTCTTTTATTGTGGTAGTCTGAGTAACGTGACGTCATATCCGTTCGGTATCCGTCAACCAGAACAAACCTCAGAAAGTATTAAAGGGTGGAGGGTGGGCGTGGATCCGACCTCCACCCTCCATGTTAAATCCAGCCTGGTAAACACTACACATCCAGTAAAGGAGGGACACACTTTGGAAAAGCAGAGCTAGACATCACGGCTAAAGCTGCACGCTAACTCCGTCACGGACGGGAAACGTCGTCGTACGGCGGTAACGTGCGGTCCGGCCGGCCGTCGCTCTCGTCTCCGTGGTCCGACGGGCCGACGCTACGACTGTAGAGCCCCATATACTGACATTTATGTTAAATGCATTCAGACGGCCCCGATGGAGCTGACCATGGATGGATAAAGAGAACGGAGCTGACGGAGAGCTAGAGACCACCTTGGAGGAGTTAGAGGAAGTAGACACCTGGGACTACGGCTGCTTTTCAAAATAAGGTGTTAACAAAGGGAACTGGATCTACAGAATCCATCTATGGAAATCAGACTGATGGATTATATTCAGCAGAGTAGAAAACATTACACTAAAACCACTAATCTGTGAGGGAAACGTCTTTATTCTTTGATTTCTGGGCTGATGGATAAAAACTGTGATCAATAATTCCTGACAATGATCCTGATAGATTTGACTTCAGGATGTCTCTGACTACAGGCCTGCTGAAAGTCAGACATTTTTACGTTTAAATCAGAGATGGGGGATGGTCCCAGCACAGCAGTGCATGGTGACATATTTCTACGCAGACCGAACCAGAACTAAACGGTGTGTATTTCCACTCGGACTCGTAACGGATCTCTTTAGATATACGGTAGTTTCTGCAGCAGCAGCTGACTGTCTGCACAAAAGTCAAATCATGCGCATTAACACATTCAACGTGTCTCAGTCTGTCCATGTGTTGACTGACGTGTCCACAAGCAGTTTGTCCTCTGCTGTTTGTTCAGCGTGACATCAGAGGTGAACTGGATCACATGACTCCACCTTATCAGGTTGGATATTAAACTAAACGCCTCTGACTGCTCTCAGATCTGTTTCTGTGAGCAGAGTAAACTCACCTCATGTTTACTTGGGCGTTGGACTGAGTTTGTCTACAGAGATACTAACAACTTTTCTTTCCTCCATCAACCAGGGGAGAAATGACCACTCCTCTCATTATTGGGCATTTCAAGCTTTAATAGATGGACCACACGGGAGACGTGTGGAAATGTCTGCAGTGATCACTGACTGGATCACTACTGAGGTATGAACCCACAATAAACAGACTGAGCAGTGATCAATATCATCAAAATGATGCTGATTAGTAAAAGGTCTGAGTTGATTCGTTGTCAGGTCTGTTACCAAGACGACAAGTGGACAACTTTTAAAATGCCTGTTTTCTGAATGGAGTCTGGACGTGTTCATGTGAAGCAGTTAAACAGCTGCAGCAGCAGCAGGAGGCTCTGCTGGCTGTTCTCAGATCTGTGGCCTGCGTTACCGTGGAAACGCCTCACAGCCCCGCTCAGCGCGGTCGCCGCGCAAACATACAGTAGCCGTTTAGTGTCGTCACGGCAACGAGCAGTGTGAATGCACATGATGCTGCAGGTAAATACGGAGGGAGGAGTCAGCAGCTCTTTCATCTAACGAGTGTGAGCGGAGGGCAGGAGGTGAAGCTGATCTGAGATCAGCGTCCTGGCTGCTGGACTGATGACTGACATGCATGTAGTCAAAGGTCAGCTGGGAGGAAACGGCAGCGTCTCTCTGAGGCTGAAACAGCTTCCAGATCAGCTCTCTGCTCCCAGACCGCCAGCAGACCCACGTCGACGCTACAGTCAAATCTTGATCCTGTAAAGCTCCACGTCTCGTCTGTGTTTTCACCACTAGTCTGGTACTCGCTGTCCCTGAACGGCAGTAACCTACCTTAGTGAAGGTCCATTATTAATGCTCCTCTTCAGGTATGTGCTTGGTATAGTCGTGTACATTTGAAATATTCACTCTAGTGCTGCAGTTCTGAACGTTTGTCCCATACGTCTAGTTACAGTCCTCAACATGTATAAAGTTGTGATATATATGCTGTTTAAAGGCGTTAATCATGTTCATAATTCTACAATATAAACACAGTATACGTAAAGAAACATAACTAATAAATTTAATGAACAGTAATATATGAAATATGTACAAATATTTGCATTAAGATGTGCAATATATAACAAATATCTACAGTGATAATAAGGAAATACTGAGAAGAGTGGTAGCAGTTTGTGACATATAAATACCAGAATGTGTATATATAAGAATATTTCTACAACTATGTATATGGTATAATTATTGTACAGTTTTTTAGTATAAAAGTATTGTATAATATACAGTACACAATCTATAGAAACCACATACCTGTTTACTATACACTGTTTTATTAGTCACGCATGAATATTTATCTTTATTTATTTATTTCTATAGGTAGCAGTCTGGTGTGATCAGTTATAGATCTATAGATAGAAGTCTGGTGTGATCAGTTATAGATCTATAGATAGCAGTCTGGTGTGATCAGGTATAGATCTATAGATAGAAGTCTGGTGTGATCAGGTATAGATCTATAGATAGAAGTCTGGTGTGATCAGTTATAGATCTATAGGTAGCAGTCTGGTGTGATCAGTTATAGATCTATAGGTAGCAGTCTGGTGTGATCAGGTATAGATCTATAGATAGAAGTCTGGTGTGATCAGGTATAGATCTATAGGTAGCAGTCTGGTGTGATCAGTTATAGATCTATAGATAGAAGTCTGGTGTGATCAGGTATAGATCTATAGATAGAAGTCTGGTGTGATCAGGTATAGATCTATAGGTAGCAGTCTGGTGTGATCAGTTATAGATCTATAGGTAGCAGTCTGGTGTGATCAGGTTTTGTGGGGATTGGTGGGGGATTGGATCTGGGATCGGTATAGATCTATAGATAGAAGTCTGGTGTGATCAGTTATAGATCTATAGATAGAAGTCTGGTGTGATCAGGTATAGATCTATAGATAGAAGTCTGGTGTGATCAGTTATAGATCTATAGATAGAAGTCTGGTGTGATCAGGTATAGATCTATAGATAGAAGTCTGGTGTGATCAGGTATAGATCTAAAGGTAGAAGTCTGGTGTGATCAGTTATAGATCTATAGGTAGCAGTCTGGTGTGATCGGGTATAGATCTATAGGTAGAATTCTGGTGTGATCGGGTATAGATCTATAGATAGAAGTCTGGTGTGATCAGTTATAGATCTATAGATAGAAGTCTGGTGTGATCAGGTATAGATCTATAGATAGAAGTCTGGTGTGATCAGTTATAGATCTATAGATAGAAGTCTGGTGTGATCGGGTATAGATCTATAGATAGAAGTCTGGTGTGATCAGTTATAGATCTATAGGTAGCAGTCTTGTGTGATCGGGTATAGATCTATAGATAGAAGTCTGGTGTGATCAGTTATAGATCTATAGGTAGCAGTCTGGTGTGATCACGTATAGATCTATAGAGAGTTGGTGTGTGGTTTGTAGAAGTCTGGTGTGATCAGTTATAGATCTATAGGTAGAATTCTGGTGTGATCAGGTATAGATCTATAGATAGAAGTCTAGTGTGATCAGTTATAGATCTATAGGTAGCAGTCTGATAATTATGGAGAGTTGTGATAGGTAAAATTAAGGAGATTGGATGGGAAAAAATTTGAAAGGAATTAAAATGAAAGTGTGATCAGTTATAGATCTATAGGTAGAAGTCTGGTATGATCAGTTATAGATCTATAGGTAGAAGTTTGATGTGATCAGTTATAGATCTATAGGTAGAAGTCTGGTGTGATCAGGTATAGATCTATAGGTAGAATTCTGGTGTGATCGGGTATAGATCTATAGATAGAAGTCTGGTGTGATCAGTTATAGATCTATAGATAGAAGTCTGGTGTGATCAGGTATAGATCTATAGGTAGCAGTCTGGTGTCATTAGTTATAGATCTATAGGTAGCAGTCTGGTGTGATCAGGTACAGATCTATAGGTAGCAGTCTGGTGTGATCAGTTATAGATCTATAGGTAGCAGTCTTGTGTGATCGGGTATAGATCTATAGATAGAAGTCTGGTGTGATCAGTTATAGATCTATAGATAGAAGTCTGGTGTGATCAGTTATAGATCTATAGGTAGCAGTCTTGTGTGATCGGGTATAGATCTATAGATAGAAGTCTGGTGTGATCAGTTATAGATCTATAGGTAGCAGTCTGGTGTGATCAGGTATAGATCTATAGATAGAAGTCTGGTGTGATCAGTTATAGATCTATAGGTAGAATTCTGGTGTGATCAGGTATAGATCTATAGATAGAAGTCTAGTGTGATCAGTTATAGATCTATAGGTAGCAGTCTGGTGTGATGGGGTTGGGTTGTTGGTAGAAGTTTGTGTGCGTTATAGTTATAGGTAGAGTTGGTGTGAAGGTTGATTATAGGTAGTTCTGGTGTGATGGGTAAGATCTATAGAAGGTGGTGTGGTTATAGATCTATAGGTGAGTAGGTGTGGTTTGATTAGGTAGATGGTGTGGGGTGCTTAGATAGGCTGGTGGTGTTTGCTTAGATAGAAGTTGGTGTGCAGGTATAGATCTTAGGTGCAGTCTGGTGTCATTGTTATAGATCTATAGGTAGCAGTCTGGTGTGATCAGGTATAGATCTATAGGTAGCAGTCTGGTGTGATCAGTTATAGATCTATAGGTAGCAGTCTTGTGTGATCGGGTATAGATCTATAGATAGAAGTCTGGTGTGATCAGTTATAGATCTATAGGTAGCAGTCTGGTGTGATCACGTATAGATCTATAGATAGAAGTCTGGTGTGATCGGGTATAGATCTATAGATAGAAGTCTGGTGTGATCAGTTATAGATCTATAGGTAGAATTCTGGTGTGATCAGGTATAGATCTATAGATAGAAGTCTAGTGTGATCAGTTATAGATCTATAGGTAGCAGTCTGGTATGATCAGTTATAGATCTATAGGTAGAAGTTTGATGTGATCAGTTATAGATCTATAGGTAGCAGTCTGGTGTGATCGGGTATAGATCTATTGGTAGAAGTCTGGTGTGATCAGTTATAGATCTATAGGTAGCAGCCTGGTGTGATCGGTATAGATCTATAGGTAGAAGTCTAGTGTGATCAGTTATAGATCTATAGGTAGCAGTCTGGTATGATCAGTTATAGATCTATAGGTAGAAGTTTGATGTGATCAGTTATAGATCTATAGGTAGAAGTCTGGTGTGATCAGGTATAGATCTATAGGTAGCAGTCTGGTGTGATCAGGTATAGATCTATAGGTAGAAGTCTGGTATGATCAGTTATAGATCTATAGGTAGAAGTTTGATGTGATCAGTTATAGATCTATAGGTAGAAGTTTCTGGAGAATGGTCGTCTTCAGACTGTAGTCAACTGGGCTCATTTCTCCCTCAGCGTGGCCTCACAGGTTTCCCTCCCAGATATTACTGCCTGCAGTTGTCGTGGTGACAGAGTCCAAAATGGAGTCCCAGCTGAATTAAACATGGAGTCCTGGGAAAAGTAATCATGGGTGTCGGACAGCGGCGTACATCCACAGCTGAGGACCCGTCAGCGGGTTTAACTGGAGTCTGATGTGACGTTAGACAGGAAGCGTTAACGAGTCTTTAATGAGACGTTTGAGCTCTGAAGCTCCTGAAGCTGCAGATTTACTGATTATACAACAGACATTTCGCTGAGTCAACACTCAGATATGTCAGCTATGATTAACGAGATCATCATAATTCACATCGCTGCATCGCTGTGTTTTACTGTGTGCACCTTTTCAAGTGATTTTATTGAACACACATTTAACAACTTACAAGATCTTGCAGAGAATACATAAATACAATATACACATTATCAAAATAAATAAAAAGATGATCAATTTCTCAATCACTAGACAAAAGGATGTCAAAAATAAAGTGCATAAATAAAAACAATAAGAAACAAGACATTCCCCACTGTCTGGATGTTTACTTGTTTCTTTAATAAACTGAAGGAGGCTGTTTCATCATTCATGTTCCTCTCAGGATGAACCGTACTAACTTTAATGATCTGCTGAGGTTTCCTCTGGAGCGACACCATCAGGTCAACATGTTCATGGCTCCGTGTTGAGTTTAACCCTTTTATTTATTTTGATATTTATGATGATGTTTGTCTGGAGGGAATTTCTTCACATGTGGCACAAATGTCGTCTTGGACTCAGACGAACGCCTCTCAGCTGTGATCTAATCACATCACACCGCCGCCTGGCTATTAGCTAATGTTAGAAGAAGAGAAGAAGAAGAAGAAGATCAACCTTTATTAGTCCCACTAGGGGAAATTCAATTTACACTCTGTTGTTAACACACACATGCACAAACAGGACCCATATACATGCAACAATGGAGAGATGTCAGAGTGATGGGGCTGCTCCTGACAAGCGCCCCGAGCAGTCGGGGGTTTGGTGCCTTGCTCAGGGGCACCTCGGCAGTGCCCAAGAGGTAAACTGGCACCTCTCCAGCTACCAGTTCACACTCAGTTCTTGGTCCATGTCGGGACTTGAACCGGTGACCCTCCGGTTCCCTACAGACTGAGCTACTGCCGCCCCAGCGTTAGCGTGCTAACGCTGGCTGCTTCAGTGTCAGTGGTCCCCAAAATGATAATAATGATAATAATAATAATAATAATAAGTTATTAAAGCAACAGCAGCAGCATCAGTTTAACAGGATGACTCTGCAGACTAATAAATAAAAATAACCAGATTAATGAAGAGCTCTGATGAATCTAGTTCAACATGTTTACTCCTCTTATTGTGTCGGAGACGTTATATAACATTTTATTTTATTTTTATCTGCATACCGTTCTGCTTCCTCTGAAGCAGCATGAAGACTTGAATGAGTTCAGCATGAAATCAGATCTCTGAATATCTTCACGTGTTCTTCACGCTGCAGCGATCAGCAGCGCTTTCTGTCCGATGTATGGGATGAGCATAATAATGACTGATAACGATCAATAACTAATGATGGTTGATCATTATTAACAGCGTTGGTGTGTTGTTGTGTTTCAGCTGACGGTGTGAAGCAGGATGAACGGATATGAAAGTCCAGCTCTCGGCTCCGGCGTCTTCGGCTCCTACAGCTCCCACATCAAGTCAGTGTTCTCCAGTCTGTCACAGCTCTTAGCATGTTAGCATGTCTGTTAGCATGTCTGTTAGCGTGTCTGTTAGCGTGTCTGTTAGCGTGTCTGTTAGCATGTCTGTTAGCGTGTCTGTTAGCATGTCTGTTAGCGTGTCTGTTAGCGTGTCTGTTAGCGTGTCTGTTAGCATGTCTGAAACTGAATCCTTTAATTTTTTACCTTAAATTTCATTTGCATTTTAATGGAACTTTAAGGGGTGTTTTAATGAATTAGCTGCATTGTTTAACAGGTTTACCACAATTTAATGGCAAAAATGAATGGGTTGTACTATACTAAGTAGTTATTTAATGGGTTTTCCACAGAGATTATATGTTTTAAGGGGCAAAATCCTCTTTAATTGTACAAAATATCTTTATAAATTGATAAATTAATTTTTTCCATAATGCATTAAAAAGGTCCTTAATTTTCCATGTAAGGCACAAATTTGAGTTTTAATGAAATAATTAGAATTTATGAGTTATTAATAGATTATCTGTCCAATTTAAGGTGTTTTTTAAGGTGTGGACACCATCCCTGACTTTGTACCTTTAAATCAATATATTTTAGTAGTTGAGTTTTTTTTGAAAGGTAAAAAAAAGTTTTTTTTTTTAAATTTTAGTACATTTTAATGGACTTTCCCCTTAATTTACACAGTAGTTTGAAATATTATTAGTTATTTAATATTCAGATTAGGGATGTTAAGTCCTCAGGGTGTCTGAGCTAGAAAAGATGAATATAGCTGCAGTTCAGTTTCTCTCTAAGAAACCCTTAAATATTTAATGTAAAGTGTAACTAAAGACGCTTCATGTCAGCAGGTGGTCATTTAACTCCGTGGTCTCTGCAGCTTCATGCTGACCACAGGAGGAGTAAAAGGAGTTTGAGCGGGGAGTTGTAGTTCTCAGTGTTGGAGGTGAACTCAGAGGACCCGGAGCTCCCCGACTCTGATTGATCCGCTTATTCAATCAGCCCAGCTAATTTCACAGAGTTAATGTGGCTGCAGACAATGAGGTCAGTGAGCCAGAGAGGAGAGCAGGACCTCGATCGATCAACTGATCGATCAGTTTCAGCAGCTCAGAGATCAGACCAACGTTCACTGGTTTCATTCAGTGTGAACCAACATTATAATTACTATTGATTCTACTTTACTTTTAGAAAGGTTCACTTCTTAGTATTATATATATATATATGTGTGTGTGTGTATGTATATATTAATATATACATATGAAGCTGATCAGTGTGGTCAGCTGTTTCAGCGTCTCATCGGTATGACTCACTCTCATTAATGAATTATTGATCGTCTCATCAGTCAGAATAAATAAAGTGTGAACGTGTGAAAATATCCAGTTTCAGTTTGGTGACACATGATCAGCCGGCGTCCTGCTGTCAGTAGGAAACATCAGGACTGAAGAGAGACGCTGCTCTGAGGCCAGCTGGATCAATCATAATCAATAACCGCATCAACAGGAAGTTACAGATGGGACAGAATATACAGTTTAATACAGAGGCTGATAGTTAAATAACAGCAGTCACATAAAACAAAATAAGAAATTATAATAAATAACATTTCTGTCTGAAAACACTGATAGTTTCCAAAAGGTTCCAGTTAAAACCTCAATAAACTAAGTGTGTAAAAATAGTGTGTATATATAGGTGTGTATTTGTGTGTGTATATATTATTTTATAAATGTAATATATATTGTATGTGATATATATTTTAGATATTATAATATATTGTAATATATATTATAATAATGAAATGAAATATTTTATATTTATTTTTACTAAAATATTAAATATTTTTATAATCATACATTTTCCTTTCCCTCTGGGGATTAATAAAGGTTCATCTTATCTTATCTTATCTTAAATAGGAAATAAAATAAATAAAAACAGAAAATCAAACCTCAGTCTGAGAGCCTCAGGCGTAAAGCATCAGTGCTGTTGCCATGGTTACAGGCAGTCTAACATGTTTGAGATCAGAGTGATCAGTGATCAGTTTCAGTGTGATAATATTTGAAATCCTGCTGCTAGAAAAGCTTCAGTGTCCAGTGAGATGTGAGAGGACAAGTTTTACTAGTACTGGAGATGATATTTTTTAGTCTTCACATATTTTACTTGTATATTTTGGATATTTTTCAGACATTTTTACATTTTTTCTGATGTTTTTTACTATTTGTTTTCACATCTGAGTCTTTACTGCTTTCAGCTTGTAGAAATTATTTGATATTTTTTGATATTTTTAACGTGTGTGAATGTTGTCTTTGTTTGAATCTTGAATCTTTGTCTTTGTTTGAATCTTGAATCTTTGTCTTTGTTTGAATCTTGAATCTTTGTCTTTGTTTGAATCTTGAATCTTTGTCTCTTTCTCAGCGGCCATGGCTCTCAGTCTCCTGAGCCTCCTAGAAATAAAGCCAAGTCCAGTGCCAAAGCTGTCTACGGTGAGCCCGTGTTTTACTTACTGCTAGTACTACTGCTACTACTAGTTACTACTACTACTGCTGCTAGTACTACTACTACTACTACTACTACTACTGCTGCTAGATGAGTTCAGTGTGGTTCAGCTCTACTACACATCTTCTGTTCATCAGTAACATGAACATGAACCTCATTAACCTGTATCCTCATTAACACTGAACCTCATTAATATGTATCCTCATTAACCTGTATCCTCATTAACACTGAACCTCATTAATATGTATCCTCATTAACCTGTATCCTCATTAACACTGAACCTCATTGATATGTATCCTCATTAACCTGTATCCTCATTAACTTGTATCCTCATTAACACTGAACCTCATTAACACTGAACCTCATTAACACTGAACCTCATTAACCTGTATCCTCATTAACTTGTATCCTCATTAACTTGTATCCTCATTAACCTGTTTCCACATTAACCTGTATCCTCATTAAACTGTAACCTAATTGTTCATCTTCTGTTCATCAGTAACATGAACATGAACCTCATTAACCTGTAACCTCATTAACACTGAACCTCATTATCATGTACCCTCTGTAACATTTATCCTTAACACGTGTCCTCGTTAGCATGTCTCCTCGTTAACACATGTCCTCGTTAGCATGTCTCATTGTTAACACGTGTCCTCGTTAGCATGTCTCCTCGTTAACACATGTCCTCGTTAGCATGTCTCATTGTTAACATGTGTCCTCGTTAGCATGTCTCCTCGTTAACACATGTCCTCGTTAGCATGTCTCCTTGTTAACATGTGTCCTCGTTAGCATGTATCCTCGTTAACACGTGTCCTCGTTAGCATGTCTCCTTGTTAACATGTGTCCTCGTTAGCATGTATCCTCGTTAACATGTCTCCTCGTTAACATGTCTCCTCGTTAACACGTGTCCTCGTTAGCATGTCTCCTCGTTAACATGTGTCCTCGTTAGCAAGTCTCCTCGTTAACATGTGTCCTGGTTAGCATGTCTCCTTGTTAATATGTGTCCTCGTTAGCATGTCTCCTCGTTAACACATGTCCTTGTTAGCATGTCTCTTCGTTAGCATGTCTCTTCGTTAGCATGTCTCCTCGTTAGCATGTCTCCTCGTTAACACGTGTCCTCGTTAGCATGTCTCCTCGTTAACACGTGTCCTCGTTAACATGTCTCCTCGTTAACATGTCTCCTCGTTAACATGTCTCCTCGTTAACATGTCTCCTCGGTAACATGTCTCCTCGTTAACACGTGTCCTCGTTAACACGTCTCCTCGTTAGCATGTCTCCTCGTTAACGTGTCCTTGTTCACAGGGTCAGATGAAATCTATTTCCTTCGTTCATCAGCCAAACATAAAAAGAAAAGTCAAAGTGAGCAGAGTGTGAACCTCTGAACAGTTTCTGTGTGTTTTTATTGAAATAACGGGGCTCTTATTTTGGTAGTTTTCCTCTGACCTCATGGACTCATCAGGACGACATGATGGAAATCAGAGCAACTCAAAGCTGCAGAAATGTTTCAGTGTCTCAGTGAAGTTGTTCTTCATGTGAGCGTTTCTTCAGTTTTGACCTGTGAAACTAGATTCTGGTCCTCCATAAGACCCCCCAGAGGATGATCCAACACAGATACTAGCTGGTATACTTCCACAAAGACCAAGGTCGAGTTTTAGACGGGTCTGCTGCAGCTTTTCTAACATATATTAAATGTTATATGACGTCACGACAGAAATATTGTCTAAAACTACAACAATAAGAGCCTTGTTGTCAGTATCGGAGGTTTTCTTTGAGGTCCAGCCTGCATGTGGGACTCGTACCGGCCTTCGAGTCCTCTGCACCTCAGTTTACAGCTGTCGTTATTTACAGAGAAACTCTGTGTTTGTGTTGAAGTGCTGCATGTCTGTGTGAATACAAATCAACAACCTTCTGACTTTTCTGGTGTGTCGTCAATATTTTAGATAATTTTAAGCCATTAAAATGTTGAGCTGTCAGTAGTTTACGCTCAGATGCGTCTCTGGAAAGTTCAGGTCTTAAATACAAATTAAAGTAGAGCTGAATGCTGTAAAATAACCCCTTTATTATTATTATTATCATTATTAAACTGAAGAGTAATCAATCACTTTGTCATGTAGGTCACGTACAGGTAAAAAATTACAGAGCAAGGAGAGTCGGGTAATAAATGTAATAAAATTAAAATAAAGTAAATATAAGTCTGAGGAAAAAAATCCTTTTATAGTCCATTATTAAATTATAGTCCATTAAAAAAAAAATTAAAACAAAATTATATTTACTGGAGATTTCAAGCAGAAGTTCTGTTTGATATTCATTTGAACTGTTGGACTGTTTGTTTGAGAAGTTGAGTTTTTTTTACCCTCCTCCCAGCTCGTCGATTTTCTTTATTTATTTTGGCCTAAAATGGCCGAAATATGCCGTATTGTGTGTGCGTGTGCGTGTGTGTGTGTGTGTGTGTGTGTGTGTGTGTGTGTGTGTGTGTGTGTGTGTGTGTGCGTGTGTGTGCGTGTGTTTATATAAGGCAGTGTGGTGGCATCATGACACCAAACCCAGAACAGTATTTTATTTTGTTAACTTCTCTTCTGTTTCCTCCTTCAGAACAAAGGAAACGTTTCACTAAAACCAGCATCAACAGTCTGACGGACACATCGCAGTATCACGTGGAGGTGAGACACAACTCTTTATTATTATTATTATCATTATTATTATTATTATGATTATTTAGTTTTTTATTTTAAAATTATTAGTATTTATATGGAAAGGATTCATCAGCGTTTTTCTTTATCCGATCAATATTGAAATCATTAACAGCATCCTCGCTTTGCTTTGTTGTAGCAACTCATTAAAGCTCATTTAAATAACCTAATTATTGGTTATAATAAAGGTGAAGATATATTAATAAATCCCGACATGGCTACTCACCAACGTTATTTAATATTAATAATAAGTTTTTATTTGTTTTCTGTATGTGGTTAGTTTTTAGTGCTGGAGGTTCACTTTCAGTTAGAAACATTTGGATTTTAAGGTGAATGATTGTGACATGTAATTTTTACCAGATAGGATATTTAATTCAAATCAAAGTTAATGTGTATCTGCGTCTTCTGACGTTTCCCTCACAAATTAGTGGCATTTTTTAATTTCAATTACAAGGGACATGTAATGTTTTATACTTCTGCTGAATATAATCAGTAAATCTCAGAAACGTACATCTTGAATAAATAAAAATGTGATTAATCAACTAAAGAATGAATGAAATCATAATTGATTTCTGGTTTCCACGAGTTGAACATTAAGCTTTTGTTGGAGGTGCGATGGTGTGCTGTTGTATAAATCATAAAAGAAACAAACACTTTCTACTGTCAGCATTTATCAGATAATTGATATTATATTAATACTAATGTGTTTTGTTATGTTGGTGATGAAGAGGTTATATTATTATCAGACTGATTGATCGTACCAGCAGCTGTAACGGTGACTAACGGTCCGTACCGTGTGACGTTCAGCACCTGACCACGTTCGTGTTGGACCGTAAAGACGGGATGATCACGGTGGACGACGGCGTCCGGCGTCTCCGCCTGCTGGACGCTAAAGGGAAGGTCTGGACGCAGGAGATGCTGCTGCAGGTGGAGGAGAAGACGGTCAGCCTCATCGACCAGGAGACCAAGGTGAGACTCCGGACAGGTATCTGAAGAGTTTTAGTCGGTGCGTCGCCTCCGAGGTCTCAGGAACCGGACTGCTTCACCTTTTCAGAACGAGCTGGAGAACTTCCCCATCGGGACCATCCAGCACTGCCAGGCCGTGATGAACGCCTGCAGCTACGACTCCATCCTGGCTCTGGTGTGTAAAGACTCGGGTCAGAACAAACCGGACCTCCACCTGTTCCAGTGTGATGACATCAAGGTAAGCTCACTCTGATTGGTCCATTTAGTTCAGGGGAGAAATATGATCATAATGTTTATTAAACTGAAGCTAACCGTAGCAACAGTGGTGATGCTTCATGCTAAGGTAACACTGGAAACTCCTCAAGGACCTCTGCAACCTGATCAAGGACTCCTTGAAACCTCCTCAACAACATTGAAAACATTTTCATGTAAAAAAAACTTCTTAAGGACCTCTGCAACCCTCTAAATGATCCTCGGCAACTTCATCAATGACCTCCAAACCTCCTCAAGTACCCCTGGAATCTTTTCAAGGCCTCTGCAACCTGATCATCATCCTGGAAACATCCTGAACAACATTGGAAACATCATCTTGAACTTCTAAAACCTTGAGGACTTTTGCAGTCTTCTAAATTGCCTCCAAATCTCTGCAAGGACCTTTGGAACCATCTCTAGTACCTGTGCAACCTCTTCAAGCACATCTAAACACCATTAAGGACTTCTGTTTGCCTCTGCAACCTCCTCAAGGACCTTTGGAACTTGGGAACGGGGCGGCAGTAGCTCAGTCTGTAAGGACTTGGGTTAGGACGCGGAAGTCACGGGTTCAAGACCCCCATGGACCAAGACCAACTGGTTGCTGGAGAGGTGCCAGTTTACCTCTCGGGCACTGCCGAGGTGCCCCTGAGCAAGGCACCAAACCCCCAACTGCTCTGGGCGCTTGTCAGGAGCAGCCCCCTCACTCTGACATCTCTCCATTGACATGTATATGTACTGTGTGAACAACACTGAGTGTAAAACTGAATTTCCCCACTGTGGGACTAATAAAGGAATATCTTTCTTTTTTTTTTCTTTCTAACTTCCTCGAGTACCCCTGCATCGCTTCCAGACCTCTAAAACCTCCTCAAAACCTCCTCAAGGACCTTTGGAACTTCCTCGAGTACCCCTGCATCGCTTCCAGACCTCTAAAACCTTCTCAAAACATCCTCAAGGATTTGCACTTTAGATTTTTTTCTGGGAACTCAAATCCTCCTTCATGGCTTCTTCAGCATCTTAAAGGTCCCTACAACTTCCTCAAGGACCTCTGCTACCTGATCAAGGACTCCTGGAAACATCCTCAATTTCACTGGAAACATTGTCATGCACTTCTAAGACCTGAGGACCTGCAAGACCTCTGCAACCTTCTTAATGATCCTCAACAACCTCTTCACTGACCTCCAAACTCATCGAGGACCTTTGGGATCTCTTCAAGACCTCCAAAACCTTCACAGCACTTTCTCAAGGATTTGTACAATCTTTTCTGAGAAACTCAAAACCTCCTTAATGACATCTTCAGCCTCTTAAAGACCCCTACATCTTCCTCAAGGGCCCCTGGAATTTCCCATCTAATTATGGACTTATGTGGTTCCCTGCTACCTTGTCATCTCTCAAAGTCCTCTGCACCTAATCATGGACTCCTGGAAACCTCCTCAACAACATACATTGGAAACATTGTCATGGACTTCTAAAACCTTCGTAGTACCTCTGTAACCTTCTAAATGATCTCCAAACCTCTGCAAGGACCTGTGCAACCTCTTCAAGCACATCTAAGCATTCTTAAGGACCTTTGTAGTTCTCTGTAATCTTGTCCAGAACCTTGGTAACCTCCTCAAGTACTCCTGGAATCTCCTTGATACACCTAAAACCTTCACAAAACATCCTCAAGGATGTACATATTATTTTCTGGACCTCTTCAGCCTCTTAAGGACCCCTATAATATTCCCAAGGACCTCTGCAAATACTTCAAGGAATTCTGAACTTCCTTAATGACCCATTGAAATTCCTCAAGGGCCGCTGTAATCTTCTCCAGGATCTCTACAGAGAGACATGAAGAACCTGATCAGGGACTTCTAAAACTTTTTGAAGGACCTCTCCAACCTCCTTGCGGACTTCAAGAACCTGTGCGAACTGCTCAAGTAACAAATACATAAATAAAAACAATATTCAATATTCATCCAATAATAACGCTTTGAAATAGCCAAGTGAAATGAAAGACTCTGAGTTGAAAGGTGTTTATAGTTTGAGATTAAAAAGAGCAATGATATGATGTAAATGTAGAGGACCCAGCAGAGGGCCCTGTGGTACACCGTGACAGATTTAACAATGTGAATAATGTTATTACAGATGTTTGAACCATAAAAGCTTTACAGACAAAGCCAGAAATGTCTCACGCTTCATGTTATTAAGGCTTTTTGTCCAGTTTGGTTTTACAAACTGTGTCACGTTTGCGCGTCTTCTGATTTTCCATCAGGCGAATCTGATCCAAGCAGACATAGAAAGTGCCATGATCGACGCCAAAGGAGGCAAAGTGAAGAAGAGGCCGGACGCGCTCAAGTAAGAACCAATCATCAGACACCGTTAGAGGTCGTATTAAACGCTGACAGCCGATTGGCTGATCTGTCCACCCGTCTGTCTGCAGGATGATCCTGAAGAGCGACGGGATCATCCCCCCTCCACCCGCCGCTCCCGCCCCCGAACCTCCTGCAGCGTCCAATCAGGTGGACGTGAAGAGTCGAGCGGCCGCCTGGTCAGCCTGGACCAATGAGCAGCAAGACTGTGAGTGATGTCACATCATCAGGAAGACCTGTGTCACACGCGTAAATGTTTGGCAGTAAATGTCCTCATTCATAATAGTATAATAATTATTGATGCATTAATGTGTTCATCACTTTAACGTTGCATCTGGTAAAGGTGAAGCTACTTTTAATTATTTTCAGGATATTTTGCAATATTTCTTTGCATATTTTACTTTTAATTTTTTGTCTAATTTCTGAATATTTCTTTGGATATTTGACTTTTGATATTTTACTCATATTTTCTTTAGGATATTTTAATGATATTATTTAGGATATTTTACAATTTTTTTTGCCTGATTCTAATTTACTAAAACATTTTGAATATTCGACTACTTATGAGTTTTACTAATATTTCTTGGATATTTTACTAATATTTTTGGGATATTTTATTTGTTCATTACTTTAATGTTGCAGCTGGTAAAGGTGGAGCTACTTTTAATTATTTAATATATTGCTGTTAGATCTATAATAATCCATCATTATTTATTAGTTGGTAGTATTTTGTCGTAATAACATGAATCAGTAAATTAATTAATGCTGTTAAAGAAGAAGAAGAAGAAGAAGAAGATCAACCTTTATTAGTCCCACAGTGGGGTTTACACTCAGGGGCACCTCGGCAGTGCCCAAGAGGTAAACTGGCACCTCTCCAGCTACCAGTTCACACTCAGTTCTTGGTCCATGTCGGGACTTGAACCGGTGACCCTCCGGTTCCCAAGCCAACTCCCTACAGACTGAGCTACTCCGCCCCCAAATAAAATGACAACACCTCAGAATTGTAATTGAATACAGTACTTGTGTAAATGTGCTTACTGGTTATCTGTCTTGGGTTTATAACTACAGATCTGATTGATCCGTCAGTGGTTATTGATTGGTGTTTTTCTGTGATCAGATGAGAGGCAGCGACAGGTATCGGAGGAGGACGGACCGGTGGAGATGACGGCAGCCAGAGTGGACCGAGACGTGGTGAGTCCGTCTATTATAAGACGTTTTCACTGATCTGAGAGCAGCCGGTGTTTCAATCTGAGGGCACTGAGGTCACATGACAATAGATAAAAGATTTAAGCTGACTGAAGAACGGCGTTTGATTTAAATGTAATCAGAGTCTGGAAGCTTCGAGGGTAAATCTGGTTACATAAAGGAGGACTGACCTCTGGTCTGCTGGTTCAGCTTTAATCATTACAGTCAGACTAACAGCTAAACACAAACCTGAAGGTGTTGATTAAGCTTTTATTTTGGCAGCAAATCCTGAACCACATCCTGGACGACATCGAGTTTTTCGTCACCAAACTTCAGAAGGCTGCCGAGGCGTTCAGCGAGCTCTCCAAGAGGAAGAAAGTCAAGAAAGGCAAGAAGAAAGGTCCAGGAGGTGAGGACGGGTCGGTTTCCTGTCCGACGGCTGGAAACCAGCTTCAAGGATGTAAAAAATTACATTAAATTAAAAACTGAACATTTATAAAATTAAGTTAAATTACAAAATGAGCATGTAAAAATAAAAAATAAAAAGAGGATTTCTAAAATTAAATTAAAAAGTCAGAGGATGTAAAACATTAAATCAGAAAATGTGAGGATTTAAAAAATAAAATAAGAAATGAGAGGATTTAAAAATAAAATATAAAATTAAGAGGCTGTACAAAATAAAAAGAGGATTTAAAAAAATGTAATAAAAAAAATTATAATTAAACTAAAGTAAAACTGACAAAGATAAAAAGAAATGTGTATAATAAAGATGTATAGATGAATATAAGACGAGCAGCACAGCTCGTCCGTCATGTGTCTGATAGTCTGCTTCCTGTCCACTTCCTGTCCACCAGAGGGCGTCCTGACTCTGAGATCCAAACCTCCCGGTGAGGACGAGTTCGTCGACTGTCTGCAGAAGTTCAAGCACGCCTTCAACCAGCTGGTAGGACCATCATCTTCATCATCTTCATCATGTGATTAGCGCTTACATCCACATGTTATGGAGGTGTTATGTTTGTGTGACCTGCAGGGGAAACTGAAGGATCACATCCAGAACCCGAGCGCTGTGGATCTGCTTCACTTCCTCTTCTCTCCTCTCCGGATGGTCAGTCATCGCTTTAGTACTCTACACATAATGTTCATCCTGTCAGCTGTTTTCATCAAGACTGATGTCGCGTTCACGCCAAGAGTGAATCTAAACTTCTCCTCACTTTACTCGCGGTAGTCGGACCGCCGGTATCATTTGTGTCTCCGTGGATACCAACAACATTTCCTCCATCAACATGAAGAAATAACCGCTGTAGTTTCTTTGTCCATGTTGGTGAAGTCCAGATATGTCAGAAAACCAAACTCCGTCCTGTCTGGGTTCAAACCGTCACCTGGTGGTGAGCTGGATTCACATCCAGAACCATCACACTCACTGGATCGATACTGAGGTATGAACCCACAATAAACAGACTGAGCTGTGATTTAAGATCAATAACCAGATCAGAATGATGCTGAAATAACTCCATCATGATGCTGATCAGTGAACAGTCTGAACTGAGGTTCTGTCAGGTCTGTTACCGTGACGACCAGCAGACATCTGTTAAAATGCTTGTTTTCTGAATGGAGTCTGGTTGGATCAGAGCCAGGCTCTGCAGCTGCTGTAGACGTTGTTTCTGCCGTAGACAGTCGGTGGTTCTGGTCTCTGGACAGATCTGATGGACTATCGTAGGTCTGGTGACCACAGACACAGACGACATTAATTTATGTCTGACTGAACGACGTCAGGACGGCGGTGAGGACAGGAGGACGTCTCAACGCTGAGAGGCTTTCACCACACGGCGCTCAGCATTTCAGCTCCCACGATTATGTGAACTCTGCTTTTTGCGTTGTCTGCTGTGAATTTGCGTCTTTTTGCCTCTTTGCGTTGACTTTTTATGTCATCACACTGCTTGAAAAGTTTGCTTCGCTCTTGGTGTGACTGTCCCATTAATCCTGAGACAGGTGTGCATGTTTGAGTTGATTAAAAGTCTAGTCTCGTCTTAGTCAATGAAAACCGTTTTAGTCATCAGATTAAATACCCCCTACGGCGGTCCCCCTCCAGGTGATCCAGGCGTCGGGCAGCGTGGACCTGGCTCGCAGCGTTGTGGTTCCTCTGCTCTCCAGAGAGGCCATCGACTTCCTTCATGCCTCAGGAACAGCAGAGGAGAGACACCTGTGGGTCACCCTGGGAGACGGCTGGACCAAATGCAGGTGGAGACGACACCCACGTCCTAAAGATCCTATTAAAGGCCGTTACACAACACTGGCCTCAGTTAATGTATCTGCATCTCCTCCATATGACTCCAGAAGGATCTCATAGTTATGGATGAACCATGTGTGGTACTTCGTCGAGTGTAATGTTGAGTCCTGTGTGTGCAGGCTGGAGTGGCCGAAGGACCACTACTTCCCGCCCTGTGTGCTGATGTTTCGTGACGGCTGGGAGCCGCCGGCGTTCCCGGCGGCGACTCCGTCCAGAGAACAGGAGCTGACTCAGCTGGCCGAGAGTCTCGCCAGCGCTGAGATCCAGAGACAAGAGGAGCTGAGGACCAGTCTGGAGGTTCATGTCTAGACCGTCACTTCACATCCACCTGTAAAACATGTAGAAATATATACAGTCTATTTCTAATGTTTCCTGTCTGTGTGTGCAGCAGTCGGCGGTGCAGAAGTTCCCTCCTGCAGACGGGTACGCCTTCTCCAACACCTCCTACAAACGCATGCAGATCCTGGATCAGGACTCGGCCATGGCTGCCTTTAAACAGGCCGTCAGCCGCCGCATAGACCGGTAACCCTGAGGTCACATGACGCCCTGGAGAACTGATCCCACATCTGCTCTTTACTGCCCGTTAATCTACGGAGGACGAGATGTGACTCATTCATCAATAAATACACAGAGGCTGAAATAGATGAGTAAATATCGCATAAAAAAATAAGTAAAATAAAATCATTAGTATTGAAATTAAAACAAAAATAATCAGTAAATACATGTTTATTAATGTTTCTGTATTTATACATTTCCTTTATTCATTAATTTCATAAATACTGAGAAAGGAATAAACATAGATTTGTTAAAATTAGACATTTATGTATAAACATTTAATAAAATTAAGATAACTATTAATAATACATAATATATGTTAAATACAGATAAATGATAATGATAATAAATAATGTAGATTCATAAAAATGTAGACATAAGACATTTATGCATAAAATTAAAATCATTATTTTAAAAATTTTAAACAAATAATTGAAAAATAATCTGTAAATAAATGTTTTTCTAATTAATTGATATATTAATATTTTTTTTAAATGTATTATGTTTCTTTACATTTATTTATTTATTTATACACTTCTTGTATTTATTAACTTCATATATACAGAAAACAAATAAAAATAAAATTAAAGGCATTGATATATTTATGCATGAAAAAAATAAAAATAACTTTAAAAAATAACTAATTTTTAAAGGTAAAGCATAGCTAACAATAAATTATCAGTAAATTATTATTGTTCCTTAATTGCATAAATACAGAAAAACATAAATAAATTAATAAATGTCAATTTGTTAAAATATGTAAAGAAATACCTTTATGCAGAAAAAATGGCAGTAATTAACAAGGAGCTATATTCATAAATGTTTTTAATTATTGTTACATTTCTTTGTATTTTTTTATTTCTGTTTATTCATTGCTTGTATTTGTTAATTTCATAAATACAGAAATAAACAGATTTGTTAAAATGTAAAAATATATTAAAGACATTTAAATATTTATGCATAAAATAAATTCACTTGATATTTTTTTTTAAATATAAACATAAGAAATAAGCAAAATATTTTCTAATTAATCAAGAGATGAATTAATTGATGTTTTCAATTTATTGCTACATTTATTTACATTAATTTATTCCTTCATTTGTATTTAGGAATTTCATAAATACAGAAAACAATAAATAATTACATATAGATATGTTTAAATGTACAAATAAAGACATTTACATATTTATTCATGTAGTTTATTTGTTCTTGCTTTTATTAATTAGTTATTAATTCAAGTGTGTTTAGTTTTTGTATTTAACTGATGAATAAGACATTTTTCATTTTCCATATACATCTTGTGAACTGACTCTGTTCCTCTTTCTGACTGTTTATTCATAATAATTTATAATAATGTCTTTATTGTGGCTGATTCGACGTTCTGTCCTCCCTCCACTCGTTTCATCATCCTCTTTCTCCTTTTCAAGGAAAGCTGAATTATTTCTGTTGATTCACATCTTTAGATATTTCCTGATCTAAAGCTGGGACACTTCTCCAGGGCTGTAATATCGTTATAGTCTCCTTATTATTCAGTTATTGAGTTTATAGTTGGAAATCCTCATTTTCTTTTCTAGTTCTGAACATGTTTTCACTGTTATAAACAGTACAGATAATATCAGATGATATTGATAATGATGAATACTCTGTACTCTGGTTGGCTGATGTATTTCAGAGGTTTTGACGCTGACAGCAGAGTCCCGCCAACACTGTTTGCCAAATCTAAATATGACTTTGTGGCGAGAAACAACACAGAGCTGTCCGTCCTCAAAGACGAGGTCGTCGAGGTTTGTTTTCTGTTTGTCTCTCTAATTATTAATCATCTGTTTCAAATGATGTGCGGATATTGTTTTATTGTAAGGCGATAATGCTGTGAAATCTGAATGAAGTTCTGGGCTGAAGTCTTGACTAAATGGCCGAACCGCGGCGGTTATCCGGCAGGTCCTGGACGACAGGAAGCAGTGGTGGAAGGTTCGGAGCGGCTGCGGGGCGTCCGGCTACGTGCCAAACAACATCCTGGAGATCACCAAAGCCGTGGACATCACGGGCCGAGGAGAGCCCATCTACAGCCACACCATCCAGGTTCATTTAATGTTTCATCATTTACCGTTTCACCACCACCATCATCATCATCATCACCGTCTCATCCTCCTCCATGTGTTTTATTTTGATCTGTTAAAGCTTATGATGCCAAAGAAGGAGTTTGAGTTGTTCAAGGTAGGAGGACTTGTGACCAGTGTGTTTAGCGTAGTGAGCTTTGCTGTTTTATAAGGGAACAGTCTCTCATGTTGGGTATTGTGTGTTTATGCTAAGCTAGGCTAAGTACATTCAGGGGCAAGTGGTATAAAAACAGAGCTTAAAGCTTCCCTCTGAGTGACTAATGTAAGGCAGTAATGTAAATAAACTATAGCTTTATTCAAAAGCGCCTGCTACATACTACTGACAAACGCAGTATACAGTACATACTGCATACTGCGTTCCTCAGTAGTATCCAGTATGCAATGCTTAAATCAATGTATTCAGTGTGCTAGACCAGGCTTTAGTCTTTATCTGGTACTTCTAGCAAACTTTTAGCTATTTCAACTGTTTAAACATTAGACAGAACAGTTGAAATAGTAGCTAAACATTAGCTAAAAGTAATCAATAATGCAACAGACAGGCTTAACTAGACTAGTCTAACCTGACAGTCAGGACCAGGTAAACTAAGACGGTAAGTTGGTGAGGCGGCTAGCAGGATGGTTTGACCGACTGTTCCGGTTCAGTAGAGTCGTGAACCGGTTCAGCAGTGATCTCTGTGCTTTAGTAGATGTGGTTGCAGTGAGTTTGCTGCTGTGACTGAATCATTTTGTTCCACCGTCTCTTCACCACCATGTTTCATGTTTTATGTTTCACTTCACGTTTCCAGCAGTTACTGGGAGAGTTGAACGAGGTAAACGGCAAACACCACGTTAGACACCGAGCTTCACATATTCAGGTTCAGCAGGTGGAGCAGTCTGTGAGTGTTTGGGTGGTGATGCATTTAAACGTCTCCGTCCAAACGCCTGCAGGACTGACTGCACTGTGAATCACTACGTTACATTTCAGAATAAAAGCTCCACCCGTCCTCTTTCAGAAACAGACCACCAGGACCGACTTCCTCCCTGGTAAACCGGTAGTGACTCCGATGCCTCCGGCTCCCACGCCTCCCCCTCCGGCCCCCGCCAGGCTCCCCACGCCGCCGCTGCCTCCTCCGGCCGCCAAGCCCACCAGCAGCGGCGGCGCCGTCAGCCGCCAGAACAGCGCCACGTCCAGCGACAACGGCAGCGTCACCACGAAGGACAACAACCAGAAACCTCCACCTGTCAACCGTGAGTCCAACATGACTGCAAAACGTTTCCAGAAGTGAAAATCACAACCTTTTTATCAATATATCTGGATCAATAATGAATTACGCTGTAGTTGTATAGGGTTTATTTTTACTTTCTGAATTTATCATGGAAAGCCTCTTTGAGATTCAGTTTATTTGAAGAATAAGTCAACAATGCTCCAGAATGAAATCCTGGTATTTTGGAGATAAAGTCGTAAAACCTGCGAGTCTGAATATTTGGAGACTATTTCCTAATATTTCAAGGATAAGAAGTTGTAATATTTAGGAAATAAAGACGTGAATACAGTCGTAATATTTCAACAAGAAAGTGTTATTTCAAGAATAAAGTTGTAATAGAGAATGAAGTGGTAATATTTCCTGAAATAAAATATAGCTGCATTATTACGAGAATAAAGTTTTCACTTTTCAAACAATACAGTACGCCAAGAATACGGTAACATTTTGGGGGAAAAGTTGTAACAATATGAGAAAAAAACATTTTTAACAATTAAAGTTAGAACTTTTAATTAGCTAAGCATCAGCAAAATGTCACGGATAAACGGTTGAAATAGTTAGCTAAAAGCTAGCTAAAAGTTATGGATAAACAGTTGAAGTAGTTGAACAATCTGATAATCAAACCTCATTCATTGATCGTCTGCTTGGTAAGAAGCGTCTACGCGTTTTTCATCCTGCAGGCAGGAAATCCAACATGGAGGAAGTCCAGGACGAGCTGATGCACAGACTGACTTTAGGTCGCAGTGCTCAGAAGAAATTTCAGGTTTCTTCTCGCGGCGGCGGCGGCGGCGGCGGCCTGCCGTCCAACAGCATCACCTACGACTCGTCGCCTGACCACGTCAAAGCCTGGTTAGAGGCCAAAGGCTTCAGTCCTGTGTGAGTCTCCTTTCACATTTAATCTTTTCATACTCAGATATGAGTTAATATAAAACCACTGAGCTGTGGGAGGTCGTATCTGCCAGGACAAATATCTCTAATGTTAGAAATTAAACACGTAAATTCTCACAGTAAATCACATTTTAACTCAAATTTTGGCTTTTTGAAAGTCAGAATTGTAAAAATTGAAGATTTGAGCGATTAAAAGGAAAAAATAGAAAATTTAATGAGGTACAAAGTTGACTGTTATGATGAAAAATCCATCTGTCATAAAACTTGATTTTAACACAGTCAAATTCAAAAGGATATTTTTTTATCTAAAAGTTAATGTTGGGTTTCAATTTTAATTTGTTAAGTTGCTCAGATGATTTTGGTGAGCCTCCGATGTGAAACACATAATTCAGTCATATTTCAAGTATTCATTATTAATTAAATATCCCAATTAGTGTACTCAGATTTTCAAAGTGTGTTGGCAGTGTGTTGGCAGTGTGATGACGGTGTGATGGCGGTGTGTTGACGGTGTGTTGGTGGTGTGATGACGGTGTGATGACGGTGTGTTGACGGTGTGTTGGTGGTGTGTTGACGGTGTGTTGACGGTGTGTTGGTGGTGTGATGACGGTGTGCTGACGGTGTGATGGCGGTGTGATGACGTTGTGTTGACGGTGTGATGGTGGTGTGTTGACGGTGTGTTGGTGGTGTGTTGACGGTATGCTGGCAGTGTGTTGACGGGGTGTTGACGGTGTGATGACGGTGTGATGACGGTGTGTTGGCGGTGTGTTGGTGGTGTGTTGACGGTGTGTTGGTGGTGTGTTGACGGTGTGTTGACAGTGTAATGGCAGTGTGTTGACGGTGTGCTGACGGTGTGTTGACAGTATGCTGACGGTTTGTTGACGTTGTGATGACAGTGTGTTGACAGTATGCTGGCGGTGTGTTGACGTTGTGATGACAGTGTGTTGACGGTGTGCTGGCGGTGTGTTGATAGGGTGTTAACGGTGTGATGACGGTGTGATGGCAGTGTGTTGACGGGGTGTTGACGGTGTGCTGACAGTGTGCTGGCGGGGTGTTGGCAGTGTGTTGGCAGTGTGCTGGCGGTGTGTTGACGGTGTGTTGACGGTGTGATGACGGTGTGTTGGCGGTGTGTTGACGGTGTGTTGACGGTGTGTTGGCGGTGTGTTAGCGGTGTGCTGGCGGTGTGTTGACGGGGTGTTAATGGTGTGATGACGGTGTGTTGGCGGTGCACTGGCAGTGCGTTGGCGGTGTGTTGACGGTGTGTTGGCGGGATGTTGGCGGTGTGTTGACGGTGTGCTGGCGGTGTGACAGTGTGATGGCGGTGTGTTGACGGTGTGTTGGCGGGGTGTTGGCAGGGTGTTGACAGTGTGTGGGGTTGACGGTGTGATGGCGGTGTGTTGACGGTGTGCTGGCGGTGTGTTGGCGGGGTGTTGGCAGTGTGTTGACGGTGTGTTTACGGGGTGTTGGTGGGGTGATGGCGGTGTGTTGACGGTGTGTTGACGGTGTGTTGGCGGTGTGTTGACGGTGTGTTGACGGTGTGATGGCGGTGTGTTGGCAGTGTGTTGACGGTGTGTTGGTGGTGTGTTGACGGTGTGATGGCGGTGTGTTGACGGTGTGTTGGTGGTGTGTTGAAGGTGTGCTGGCGGTGTGTTGGCGGGGTGTTGGCAGTGTGTTGACGGGGTGTTGGTGGGGTGTTGGCGGTGTGTTGACGGTGCATCTCCTGTGTGCAGCACCATCACCAGCCTCGGCGTCCTGACCGGAGCTCAGCTGTTTTCTCTCAACAAGGAGGAGCTGAAGACGGTTTGTCCCGACGACGGCGCGCGAGTCTTCAGCCAGGTCACCGTCCAGAAGGCGGCGCTGGAGGTGAGTTTCACACGTCACGCATTATGTCATCCATGTTTTCCTTGTTATGCTTCAGATGTTTTATTCTGAAAGGGTTTTTCTTTGAGTATTAAGAGAATTTACATACAAAAAAAATCTGCTTCCAAGAACAAACCCAGGAAACAGAAAAATGAAATGAAGTCTGTTTCCTGTCAGCTGCACAGTGTTTGTGTCTGGAAGCTGCAGGTCTGTTGAGGCTCTTTTCTGTCTTTAAGCTTTCTATCCCCCAACTCTGCCAAGGTCTGGTGTGTGGTGTCTATTTCCACCTGCAGGTTTTCTTCTGACCCTCCTATGATCTTCTGACTCTGTTACCACATTCAATAAGGTATCGTGTTCACAAACAGACGCTCACCGCTTCGTTCTGCTGGACAGATTTCTGTTTTTAAGGGGACAGCGTCAGATTAAGACTTCCTCAGATCTGGTATCAGATCCAGCAGCTGGTGGAGATGACTCGGATCATATTTCCACCAAGAGGAAAATGAGAAACTGTAAAACAGAGCTGCTGCAGGTCAAAGCAGTGATGTGGATTCAAGTCATGAATCTGACAACTTCAGACTCAACTTGACAAAATCAAGAAAGACTTGAACTTTGAATGAACACCAATGAGTCCTGACTTTCAATTAGAATGACTTGGCATCCTCCTGCTTAACTTGTGACTTGTTGGTGTTGACTTGGGGCTTGTGGATCATGACTTGGGACTTGAGACTTACCTGTGTAGACTTGGGACTTGTTGGTCTTGACTTGGGATCTGGGACAAAGTTGTCTTCATTAGGGACTTATTTTTTTTCACTTGGTACTATCCAGTCTGGACTTGTGACTCCAGTTGGGACTTAAATGGCTTGACTTTTTATTTGTTGGACCTGACCCTGGGACTTGTTGGTCTTAACTTGGAACTCCAGTTGGGACTGTCCTCACCTGACATTTTAATTGTTGGGCTTGGTTTGGGACTTGAGATTTACCCGTGTTGACTTGGGACTTGGCTTGGCTTGTCTTGACATGGGACTCCATTTGGGACTTGTCCTCTCTTGACATGTTATTTGTTAGTTCCAATTTGTTGGTATTTGGGACTTGTTTATCTTGACTTTGAGTTGGGATTTGACTTGAGACTTCAGTTGGGACTTTCTTGTCTTGACTTGTTATTTGTTGGTTCCAATTTGTTGGTATTTGGGACTTGTTTATCTTGACTTTGAGTTGGGATTTGACTTGAGACTTCAGTTGGGACTTTCTTGTCTTGACTTGTTATTTGTTGACCCTGGGACATAGTCTTCTTCGCTGGGGACTTGTTTTTGACTTGGGACTATCCAGTCTGGACATGGAACTTGCTGGTCTTGACTCAGTAACCCACTTGGGATTTACCTGTTTTGTCTTGGCCTTGACTATCTCAGTTTTGTCTTGATTCAGGACTTGATGATCTTGACTTAGGACTCCAGTTGGGAATATCCTACCTTAACTTATTTCTTGGTCTTGACTTGGGACCTGGGACATACTCATCTTCATTTGGGTTGGTCTTTGACTTGGAACTTTTTTCTTTTGTCTTGGGACTTGACTTGGGACTCCAGTTGGTACTTAATGGATGAATGAATTAATTACGATAAACATGAATTCCTGGTTCTGTCCATCAGAACGAAGCGCCGGACGTTTCATGTAGCAGCATTTTAAGGTAGCGCCACTATTTGTCTCCCTGCTGTGCTGCTGTGTACAGTCAAGTCCTCCTTAAACTCCCTGAATGAACCAGAACAAGAATGTCCCACTTCCTGTTGACCCCTGATCCTCACTTGTTGCCCCCCCCCCACCTCTAGAGACCAGGATGTAGATCTTCTTCTCTCAGCTGGAATGCTTAGCTTAGCTTAGCTTAGCTTAGCTTAGCTTAGACTAGCTGTCAGCTAATCGTACAGATGGCTGCACCATTTGCTATCAGTTTTTGGCTACTCAGGCTGTACCGAATAATTCATTCACAACATTCAAATTCAAATCCTAAATCAACATTCAAATGCTGCCCAGCTTTTGTTTATCATGTCTATTTATTGTGTTTAAAATCAAATCAAAGATAAAGATCAGGCTCCACTAATAATATTATTATTCTACTATGAGTAGAGTTAGATTCCAGTGGTGGCTGTGTAGGATTGATTCGTATGATCCAAACGTTTCCAATAACTCCAGAGCGTTGTTGGGTCCAAATGTCAAAATTTACTGAAAAAAAAAAAAGTTCGATGGAATTATGTTTAAAATTCACATTTTATATAACAAAATATTCTGATTCATCATATTTGTTGGTGTTTAGCCTTTCAAAAACATTTTCACTGAGTTCAAGAGATTTATTCACTACAGAAAGTCGATTCAGTTAAAAAAGGAGTAACTCATTAACCCGATGAATCACTTTATTCAATCTGAGGGTTTTGTTCAATGATTTTTTTTTTTTTTTTTTTGGGTGATTTCTTCAAATATGATGACAGACATTCGAAGCGTCATTCAAAAAGCTGAACAGAAGCTTTGAATGTACAACAGTGTCATTCGGTACAGCCTTGCATTTAAAGCTCGCACAGAAATTTACCTGAACAAACGTTTCATCTGTAGCTGGTCGCACAAAGACGTCTACAAACCGTGAATAACAGTAACGGCACGAAACAGATCGAATCCAATGAGGACAAAACATGACCTGTTTAACATTAAGTGGATTACTGAAAGATCTGGCCTATCTGGACGATCTCACGCTCCATTGTTCCCTCACTCGTGGTCAACACCATGAGGGACTTGAACTTCGTCACTAGGACTCGTTCCCTACTCGGAAGGCAATCCATCGTTTTCCCACTAAGGACTGTAGCCTCCTATTTAGAGGTGCTGATCCTCATCCCAACACGACCACATCATCTGCAGAAAGTAGAGATGAGATCATCAGCATACCAAACTGCAAACCCTCCCCGACTACGCCTCGACATCCTGTCTGTGAATATCACTAGCAGGGTTGGTGAGAAAGCCAAGGAGGCCAACCCCCACTGGAAACGAGTCCGAGTTACTGCCGAGAACCCGAACACAGCTCTCACTTTGGGCGTAGAGAGAATGGATGACCCTGAGAAGTGACCCCCTCACCCCATACTCCGGCAGCGCCTCCCATAGTATCTCCCAAGGGACCCAGTCGTACACCTTCTCGTCCATAAAAGACATGTAGACTGGATGGGTGCACTCCCAGGCCCCCTCCAGGATCCTCGTGGGAGTGAAGAGCTGGTCCACATTGTGCCTCTGCCTCGTTTCCAGCACCATCGAGTAGACTTTACCAGGGAGACTGAGTAGTGTGATACCCCTGTAATTGGTGCGCACTCTCCGGTCACCTTTTTGGACGGGGGACCGCCACCCGGTCTGCCACTCCTTAGAGACGTGTCATCCAAGACAGCCCTTCCTCACCCAAAGCCTTCATCTTGTCAGTCCCTCCAGCTTTGACACTGTGGAGTTGTTTATTTTATTTATATTTATTTTTAATGAGTCATTTTATGCAAGTTGTACGATGCTCAGTTCAGTAGTGTAACAGGTCTTTGTGCGACCAGTTGTAGAATGTATTTAGCAGTACTTTCCCAGCATGCACCCTGACTCAACCAGCTGATCATACTGTAGAAGTTTTCATGCACCTGCTCTTTCCAGCGGTTTCAGCGGCCCTCAGTCACCAGAAGGCCTCCTGAGGTTGGTTCAGGTCTCTGGCTGCGTTTACATGGCGTCTAACTGCAGAATGCCACCGTATGAACCATATAACCACAGCCAGCGCCGGTCGCTCTGACCAGCCAGCGCCGGTCGCTCTGACCAGCCAGCGCCGGTCGCTCTGACCAGCCAGCGCCGGTCGCTCTGACCAGCCAGAAGATTTTCTCTCTCGATAGCCGATAAAATCTTCTGATTTCCAGGAGGAAAGAATCGCTGTGTAGATTGTTGGCAAAGAAACGCTCAGTCGCTTCAGCAGCAGCAACAATAAAAAATCCATTTTATGTCTTTTTGTTTCACGTCTAACAAGCTGTTTTCTCTGTTTCCTCCCCATGTCCTCTGTCCTCTCTCCTCTCTCCTCTGTCCTCTGTCCTCTGTCTTCTCTCCTCTGTCCTCTCTCCTCTGTCCTCTCTCCTCTGTCCTCTGTCCTCTCTCCTCTGTCCTCTCTCCTCTGTCCTCTCTCCTCACTCCTCTGTCCTCTGTCCTCTCTCCTCTGTCCTCTCTCCTCTCTCCTCTGTCCTCTCTCCTCTCTCCTCTGTCGTCTCTCCTCTCTCCTCTGTCCTCTCTCCTCTGTCGTCTGCTCCTCTCTCCTCTGTCCTCTCTCTTCTGTTCTCTGTCCTCTCTCCTCTGTCCTCTCTCCTCTGTCGTCTCTCCTCTCTCCTCTGTCCTCTCTCTTCTGTTCTCTGTCCTCTCTCCTCTGTCCTCTCTCCTCTGTCCTCTGTCCTCTGTCTTCTCTCCTCTGTCCTCTCTCCTCTGTCCTCTCTCCTCTGTCCTCTCTCTTCTGTCCTCTCTCCTCTCTCCTCTGTCCTCTGTCCTCTCTCCTCTGTCCTCTCTCCTCTGTCCTCTGTCCTCTCTCCTCTGTCCTCTGTCCTCTCTCCTCTGTCCTCTCTCCTCTCTCCTCTGTCGTCTCTCCTCTCTCCTCTGTCCTCTCTCTTCTGTTCTCTGTCCTCTCTCCTCTGTCCTCACTCCTCTGTCCTCTGGATCCTCTCTCCCCTGTACTCCCTCTGTTCTCTGTCCTCTCTCCTCTGTCCTCACTCCTCTGTCCTCTGGATCCTCTCTCCTCTGTCCTCTCTCCTCTGTCCTCTGGATCCTCTCTCCTCACTCCTCTGTCCTCTGGATCCTCTCTCCCCTGTCCTCTCCCTCTGTTCTCTGTCTTCTCTCCTCTGTCCTCTCTCCTCTGTCCTCACTCCTCTGTCCTCTGGATCCTCCTCCTCTGTCCTCACTCCTCTGTCCTCTGGATCCTCTCTCCTCTGTCCTCTGTACTCTCTCCTCTGCTTCTCCCTGTCCCCTCTCTCCTCTGTCTCTCTCCTCTGTCCGATCCTCTCTCCTCTGTCCTCTCTCCTCTCCTCTGTCCTCTCTCCTCTGTCCTCTCTCCTCTGTCCTCTGCTTACCTGGACCTTCCTTCCTTCCTTCCTTCCTTCCTTCCTTCCTTCCTTCCTTCCTGTCTCTGGTGTCTTGGTGTCTCCAGAGGAGTTCAGGCTCTGAGCTCCAGGAGATCATGAGGAGGCGACAGGAGAAACTGGCAGCCAGCACCTGTGATTCAGGGGTGGAGTCTTTTGATGAAGGCAGCACCCACTGAGCTCCAGATGGCTCCCCCCCCCATCCCTCCATCCCTCCATCCCTCCCTTTCCTTCTCTCCCTTCTTCCTTCCCTTACCTTCCATCCTCCCTCCCTCCTTTCCTTCTTCCCCCCTCCCTTCTTCCTTCCCTTCTTTCCTCCCTCCTTTCCTTCCTCCCTTCCTCCCATCCTCCCTCCCTCCTTTCCTTCTTCCCTCCCTTACCTTCCATCCTCCCATCCCCCCTCCCTCCTTTCCTTCTTCCCTCCCTTACCTTCCATCCTCCCATCCTCCCTCCCTCCTTTCCTTCTTCCCTCCCTTACCTTCCATCCTCCCATCCTCCCTCCCTCCTTTCCTTCTTCCCTCCCTTACCTTCCATCCTCCCATCCTCCCTCCCTCCTTTCCTTCTTCCCTCCCTTACCTTCCATCCTCCCATCCTCCCTCCCTCCTTTCCTTCTTCCCTCCCTTACCTTCCATCCTCCCATCCTCCCTCCCTCCCTTTTTCTTTGGTGTGTGTTTTCTTTCAAACAGCCTGCTGTTCTCGTACTCTTGATCCTCAGGTGGCGTCCGATCACGCCAAGTTTGTGGAGATCATGCGGCGCCGGCAGGAACTGCTCAGCTCGTCTCCGTAGAAAAATATTTAAAACAAACCGACGGGCCGACTGACTTTTGGACCGTCCGATATTTAAAACACAGCGATGCCATGTTTTGCCTGATGTTCATGTAAACACTTGTTGGACTCTGGAGTTTGTAAAAAGTAGCTGGTTTTCCAAACCTCTCAGTATTAACGTCTGCCGTTGGTTCGGCTCGGTTCCTCCCACCTATCGTACAGCAGAACCGCGGAGCTCAGCATCGTCCCTCTGAAAGATGAAACCTCCACATTTCTAGAAAGACGCTTCTAACCACGTCAGTAAAAATCAGTCCTGCCTTCAATGAAAACACATTTTTAGTCTGTTTCAGAAGCTGCAACTCGTACTCGACATATCTCTCTTTCTGTGACGTAAATCAAAATTTAGTTTTCGGTTTAACCTTAAAATGTTTTGATCCCAAGAAAACAAAATACTTTAACTTATATATTGAGTTAACTGGATAAAAACAAGTAGTACTAGTAGCAGACGTAAGTAGATTGGCTGCCATATAAAAATATAAAACAATGGATGTGGAAATAATATACTATAATAACTTGTATGCAAGATATTATAGATAGTATCCTGTTCCCTCAAGATAATACTTTGCATGCAAGATATTAGAGATAGTACTTGTTCCCAAAAGATAATACTTGTGTGTACCAGGTTTTTCAGGACTGAGTCTGTTGTTAGTGTCGTTATCAGCCATCTTGGATTGTCACAGATTTCTCTTTCAGAAAGCAGATGTTTAATTCTGTGACTTGAATGTGATGAAGATGAGGATGAAGATGATGATGATGATGATAAAGGAGTAGTTCATATAACTGACGGGTTGATTGTACAGAAAACAAAAGACATTAAGTGAACGTTGGCTTTAATATATTGTTCTAGGAAACAGAATAATGGACTGATAAATATAACAGTACTTTCAGGTGATGATGATGATTACAGTAGTCATAGTACACAGTGTAATCTTGTTCTTTTATGATTATATCAAATCTTTAAATAGTTTGAGAGATTGATGATCTGCTGAAAAAGTAAAAGAAGTGAAAATCCTTTTCTTGAAATGCACAATAACTTGATGATGTCTAATATATGGACATCATGTGACGTAGAGTTAATGACACAAACAGATTTCTTGAGATGATTTTATCAGATTTGGCGATCAGCATTTTTGCACAGTAAATAATACCGATGTATTTCTGAGTGTAGAATCAAACCTGTAAGCTGATTCAGAATCACAGTTTAACACTGACATGAACGTAATCTGACACTTTATACTCCTGATGAATGTCTCCTTCAGGCTCCGCCCACAGTGACGGGTAACAGGTAGCCTCGCGTGACGTGTCGTCTGACATCATCACGTGTCGATCAGCATGCTGTTAATGACACTACAAGCTGACTATTAATGACGATTAGTACGACTGAATGATAACTAATCTTTCATGACAGCAGCTTTGTGGCAGAATTTATAGATTACATAAAACTATAGCAGGATACTGATTTAAACGACTGTTTCCATGGAGATCCTGGGAGGTGGTTTATAGTTTATAGACCCTTTTTAGTGTTGACGCCATGATGAGGTCCCAGGTTAGCTGGAGGCTAACCACAGACTGGAGGCTAACGCTAGCAGTGGGCTAACGCTAGCAGTGAGCTAAAGCTAGCAGTGAGCTAAAGCTACACATCTAAAATGTCATCTTGCTGTTGTTGGCTGGCAGAATCCAGATATCAACATCTGAGATGACAAACTGTGATTGGAGGATCTAGAGAGAAACAATATCAGAGAAATGTTTCAGAGATGGAGAGGAAATGATGCTAATATTTAGCCAGCTCTAGCTAGCTAGCTAACTAGCTAGTCGCTAAATGAGTAAAATTTACCAACTTAATGCTTCATCCACACACTGTGGTCACAGTGCAGGAAAACACAGTGCTATCACCAGATGAGGGACAACTTTGTTCACCTCATTTTCCGAATTTCATGACAGCATGGAGAAATTACCAAGCTAAGCTAGCTAAGTAGCCTACCGACCAGCCGTTGGCCTGACCAGCAGGCTGGTGGCCAACGGCAGCGCTGTAAAGATAAATTGAGGGCGTATAAATCTTTGGATGTCTATAGTTAACTATCCTTCAGTGAAGTCAGTCAAAAAGAGAGTCGAACAATATCAGAGAAGAGTTTCAGAGATGGAGAGAAAGGGATGCTAATAGTTTAGCCCTCTGCTAACAGCAGCCAACAACTCACAGCTGCTGAAGGCTAAATATTAGCATCATTTCCTCTCCATCTCTGAAAGGTTTCTCTGATATTGTAGCTCTCTAGATCCTCCAATCACAGTTTGTCATCTCAGATGTTGATATCTGGATTCTGGCAGCCAACAACAGCAAGATGACATTTGAGATGTGTAGCTTTAGCTCACTGCTAGCTTTAGCCCCTAGCTTTAGCCCACTGCTAGCGTTAGCCTCCAGTTTTTGGTTAGCCTCCAGTCTGTGGTTAGCCTCCAGTTTTTGGTTAGCCTCCAGTCTGTGGTTAGCCTCCAGTCTATGGTTAGCCTCCAATCTATGGTTAGCCTCCAGTCTGTGGTTAGCCTCCAGTCTATGGTTAGCCTCCAGTCTGTGGTTAGTCTCCAGTCTGTGGTTAGCCTCCAGTTTGTGGTTAGCCTCCAGTTTGTGGTTAGCCTCCAGTCTATGGTTAGCCTCCAGTCTGTGGTTAGCCTCCAGTCTGTGGTTAGCCTCCAGTCTGTGGTTAGCCTCCAGTTTTTGGTTAGCCTCCAGTTTGTGGTTAGCCTCCAGTCTGTGGTTAGCCTCCAGTCTGTGGTTAGCCTCCAGTCTGTGGTTAGTCTCCAGTCTGTGGTTAGCCTCCAGTCTGTGGTTAGCCTCCAGTCTGTGGTTAGCCTCCAGTCTGTGGTTAGCCTCCAGTCTGTGGTTAGCCTCCAGTCTATGGTTAGCCTCCAGTTTGTGGTTAGCCTCCAGTCTATGGTTAGCCTCCAGTCTGTGGTTAGCCTCCAGTCTGTGGTTAGCCTCCAGTCTTTGGTTAGCCTCCAGTCTGTGGTTAGCCTCCAGTCTGTGGTTAGCCTCCAGTCTATGGTTAGCCTCCAGTTTTTGGTTAGCCTCCAGTTTTTGGTTAGCCTCCAGTTTTTGGTTAGCCTCCAGTCTTTGGTTAGCCTCCAGTCTGTGGTTAGCCTACAGTCTTTGGTTAGCCTCCAGTCTGTGGTTAGCCTCCAGTCTGTGGTTAGCCTCCAGTCTATGGTTAGCCTCCAGTCTTTAGTTAGCCTCCAGTCTATGGTTAGCCTCCAGTCTATGGTTAGCCTCCAGTCTGTGGTTAGCCTCCAGTCTATGGTTAGCCTCCAGTTTTTGGTTAGCCTCCAGCTAACACTGTGACCTCATCATGATGTCCACAATAAAAAGGTCTGTTTAATTTACAACGTAGGTCAGTATCGTACACGTTGTTCTGCTCTCTTAGTTAAATGCTTTGTCTTTTTTTTTTCTTTTTTTACCTGATATTTGTTCGTGCTGGTTACGAACAGCTTCAGACGTTCAGACATTATTTGAGAATTTACGGTAAATTCTGCGTCTGTAAATGTTTCAGCAGCTGCTAGCTGTTTAGAAGTTTGTCAAATATTAGAAAGAATCGGTTAGCAAAAAATTATTTCTACACAAACTTAACACAACTGTTTTTGTACCAAGCAGCCGAAGCATCTGATCATCCTCTAGCTGGAGAAAACAATAAATATAAAATATGTATATGCGTTCATATGAGATGTGCAAAAATCAGCCAGTACGTTCTTTACTCACTGTGGCATTGATTGATTGTATTAATTTTGTTTTCCACTTATGCACTTAAGTTCCTCGAAGCAGTTGGTCGAGAGTAAAGGATGTGAAAGTTTGTCAGGATCGTAGCACAACACTGTAATTCCACTAACGCTGATTAAAGCTGAGTATTTGTTAATGAGCAGAGTGAAGTTTGTGTATTTAGTGAACCGTCCTCGTACCCAAACAGTTCTAGCAGCCAATCAGAGAGGAATGTTAGCGAGATTTCACTACAGAAAATGTATTTGTATGTGTATAGTTTTCATGGTGCCTTTTCCATATAAATCTGATCATTCTGCAATAAAACATTTGTAAAAATCTTTTCTTGTCATCGCCGAGTTTTCTTTTTCAACCAAATCTGCTGGAAGTTTCTGGAGGACAAACCCAGTTTTACGTCGTATCGAACATCATCATCATTTTGATCCAGACGGGAACCTGAAGCGCTGAAAGTTTGGTAAGATTTCTACTTTTCTTTACTTCATCTTTGATAAAATAGTTCTTAATTCTTTACATTATAAGTTGGCTGCTTGTGTTTAGAAAACGTTTAATGATTATTGATTATTTTGTTCAGTGAAGGAAAAATGTTTAACAGTTGTATCTTCAAAATACTGTAAGGCTTAAAAAATAAATTGGAATAAAAAATTTTAGTTAACTGTTGATTTTGCTAGCTATAGGCTGCTGTCGTCAGCGTAAGCTGGGCACACACTACTGTTTCAGCTCCTTTCTGGTCAGTAGATAGCACAGCTACTGAACATGAAAATTGCCGTAGATGTCCTCAGGCCGCGGCTGTTCAGAAGCAAATGACCAAGTGCAGTCAAGTTACAACAGCTTGTTGTAAATTTTCCACGATGCCACGGCAACGCATGAAAATTCACACTTTCAGGTACTTTTAATCTCAAAGCTCTTTAGATTGTACCGACCAAATTTGAGGGTGATCGGGTGAAATCTCCAGGAGTTCAGTACAGATCCTGGAAATGGCCAAAAATACACAACAATCACACACAATTCAAAATGTCCGACTTCCTGTTAGGTTTAGAGCGTGACCCCAAGAGACTTTTTTTCTACGTCTACATGATACATGCCCTGACCAAATATGGTAAATATAAGTGGAACCAATCATGGCGGCTGTTTCGTCAAAATATTCTGGGGGCGCCAATGAGCCTCCGTACCACACCGACGCACAAGAACCGTATCCGTTCACACCTTGTGGAACTTTTGACCGTCTGTTTCAACCGATTTCCCCGTTGTGGGTCTAATGAAAGATTATCTCATCTTAACCTGATTCACACTGAAATGTGTTTCTGTTAATCACCATCAAACAGGTCTGAAGTATTAATACACAAATAGACCCAGGAGCAAGTATGAGGGGTCCTTTTAAGCCCTATAAGGGTTTTTCTGAGTTTGGGAACCCTGGTTTTAACAAGTGTTTTTGTATTTTGTACACAGGAAGCAAAACGAGACAAATGTAACTGCAACATTTTATTTTGTTCCAACACACACATTAAAACTCTGTGACGACGATCTGAGCTCCAGATCATCCCTCAAATTTTAAGTGACACAATGCACAAGAATGGCACCAACGTACGAGTTTGACCGGACAAACACTAAGCAAGAAAGAACTGTAGAAGAGTGTACAGTGCTGAGCTTTCGGACATCGTCTGCAGGTTTTCTGTCAGTTATTATCTTGTACATCTTTTTTTGACAGTTGTACCAAAGTGCGTTTCTCCGTCTTGACGTTTGTCCGGACGGCCGAACGGCCGAACCGTCGTCGTGATGAGAGAACTTCTGGCTCAGGTAATGATTCACATATACAACAACTTTAAAAAACAAACCTCTAAAGCAACATTTCCACGAGAATTACTTTGTAATGACAAGTAGAAACAGAATAGTTAAGCAGTAGTAGTATGTACAGTACATCTGATATCCACCAGTGAAATGTGACCTCTTGCAGATCGAGTGGCGACCGAACCAAAGGTAAAGACTTCAGGTGTTTGAACCACAAGGCCACAATGACGAATCATTTTACAAGTCAACACTGAAGTGTCCAACGGCCTTTTTACACACATTCATCGATTTCTTCCATTTTTTACAAGTTAGATACAAGGTGTGGTCAAAATAACACGAACAGCAGCTTTTCTTTTTATCAGATGCTTGTATTTGAGGCGCTGTATTAATATTTAGAAAATTAAAATAACTATGGAGTTGTACAAAAATTTGCGATCATTAATTTGGAGGGCTCAATACATTGTTTTGGTATTTGTGCATGTTATATCATATTTTGAGATTAACACAAAGTGTAATACAAAATTTAGTTAATAACTGATACAACAGAAAGTTTACACACTGATTTCTTCATAACACATTTTTACAAATTTCATTATTTGGACGTATTTACAGTTGTGATGAATCCCAATTCTTTGAAACCGTAGTTTAGTTTAATTTTTTGCTGTTTTATTACGTCAAAATATTTGTGAAGCTGTTTGTAAAAACAAGATTAAATACAGATGTATTTGAGAAGTTTTTTAACTTGGCTTAATGAAGTCCTTTTAATAAAACTATGTTAATATTTGATTCTGCTATATCAATATTTTAAATACTTGGGAAGCACTAAACATTATTTTGGTGTTTGTTGGCGTTGTATCATAATTTGAGGTTAACAGAAAAAGTAGAATGAAGTTTGAACTTAATGAAGTTCTTTAATGAAACTAAGGTTAGTAGTAATATTTAAACTATTAAGAATATGTATTTATACTTAGTCTTACTTTGCTGAGTATGAGCACAATGATGCACAAAACTAAACTAAACTAAACTTTTCTTCAAACAACTCTCATTGCTCGTTATTTTGAAGGTTAATATGGAACGTCGTTAAACAATTTCCTCCGATTGACGGCACCGTAAACTGAAATAGTTCCAACTGTTGGCAGCAAATTTAAATGTACGTCTTTATAAATAGTTAAAATTCAGGTGTAATCTTGTTTTGGATCTTTACTGTGTCCTCTGTGTGAGGACCAATGAGAAGCTGTTCAACTCTCTGCTCTTATTTTGGCGACACCATGTACATCCTGAATAGTGTAAAACTTCGGGTTGAATGAGGTCGACCACTCGTCTGTTCAGTAGACATTCTCTACAGTCATCAAGGAAACGAGAAATGTGGACTTTTCTTTTGCCCTTCAAGTTCAGTAGAAAGATGCAAAATGAGAAAATAATTGTAAATAAGTTGATCTGATAACAGACTGACGCTTCAGAAAATGGCTTGTTAACTATTTTCTGTACAATATTGGTGTGTTTAAGACAGATTTTCATTCGGCCGTGACGAGATCTAAACTGAGCGATGCTTCAAGCCCCAATTGTGATGTTTCATAGTTCATTTTTTAATGATTTGCTCTAACAAATTATTACAAATTCCAAAATACCCTAAAATATATGCATTTTAGTTGTATTATCCCCAAACTATCCCAAATATAAGTACTCCAAATATTGGGGTTACTTTTAAAAATACCAAATCTGGCATTTACAACAGAACGTTTGACTGTGCTGCACCACATTTTTTGGATAATAACAAATGTTAGTACATTATACCAAATGTTATTGATTAAAACAAATTGTACAATGCCAAATTGTTTTATTGTCAATAAAATTAGTGCTATCTGAGTTTGGGATTAAAACAAAAACAAATTAGGGGTGCACTTGTGATTTAGTGTTGAATACAGGGATCATCAGGGTGCAATACAAAAATTTCCCACTATAAAAGAAATATTTTTGATCTTAATTGTTTATGTCAAACATAATATATAAATAAAAAAATTAGGGATTCAATACCAAATTTGAGCCTCATAACTTTGCCAAATTTTAGTGTTTAATAGTGTTTAATAGAAGAATCATCAGGATGTTGGTAAATTAATTTGTCTGATTTAAACATATTGTACAATATCAAATTATTGAATTGGACACAAAATTAGTGATATCTGAGTTTGGGATTAAACCAAAAGCAACTTAGATGTGCAATACCAAATTTGGAGCCAAATTTGGGGATTTTAACCATTTTTAGGGGACCATGCACGATGTAGTGTTGAATACAGGTATCATCAGAGTGCAATACCAAAGTTTCCCATTATAAAAGGAATATTTTTTATCACAAATGTGTATATGTCAAATATAGCAGAAAAACAAATTAGGGATGCAATGCCAAATTTGAGCCTTATAACTTTTTGGCACACTGAAAAATTTGGGGATTGTAATGACTTTTATGGGAGTATACACAATTTAATGTGTAACAGAAGAAAGGAGGATACCAAATTTTACTGATAATAACCAAATTGTTGTATTGCAAACTAAAACACTGATATTTGATTTGGGATTAACACAAAAGCACATGAGGGGTGCAATACCAAGTTTGACGCTTCTAACTTCTTGGAGCCAAATTTGGGGATTGGAACCATTTTTTGTGGGACCATGCACGATTGTAAGTGAATTTAATTTAATTTGGGGTTTATGTCCTGAACCTTTTGGGGTCTCTGGACCACACATTTTGTTGGAGCACAGAGTGTTTGAAGATTAATACAAGAATCAAAATTGTGTAAAACCAAATTGAGTATAAGGGGTTCTCTCCAAAATGTTGGGGCGCTATAACAAAAGCAGCTATCTGCTGAAGTTAACATTGTTTTTGAATGTTTTATATTTGTACTTTCTGGATTCACAGTGTATACTAGGCTTTCTTCGGGGCAAAATTTCCAGTTTTATTGTCATGAATTACAGCTATAAGTTGCACTTCTATGTGTTGGTAATTTGATGGATGAAAGATACTCATTGTGCCTGCAGATATGAAGGTATGCTGTGCAGATATGTTTGTTTCCCAAATTCAGCAACAGAAAGGGAAACTCGGTGGTGATATACTGTAATTTCTTGGTGGTTTTGGCAGTTCGACCGTCTGAATAGTCTTCAGTTACTGTCAGATATGATCCATTTATTTCCAAACAGGATTGTTGCAGCCAATGAGATCCTGAACCTCAGAGGATAAAAGCGTCTCTGGTAGTCTAAAGTGAATCTACGTCTCCGATAGTCGTTAGAAAGAGCCCACAGGACAAATATCGAGCGACGTGGCTGCACAGTTAGTCCTCCACGGTCAGAAGCAGCAGCAGGAAGTCTTCCCTTCTTCTGTCGGCAGTTCAGGCAACTCCGAGGCCTCAGTGCAAATCCGAACTACAGCTCTACAACCACAGTCTCTAAACTGGCCTCCGACACGCCCGACGGCGGCGGCGAGGTTTCCACAGAAAGGCGTTCGTTCCCCTCAACTATTTTGTGCCTTTGAGTTCTTGTGCAGACCCAGCAAACATTCGGACGGTTGACGAGACGGACGGAAGAAAACGGTCCGACACAGTTGAGCAGCATTTTGTCAAATCGGTACCAAAATAATGCTTTCCGAAGCTGAAATCTTGAACTTTCAGCTCGTTCAAAATTTTCAGGTGACAAATGTAGTTTTCATCAAACTTTGATTTTGCTGAAATCTTCAACCAGGACAGAAACATTATGCATATTTTTGCAGCTAACTAGTCGATTAAAAATCAGCTTCAACATGATGAAGTTTTTGCTCATTTTCCCGAGCTTCGCTCGTCGTCGAATGCTTGCTGGGTTCTTCGTGAATACTACCTGTGCAGCAGTCCGGCAGTCAGTTAGCCTGTTGCTGTTCTTGATAATCGGCGTGTTCTAGTCCAGGTTCGGCGTGTTCAGTGTGTTTGGCAGTGGTAATGTTGAACTCTACGGCCTTCCACTTTTATGTCGCAAAAATCCAGGAAAGCTGCAAGAAGGTGAACACTATCAACGATGAGAAACAACTAAAACTAGCGAATGCTAAATTACGTTGGAAGCGGAGGAAGAGGCCAATGTGCTTGCTGGTTTTTCAGCTACTCCTGAGATTAAAAAAAGAAATAAAATGAAAAACTGCCGACTCAGTTACACCGACTCATCGCCTCGCGTTGTCTCGACGAGGACGGACACAGTGTAGACATCCAATCACAGGACAGAGCTGGTTGACCTCCGACTCCTCCCACCCTACGTTGACGTGAGTCAGTCCAGTTCAGAGGGCAGGGTTGTGGTTCAACATGTTGGTCAGTCAGTGAAGGCTCCTTAAGGCAAGACTCCATCCCATGCTTTAACACCAAGTCAAACCAAAAACTGGATTCTTTTTTTGTCGTTTTATCGAGATGCTCTGCTGTGTTGTTTTTTGATACTGATGATGAAGCGGATCGTCTTCGGCAGAGAATGGATGCCTGAAGCACGGGAGGTTGGGTGTGTTCGCAGCCTGGAAGACAAGGAGCAGGTAACTTTAGTCACCTCGCATCTGTAACGCTGTTTTTATTCAAACTGGTTTAAAACCAAACATCTGCGTTTACACTGACATTTGTGTTTATTTGCTGCTCTACAGGCTGCGTCATTACAGCTGATCCCAGAACTCAGGAGGAATCTGGAAAACTCACCGTGTGCTGGAATAAAAGGTACCGTTGGAGAGTTTTTACTTCACTATGACTTTTCTGTTACATATACTGTTATTTTCTTCAATACTGTTTGTATACTGTTTTTTTTTATCATACTATACTATTTTTTTTTTAATTTTTAATTTTTATTTTTAAACAAGATACTAGGACTATTTTTCAACATGCTATACTCTAACTTACTATAACATGCTATAGTAGGATTATTTTCATAATTTTTTCAACATCTAAAAAATTTGAAGTTTTCATGAATTTTTTCATAGAAAAATTTCGACATACTATACTATGACGTTTTTTTTTGTAAAATTTTCCAACATTTCAGGAAATGACTTCTTTCCACCATAGAATCATTTTACATGCTATAATACGACCGTTTTCATGGTTTTTTTGTCAATATCTAAAAAAGTTGATGTTTTCATCGAAAAATTTCGACATACTATACTATGACGTTTTTTTTTTTTTTTGTAAAATTTTCCAACATTTCAGGAAATGACTTCTTTCCACCATAGAATCATTTTACATGCCATAATACGACCGTTTTCATGGTTTTTTTCAACATCTAAAAAATTTGACGTTTTTATCGAAAAATTTCGACATACTATACTATGACGTTTTTTTTTGTAAAATTTTCCAACATTTCACGAAATGACTTCTTTCCACCATAGAATAATTTTACATGCTGTAATATGACCGTTTTTGTGTTTTTTTTGAATTATGGATTTTATCGAAAAAGACTTCTTTCCACAAAAGAATCATAAAAGATAAAATAAGACTGTTTTAAGGTTTTCGACATCTAAAAAATTTACGTTTTCATCGAAAAATTTCGACATACTATACTATGACGTTTTTTTTTTTTGTAAAATTTTCCAACATTTCAGGAAATGACTTCTTTCCACCATAGAATCATTTTACATGCTATAATATGACCGTTTCTCATGGTTTTTTTCAACATCTAAAAAATTTGACGTTTTCATCGAAAAATTTCGACATACTATACTATGACGTTTTTTTTTTGTAAAATTTTCCAACATTTCACGAAATGACTTCTTTCCACCATAGAATCATTTTACATGCTATAATACGACCGTTTTCATGGTTTTTTTCAACATCTAAAAAATTTGACGTTTTCATCGAAAAATTTCGACATACTATACTATGACGTTTTTTTTTTGTAAAATTTTCCAACATTTCACGAAATGACTTCTTTCCACCATAGAATCATTTTACATGCTATAATATGACCGTTTTCGTGTTTTTTTTTTTTTTTTTTCAAAAATTTAAAAAATTTGACGTTTTCATCGAAAAATTTCGACATACTATACTATGACGTTTTTTTTTTGTAAAATTTTCCAACATTTCATGAAATGACTTCTTTCCACCATAGAATCATTTTACATGCCATAATACGACCGTTTTCATGGTTTTTTTCAACATCTAAAAAATTTGACGTTTTTATCGAAAAATTTCGACATACTATACTATGACGTTTTTTTTTTTTTGTAAAATTTTCCAACATTTCAGGAAATGACTTCTTTCCACCATAGAATCATTTTACATGCTATAATACGACCGTTTTCATGTGTTTTTTTCAACATCTAAAAAATTTGACGTTTTCATCGAAAAATTTCGACATACTATACTATGACGTTTTTTTTTTTGTAAAATTTTCCAACATTTCACGAAATGACTTCTTTCCACCATAGAATCATTTTACATGCTATAATACGACCGTTTTCATGTTTTTTTTTTCAACATCTAAAAAATTTGACGTTTTCATCGAAAAATTTCGACATACTATACTATGACGTTTTTTTTTTTTGTAAAATTTTCCAACATTTCAGGAAATGACTTCTTTCCACCATAGAATCATTTTACATGCTATAATACGACCGTTTTCATGGTTTTTTTCAACATCTAAAAAATTTGACGTTTTTATCGAAAAATTTCGACATACTATACTATGACGTTTTTTTTTTTTGTAAAATTTTCCAACATTTCAGGAAATGACTTCTTTCCACCATAGAATCATTTTACATGCTATAATATGACCTTTTGTGTTTTTTTTCAACATCTAAAAAATTTGACGTTTTTCATCGAAAAATTTCGACATACTATACTATGACGTTTTTTTTTTTGTAAAATTTTCCAACATTTCAGGAAATGACTTCTTTCCACCATAGAATCATTTTACATGCTATAATACGACCGTTTTCATGGTTTTTTTCAACATCTAAAAAATTTGACGTTTTTATCGAAAAATTTCGACATACTATACTATGACGTTTTTTTTTTTTGTAAAATTTTCCAACATTTCAGGAAATGACTTCTTTCCACCATAGAATCATTTTACATGCTATAATACGACCGTTTTCATGTTTTTTTTCAACATCTAAAAAATTTGACGTTTTCATCGAAAAATTTCGACATACTATACTATGACGTTTTTTTTTTTGTAAAATTTTCCAACATTTCACGAAATGACTTTTTTCCACCATAGAATCATTTTACATGCTATAATACGACCGTTTTCGTGGTTTTTTTCAACATCTAAAAAATTTGACGTTTTCATCGAAAAATTTCGACATACTATACTATGACGTTTTTTTTTGTAAAATTTTCCAACATTTCACGAAATGACTTCTTTCCACCTTAGAATCATTTTACATGCTATAATACGACCGTTTTCATGGTTTTTTTCAACATCTAAAAAATTTGACGTTTTCATCGAAAAATTTCGACATACTATACTATGACGTTTTTTTTTTTGTAAAATTTTCCAACATTTCACGAAATGACTTCTTTCCACCATAGAATCATTTTACATGCTATAATACGACCGTTTTCATGTTTTTTTTTTCAACATCTAAAAAATTTGACGTTTTTCATCGAAAAATTTCGACATACTATACTATGACGTTTTTTTTTTGTAAAATTTTCCAACATTTCAGGAAATGACTTCTTTCCACCATAGAATCATTTTACATGCTATAATACGACCGTTTTCATGGTTTTTTTCAACATCTAAAAAATTTGACGTTTTCATCGAAAAATTTCGACATACTATACTATGACGTTTTTTTTTGTAAAATTTTCCAACATTTCACGAAATGACTTTTTTCCACCATAGAATCATTTTACATGCTATAATATGACCATTTTCGTGTTTTTTTTTCAACATTTAAAAAATTTACGATTTCATCGAAAAATTTCGACATACTATACTATGACGTTTTTTTTTTTGTAAAATTTTCCAACATTTCAGGAAATGACTTCTTTCCACCATAGAATCATTTTACATGCTGTAATACGACCGTTTTCCTGTTTTTTTTTTCAACATCTAAAAAATTTGACGTTTTTTCATCGAAAAATTTCGACATACTATACTATGACGTTTTTTTTTTTGTAAAATTTTCCAACATTTCAGGAAATGACTTCTTTCCACCATAGAATCATTTTACATGCCATAATATGACCGTTTTCATGGTTTTTTTCAACATCTAAAAAATTTGACGTTTTTATCGAAAAATTTCGACATACTATACTATGACGTTTTTTTTTTGTAAAATTTTCCAACATTTCACGAAATGACTTCTTTCCACCATAGAATCATTTTACATGCTATAATACGACCGTTTTCATGGTTTTTTTCAACATCTAAAAAATTTGACGTTTTCATCGAAAAATTTCGACATACTATACTATGACGTTTTTTTTTTGTAAAATTTTCCAACATTTCAGGAAATGACTTCTTTCCACCATAGAATCATTTTACATGCTATAATACGACCGTTTTCATGGTTTTTTTCAACATCTAAAAAATTTGACGTTTTTATCGAAAAATTTCGACATACTATACTATGTTTCTTTTTTTTGTAAAATTTTCCAACATTTCAGGAAATGACTTCTTTCCACCATAGAATCATTTTACATGCCATAATACGACCGTTTTCATGGTTTTTTTCAACATCTAAAAAATTTGACGTTTTTATCGAAAAATTTCGACATACTATACTATGACGTTTTTTTTTGTAAAATTTTCCAACATTTCACGAAATGACTTCTTTCCACCATAGAATCATTTTACATGCTATAATATGACCGTTTTCATGTTTTTTTTTCAACATCTAAAAAATTTGACGTTTTCATCGAAAAATTTCGACATACTATACTATGACGTTTTTTTTTTTTTGTAAAATTTTCCAACATTTCAGGAAATGACTTCTTTCCACCATAGAATCATTTTACATGCTATAATATGACCGTTTTCCTGTTTTTTTTTCAACATCTAAAAAATTTGACGTTTTTATCGAAAAATTTCGACATACTATACTATGACGTTTTTTTTTTTTTGTAAAATTTTCCAACATTTCAGGAAATGACTTCTTTCCACCATAGAATCATTTTACATGCTATAATACGACCGTTTTCATGGTTTTTTTCAACATCTAAAAAATTTGACGTTTTTCATCGAAAAATTTCGACATACTATACTATGACGTTTTTTTTTTTTGTAAAATTTTCCAACATTTCAGGAAATGACTTCTTTCCACCATAGAATCATTTTACATGCTATAATACGACCGTTTTCATGGTTTTTTTCAACATCTAAAAAATTTGACGTTTTTATCGAAAAATTTCGACATACTATACTATGACGTTTTTTTTTTTGTAAAATTTTCCAACATTTCACGAAATTACTTTTTTCCACCATAGAATCATTTTACATGCTATAATATGACCATTTTCGTGTTTTTTTTTCGAAATTTCAAAAATTTACGATTTCATCGAAAAATTTCGACATACTATACTATGAAGTTTTTTTTGTAAAATTTTCCAACATTTCAGGAAATGACTTCTTTCCACCATAGAATCATTTTACATGCTATAATACGACCGTTTTCATGGTTTTTTTCAACATCTAAAAAATTTGACGTTTTTATCGAAAAATTTCGACATACTATACTATGACGTTTTTTTTTTGTAAAATTTTCCAACATTTCACGAAATGACTTCTTTCCACCATAGAATCATTTTACATGCTATAATATGACCGTTTTCATGGTTTTTTTCAACATCTAAAAAATTTGACGTTTTTCATCGAAAAATTTCGACATACTATACTATGACGTTTTTTTTTTTTGTAAAATTTTCCAACATTTCACGAAATGACTTCTTTCCACCATAGAATCATTTTACATGCTATAATACGACCGTTTTCATGTTTTTTTCAACATCTAAAAAATTTGACGTTTTCATCGAAAAATTTCGACATACTATACTATGACGTTTTTTTTTTTGTAAAATTTTCCAACATTTCAGGAAATGACTTCTTTCCACCATAGAATCATTTTACATGCTATAATACGACCGTTTTCATGGTTTTTTTCAACATCTAAAAAATTTGACGTTTTCATCGAAAAATTTCGACATACTATACTATGACGTTTTTTTTTTGTAAAATTTTCCAACATTTCAGGAAATGACTTCTTTCCACCATAGAATCATTTTACATGCTATAATACGACCGTTTTCATGGTTTTTTTCAACATCTAAAAAATTTGACGTTTTTATCGAAAAATTTCGACATACTATACTATGACGTTTTTTTTTTTTGTAAAATTTTCCAACATTTCAGGAAATGACTTCTTTCCACCATAGAATCATTTTACATGCTATAATACGACCGTTTTCATGGTTTTTTTCAACATCTAAAAAATTTGACGTTTTTATCGAAAAATTTCGACATACTATACTATGACGTTTTTTTTTTTTTGTAAAATTTTCCAACATTTCAGGAAATGACTTTCTTTCCACCATAGAATCATTTTACATGCTATAATACGACCGTTTTCATGGGTTTTTTTCAACATCTAAAAAATTTGACGTTTTCATCGAAAAATTTCGACATACTATACTATGACGTTTTTTTTTTTTTGTAAAATTTTCCAACATTTCAGGAAATGACTTCTTTCCACCATAGAATCATTTTACATGCTATAATACGACCGTTTTCATGGTTTTTTTCAACATCTAAAAAATTTGACGTTTTCATCGAAAAATTTCGACATACTATACTATGACGTTTTTTTTTTGTAAAATTTTCCAACATTTCAGGAAATGACTTCTTTCCACCATAGAATCATTTTACATGCTATAATACGACCGTTTTCATGGTTTTTTTCAACATCTAAAAAATTTGACGTTTTCATCGAAAAATTTCGACATACTATACTATGACGTTTTTTTTTTTTGTAAAATTTTCCAACATTTCAGGAAATGACTTCTTTCCACCATAGAATCATTTTACATGCTATAATACGACCGTTTTCATGTTTTTTTTCAACATCTAAAAAATTTGACGTTTTTATCGAAAAATTTCGACATACTATACTATGACGTTTTTTTTTTGTAAAATTTTCCAACATTTCACGAAATGACTTCTTTCCACCATAGAATCATTTTACATGCTATAATACGACCGTTTTCATGGTTTTTTTCAACATCTAAAAAATTTGACGTTTTCATCGAAAAATTTCGACATACTATACTATGACGTTTTTTTTTTTTGTAAAATTTTCCAACATTTCAGGAAATGACTTCTTTCCACCATAGAATCATTTTACATGCTATAATACGACCGTTTTCATGGTTTTTTTCAACATCTAAAAAATTTGACGTTTTTATCGAAAAATTTCGACATACTATACTATGACGTTTTTTTTTTGTAAAATTTTCCAACATTTCACGAAATGACTTTTTTCCACCATAGAATCATTTTACATGCTATAATATGACCATTTTTGTGTTTTTTTTCGACATTTAAAAAATTTACGATTTCATCGAAAAATTTCGACATACTATACTATGACGTTTTTTTTTTTGTAAAATTTTCCAACATTTCAGGAAATGACTTCTTTCCACCATAGAATCATTTTACATGCCGTAATACATTCGACCTTTTCATGGTTTTTTTCAACATCTAAAAAATTTGACGTTTTTATCGAAAAATTTCGACATACTATACTATGACGTTTTTTTTTGTAAAATTTTCAAACAATTCACGAAATGAATTCTTTCCACCATAGAATCATTTTACATGCTATAATATGACCATTTTTGTGTTTTTTTCAACATCTAAAAAATTTGACGTTTTCATCGAAAAATTTCGACATACTATACTATGACGTTTTTTTTTTTTTTTGTAAAATTTTCCAACATTTCAGGAAATGACTTCTTTCCACCATAGAATTATTTTACATGCTATAATACGACCGTTTTCATGTTTTTTTTTCAACATCTAAAAAATTTGACGTTTTTATCGAAAAATTTCGACATACTATACTATGACGTTTCTTTTTTTTGTAAAATTTTCCAACATTTCAGGAAATGACTTCTTTCCACCATAGAATCATTTTACATGCTATAATATGACCGTTCTCATGATTTTTTTCAACATCTAAAAAATTTGACGTTTTTAATCAAAAAATTTCGACATACTATACTATGACGTTTTTTTTTGTAAAATTTTCCAACAATTCACGAAATGAATTCTTTCCACCATAGAATCATTTTACATGCTATAATACGACCGTTTTCATGTTTTTTTTCAACATCTAAAAAATTTGACGTTTTCATCGAAAAATTTCGACATACTATACTATGACGTTTTTTTTTTGTAAAATTTTCCAACATTTCAGGAAATGACTTTTTTCCACCATAGAATCATTTTACATGCTATAATACGACCGTTTTCATGTTTTTTTTCAACATCTAAAAAATTTGACGTTTTCATCGAAAAATTTCGACATACTATACTATGACGTTTTTTTTTTTTGTAAAATTTTCCAACATTTCAGGAAATGACTTCTTTCCACCATAGAATCATTTTACATGCCATAATACGACCGTTTTCATGGTTTTTTTCAACATCTAAAAAATTTGACGTTTTCATCGAAAAATTTCGACATACTATACTATGACGTTTTTTTTGTAAAATTTTCCAACATTTCAGAAAATGACTTCTTTCCACCATAGAATCATTTTACATGCCATAATACGACCGTTTTCATGTTTTTTTTTCAACATCTAAAAAATTTGACGTTTTTCATCGAAAAATTTCGACATACTATACTATGACGTTTTTTTTTGTAAAATTTTCCAACATTTCAGGAAATGACTTCTTTCCACCATAGAATCATTTTACATGCTATAATACGACCGTTTTCATGGTTTTTTGTCAACATCTAAAAAATTTGACGTTTTCATCGAAAAATTTCGACATACTATACTATGACGTTTGTTTTTTTTTGTAAAATTTTCCAACATTTCACGAAATGACTTCTTTCCACCATAGAATCATTTTACATGCTATAATACGACCGTTTTCATGTTTTTTTTCAACATCTAAAAAATTTGACGTTTTCATCAAAAAATTATAGTATAGTATGTCAAAAAAATCATGTTAACAGTCATATTATACAATGTTAAACAATATTATGATGATAAAAAGTCATTATAATATACTTGAAAAATTTCGTGATAAACAGGTCATAGTATTGAATCTTGAAAAATGTCATGAAAACAATCATATTACTGTATGTTAATCAGTTTCATGATAAATAAAAAGTCAAATTATGTCATGTTGAAAAATTTCATTAAAAAAGTGAGTATAGTATGTCAAAAAATTTCATGATAAACAGGTCATTGTATTAAATCTTGAAAAATATCATGAAAACAATCATAATATAGTACGTTTATCAGTTTTATGATAAATAAAAAGTTAAATTACATTATGTTGAAAAATTTCATTAAAAAAGTCAGTATAGTATGTCGACGAAGTCATAGTATAGTATGTCAATAAAGTCGTAGTAATGTATGTCAAAAAAAGTCAGAGTATAGTATGTTGAAAAAGTCAGTTTAGTATGTCAAAAAAAGTCTTAGTATAGTATGTCAAAAAAAAGTCATAGTTAAGTATGTCAAAAAAGTCATTATAGTATGTCGAAAAAGTCGTAGTATAGTATGTCGAAAAAGTCGTAGTGTAGTATGTCTAAAAAGTCATTAAAGTCATAGCATAGTATTTTGAAAAGTCATAGCATAGTATTTTGAAAAGTCATGGTATAGTATTTTGAAAAGTCATGGTATAGTATTTTGAAAAGTCATGGTATAGTATTTTGAAAAGCCAGCGTATAGTTGGTTGAAGAAAGTCATTGGTCTGTGGAGGCGGCGTCATAAACATGGCGGCGTGACTCACGTGTGGAGGAGCCTCCATCATTATGTCTTGCTGGCGTTCTCGTAGATGACGTCAGAGGTGATGGACTGCTGCTTCTTCTTCTGCCACATCAACAGGACGCACTGATGGATGAACACGTACTGCTCCTGCAGACAGAGCACACAACAACAACCCTGATCTCCACAGCTACAGGCAAACTAACTACAGGTCTCTAAACTAACAAGTCCTTCCTCCTCTGAAAGAGACACGACGTGATCTCACCTCAGTCTGGACCATAGAGAGACGGTGCGAGCGCATCTCGGACACCATGCCGAGGATGTCCGCAAACTCGTGCTCTCTGATGTGCTGCATGAGACGGTCCAGAGCGATGAAGGTCCCCGTCCGGCCGACGCCAGCACTGAGCCACAGACACATTAAACCATATAATGGATATTACGTCATCAGTCTAACAGCATTTCTGTGACACTGTCAGGATGTTGACTGGAGAAACTATGTGGTGAAATAAAGTGCAGAATCACAACCAACAACTTTGTTTTTGTCCGACTAACATCATCTTAATTTAAGAGTTTGTCACAGTTCTGTTGATTATTGATAATAATCTGATGGAAACCAGAAAAATAAAGATAGTTGGAGTCTGATAAACTACCGTTTGTCTTGTGTAACCTAAAGCTTTTTATCTTTTATGGATATGTCACAAACAAAATAACTAATGGTGTCATCTACCTACTTCTAAATCAGTTTTTATTGCATGTTATTGTCTTTTAACAGCCTCTTGTCATTTTGTTTTATCACTTATCTGCTAGTATTAACCTGTTTTTTTTAATCAATAAATAGTCATTCAGCCAATTTCCTCATCAATATAGTTTTCAATTATTTATGTTTTAATATCTAAAACATTTATCTCTGCCTCAATAATCCAGTGTTAGCCAAACTTTGGCACATTGCGTAAACATCCAAACGCTATTGAAATGCTATCTGTAGGCATGCTAACGTTCCCATTAGCATGTTAATCTGCCAAACCATACCATTTCATACTCACATACTGCAGTAAATATTAGCAAATGAACATGCTAATTGTATGGATGCTAACATTTTAACATTCAAACGCTGGATGATGCCTACAACAAGAATACAATCATGCCAAGATTAGAATGCAAACATGATTCTAAATGAGCAACGTTAACATGATAACTGTAGGCATTGCTAGTATGCAAATGTTCCTATATTTACATTTTAATGTACAAAAGCATACCATTTTATACTAACATACTTCAACAATTATTACCAAAGGAACATGTTATATGTACTGTATGTATGTTACCATTTTTACATTTAATTATCTAGTATTGGTCACGCTTAATGCTAAATGCTACACAGCTACCACAAGAAGGCAAACATGCTAAGATTAGAATGACAACATGATGATAATATGCCTATGTTGACATTAATATACCGGTACTCAACCATACCATTTAGACATACGACAGTAAATATAAATAAACGCACATGCTAACCAATTAATGTGTTACATTAAAATGTTCAGTAATGGTCAATAATGTCCGCTAGTTAGCTAGGTAGTTAAATCTGCTTTAAAGCTACATCTGTTACCAAAATGAGCTGCACAAAGTTGTGACTCATCTGATGATAGCATTGTACGTTCCTACGCGGTGACAAGAGAGTGTGGATGAAGCATTAAATTGTTAAATTTTCTCATGTAGCAACTGGCTAGTTAGCTAGCTGCCTTGATAATTCCATCATATTACAGAAAATGAGCCCAACAGCGGACAGCACTGCCTCACTCCTCGCCACTAGAAGACTACTTCGCCATGAGGAGAGCAGGAGTTAGCTAGCTAGCTTATCAGTCGCCGGATGAGCTAGCTAGCTAACTAGTCAGTTGCGGAAACAGATAAGCTAGCTGGCTAACTAGCGTTAGCCAGCTAGCTCCTCCTCCTGCAGTATCTCCAGCAGCGTAGCAGTTGGCTAATCTGGTCCCGTTAGTTAATGTTAACTTTCTCCACTAACACTGGTGATCCTGGAGAGTCAGTGACAGGACAGACTGACAAACTAGTATTTTCTTCAAACACTGTTAAAAAACAAAACAACAATACTTGCTAGCCAGCGTTAGCTAACATGTTCAGAGAATTATTCTGCCTCCACTTAACGCTCTGTCCACTAAATACGTCACCATGGTTACTAAAAGGAAAGGGGGATATAATTGTTAACATGCTAACTATAGACATGCTAACATGCTAATGTACCAAAATAAGCACATTAATATGCTACACTGTGCCATGTGATCATGCTAACTGTATGGATGAAAACGCGTTTCTAAACACTAGAATGTTAACTTTGGTCAACGGCTCACATTTGAGATGTCCTCAAATGGCCACCATACACAAGGTTTAGTTTTCTGATGAACGTCAGAGATCTACAGGGGTGCTCTCCTAAACCTGGTTTTGTATTTTTGTGGCAGCAGAGACGTGACGGTGCTCACAACGTCCCAAAACAGGAACTAACATCATAATATCAAGATAACATCTTTTTGTGGACCTTTGGATCTCCGTAGACCCACTAAAAGGTTCTGACCTGCAGTGGACGATGATGGGGTCTTTGGTCCTGTTGGCCTGCTGACGGACGATGTGGACGAACTGCAGGATGCTTTCGATGGCATTGACCGTGGGGACGCCGTGGTCTGGCCACGAGGTGTAGTTCAGGTGGAGGACGTCCTGACTCTCATCAGCCTGCAGGGGGAGACAATGAGACCTTCAGATCGTAGACATGAAAGAACCTGCAGCTTTGACCCCATGCTAGGCCCTGATCCTGTGCTGGGACCCCGACCCCAGGCTGGGACCCTGATCCTGTGCTGGGCCCTGATCCTGTGCTGGGACCCTAACCCCACGCTGGAACCCTGATCCTGTGCTGGGCCCTGATCCTGTGCTGGGACCCCGACCCCAGGCTGGGACCCTGATCCTGTGCTGGGCCCTGATCCTGTGCTGGGACCCTAACCCCACGCTGGAACCCTGATCCTGTGCTGGGCCCTGATCCTGTGCTGGGACCCCGACCCCACGCTGGGACCCTGATCCTGTGCTGGGCCCTGATCCTGTGCTGGGACCCCGACCCCACGCTGGGACCCTGATCCTGTGCTGGGCCCTGATCCTGTGCTGGGACCCCGACCCCACGCTGGGACCCTGATCCTGTGCTGGGCCCTGATCCTGTGCTGGGACCCTAACCCCACGCTGGGACCCTGATCCTGTGCTGGGCCCTGATTCTGTGCTGGGACCCCGACCCCACGCTGGGACCCTGATCCTGTGCTGGGCCCTGATCCTGTGCTGGGACCCTGACCCTGATGTTGCCAAACTGGTACTCACATATCCGAGTCTGAACTTCCTGATGGTCCACTCTGGAGACTCAGTTTCAGACAGCATCTCCAGACTGATCTCTCCGTACATCACAGGTTCATCTGTGAACGGCCAGTAGTGATCACACTTCACCTGGAAACACATTCAATCAATCATCATTATGCTGATTACAGCACGTTTCCATATAAACCAGACTGGAAATTAAATCTGCAATTAAATTAAATCTTCTGTGAAAAATATCCCATATATATATATCCTGTATGTATAATAAAACAGTATATATATATATACATACTGTATGTATATATATATATATACTGTATGTATATATATGTATGTGTATATATATATATATATATATATATATATATATATATCCCAAAATATGTGAAAAAATAGGTGGGGTCTAATATATACGTATATCCAATATGTCCAAAACGTATATGAAAAATACCCAAGAAGTGCCCAAAAAAGTGAAAGATATCTCAAGAAATATGTAAAAAAAAATGTAAAAAATGTGTGAATGTGAATTATTATAATTATTATAAAGAAAAGAAGCAAATCTTCACATTTTAGAAGCTTTTTAAAAACACATCACATTTTTACATGAGAAATGATCAAAATAATTTCACATGAATTTATTATTGATTATACCTGATTGATGTTTTGTGTGCAGTGAAGTGACTGAAGCTAAAGTAGAAAGTACTGGAGTACAGTATATTTAGCAGAAATGAAACTCACCCTGCGCCGCTCGTTGCACTGAGTCAGCATGACGATGATCGGAGATTTCTGCTGCAGAACCATCTTCCAGAAGTCGTTGCGAGTTTCAGGCAGCGGACCCTGAGTGGCGATGTACTCTTTAGTGTTTTTATAGCCCTGAAAAACCAGAGAAACACATGCTGTCTTACAAAGTACACAAATAACACCCAGTAAGTATTTCCAGTATCTCCATGTTCTACTACGTTCTACTTCTCCTCCACTTCTTCTCAGAGGGAAGTACTAGATTTTTTATTCACTTCATTCATCTGACAGCTTTAGTTACTTTACAGACTCAAAACATTGGATCATTTTATTACATAGAAATTGTTAATAAAGTTGAAACTATAATTATATAATTCACAATAATTAATTGATGTGTACTGCATAATATTCCAATAATATATACTGTACATGATAAACGTTATGGAGGACGGACCTTAAATACATGTAAAAATAAAATTATATAAATAATAAATAAATAAAAGTGGAAATTAAACTGTAGAGTAAATAAATAAGGAAATTAATACAAAGGTAAATAAATAAAAAAGCAAGTAGAAATATCAATTTATGTCATATTTTATCAATTAATTAATGACTATGTTTAGTTTACTTTTACTGGCATATTTATCTATTTATCAAATTATTCATTTATTCATATATTTTTGTGTTTGATTAATTAGTACTTTTACAACAAGTAAAAAAAACTGATTAAAAAACTACAGTGAATCAAAAGAAAAATCACGAACAATAGAAAAAGAGATGGAATAACCGAGTGATGCACTTTAACAAAGTTAAACGCTAAAATAAATGATTAGTTAACAAGTTAGTTCAGACTATAATAATCCTGTTTTACACAGTTAATACTAAAATATGATTTTAATGTAACTAGAGGATAAATCTGGAAAACAAACAATTTCTTCTGGTATCATGGTGAGTTTTTAGGATCATTGTATTTTTAATTGATCTTAATTTATTTTTCATATTAATGAAGTTTGTTGTGTTTCTAGAACATATTTATTTTATCTATTTTTTGTTTTATTTTATATTTATTATGATTATTATTATTTCATTACATCTTGATCTGCAGTGTTTTTGGAGATAAATATATTTTATTAGTCTTTTACATGTTTGATTGCAGCTGTTCTTCGTCGCGCCGCTGTGGTCTGTTTAATGATAATCACAATAATACTAATAATCGTAAAGTGACTCACAGGTATGTAGTTGGCGTTGATGTAGTCTAAACCTTCATCACTGTGCATCGAGATCAGCTTCACCCGACTGAAGTCGTCTGGAGGGAAAAGAGAAGTTCGCTTCATCCGTTACAGGAAACTTCGTGTTAAAGTTTGATTTTCTCTTGTTAACTTTTAAACATCTGTGATGTGAATGTTCACCAACTTCAGACTCTTTAGTCTAACATGAACATTTCATACATGCTGGTTTTTAAAATATAAATGTAGTTCTTAGTTTGAGCCTCTGTGAGCCCGCCCTCTTTCCCCCATGATGCTTTGCGGCCAGCGACTCACAGGGGAGGATGTTGGTGTATCTGTTCTTGGGCCTGTTGACGGGCAGGTCTGCTGCATCATGGGAAAGATCCAGACCGACACTCTTCAGCTCCTAAAAACACATCGACATATAAACCATGAAATATTCATGAGGAGAAACTTCAACAGAGCAGAAGGCTCAGTAGAAGTACACGTGGGAGTACTTGTACCTCAAACTGCAGGGAGAACTTGTAGGCCGAGTCTTTGCTCATTTCTTTGAAGTACGCGTCGAAGTCGTCCAGCTGCACAGGACTGAAATAATACAGTAATAATAATAATAATAATAATAATAATAATACATCAGTCCACTAAACACAGAAAATCAAAATCTGACATTAAATTAACAAATACAATTCACATATCTATGAAAATAAACATTTTGAAGATGAAGGATGAGGAGGATGAAGAGGATGAGGAGGATGAGGAGGATGAAGAGGATGAGGAGGATGAGGAGGATGAAGAGGACGAGGAGGATGAAGAGGATGAGGAGGATGAAGAGGACGAGGAGGATGAAGAGGACGAGGAGGATGAAGAGGATGAGGAGGATGAAGAGGATGAGGAGGATGAGGAGGATGAAGAGGATGAGGAGGATGAAGAGGACGAGGAGGATGAAGAGGATGAAGAGGATGAGGAGGATGAAGAGGATGAAGAGGATGAGGAGGATGAAGAGGATGAAGAGGATGAGGAGGATGAGGAGGATGAAGAGGATGAGGAGGATGAAGAGGACGAGGAGGATGAAGAGGATGAGGAGGATGAAGAGGACGAGGAGGATGAGGAGGATGAAGAGGATGAGGAGGATGAGGAGGATGAAGAGGATGAGGAGGATGAAGAGGATGAGGAGGATGAGGAGGATGAAGAGGATGAAGAGGATGAGGAGGATGAGGAGGATGAGGAGGATGAAGAGGATGAGGAGGATGAGGAGGATGAGGAGGATGAAGAGGACGAGGAGGATGAAGAGGATGAAGAGGATGAAGAGGACGAGGAGGATGAAGAGGATGAGGAGGATGAAGAGGATGAAGAGGATGAGGAGGATGAAGAGGATGAAGAGGATGAGGAGGATGAGGAGGATGAAGAGGATGAGGAGGATGAAGAGGATGAGGAGGATGAGGAGGATGAAGAGGATGAGGAGGATGAAGAGGACGAGGAGGATGAGGAGGATGAAGAGGATGAGGAGGATGAAGAGGATGAGGAGGATGAAGAGGACGAGGAGGATGAAGAGGATGAGGAGGATGAAGAGGATGAGGAGGATGAGGAGGATGAGGAGGATGAAGAGGATGAGGAGGATGAGGAGGATGAAGAGGACGAGGAGGATGAGGAGGATGAAGAGGATGAGGAGGATGAAGAGGACGAGGAGGATGAGGAGGATGAAGAGGATGAGGAGGATGAGGAGGATGAGGAGGATGAAGAGGATGAGGAGGATGAGGAGGATGAAGAGGATGAGGAGGATGAAGAGGATGAGGAGGATGAGGAGGATGAAGAGGATGAGGAGGATGAAGAGGATGAGGAGGATGAGGAGGATGAAGAGGATGAGGAGGATGAAGAGGAGAGGAGGATGAGGAGGATGAAGAGGAGAGGAGGATGAAGAGGATGAAGAGGAGAGGAGGATGAAGAGGATGAGGAGGATGAAGAGGATGAGGAGGATGAAGAGGAGAGGAGGATGAAGAGGATGAAGAGGAGAGGAGGATGAGGAGGATGAAGAGGATGAAGAGGATGAGGAGGATGAAGAGGATGAGGAGGATGAAGAGGAGAGGAGGATGAGGAGGATGAAGAGGAGAGGAGGATGAAGAGATGAAGAGGAGAGGAGGATGAAGAGGATGAGGAGGATGAGGAGGATGAAGAGAATGAGGAGGATGAAGAGGATGAGGAGGATGAAGAGGATGAAGAGGATGAGGAGGATGAGGAGGATGAAGAGGATGAAGAGGATGAGGAGGATGAAGAGGATGAAGAGGATGAAGAGGATGAGGAGGATGAAAAGGATGAGGAGGATGAGGAGGATGAGGAGGATGAAGAGGATGACGAGGATGAGGAGGATGAGGAGGATGAAGAGGATGAGGAGGATGAGGAGGATGAAGAGGATGAGGAGGATGAAGAGGATGAGGAGGATGAGGAGGATGAAGAGGACGAGGAGGATGAAGAGGATGAGGAGGATGAGGAGGATGAAGAGGATGAGGAGGATGAAGAGGATGAAGAGGATGAGGAGGATGAGGAGGATGAGGAGGATGAGGAGGATGAAGAGGATGAGGAGGATGAGGAGGATGAAGAGGATGAGGAGGATGAAGAGGATGAGGAGGATGAGGAGGATGAAGAGGATGAGGAGGATGAAGAGGATGAGGAGGATGAAGAGGATGAGGAGGATGAAGAGGATGAGGAGGATGAAGAGGATGAGGAGGATGAGGAGGATGAAGAGGATGAAGAGGACGAGGAGGATGAAGAGGATGAAGAGGATGAGGAGGATGAAGAGGACGAGGAGGATGAAGAAGCCCACAGACTGATAGAAAGCCACATGGGGGCATTAAGTCTCGTTACCTTGTTAACTTCCGTTTCTTTAAAGCCGTCTTGCTCCTATAAAATACAAACGTGTGAAGTTCCTCATGATGACGATGTCAGTAATTATAGTACATAATAATAATAATAATAATAATAATAATAATAATAATAATAATAATACGCGTCCATCAGGGTTTGACTGATGTGGATTTAAAGCACTTGTTGATGGTGATATATTAAAAAATAAATTAATAAAAACTTGTGATAAAACAAGTAATAAAAGCAAAAGCACTATTCAACTTCAATCTAAATTCACACATTTACAAATATGTTAATAAATAGATGTTTAGAAAATCTTTGTTTATAATAATTCTTGATAAAAAAAATAATAGATTTATATTGAATTTGCTGATTATGCCAATGTTCTGCTATTCAAAATGTTTAAATATGAGGCTTCAACTCAGATTTCCCCCAACAACCATAAACATTATCTGAAAGAAAAATATATCATATTTGAGTGTAACAGCCCTTTAACGCTTTATTTGCACAATCATGGGGCTTTTAAGGTGGAATATTGTTGTTTCTTTGGTGACACAGACAGAAAATGATTTCAGGTTTTCAGATCTGATTCAATAAAGTGTATGGAAGTCAATGTCTGCCAATATTAAAATCAAATCTTCATACTAAAATGCCAGTTTCCATTTATTAGTGTTATGTATTACAAAATAAATAAAAACATGTTATATTTAAATAAATGAGTAAATTCTGAAAGATATTATTTAAATTCAAATGCCCAGATTTTAAATTAAATTTTAAGTTACACCATTGATTTTATGTAAACATTATGCTTAGTTGTACAATACTTCCCAAAGCACTTTTAATTTTCAAAGACATTTTGCATTTTCAAGCATAAAATTGAAAATTGTAACTTAATTTAAAATTTTAATTTGTGCAAACATGATTTAATTTAATGATTGGCAGCCGGTATGAAGCCATCATCAGTCGAACCCTCTAAACGGAGCTAGTATCACTAATATCACATCGGAGTAACGACATGCTCGGTGCTTTATGCAGACTCCTCCACCTCAAACATGCAAACGTCTTACATTTAAAGACTCTTTAAATTATATCTTTAAAAATTCATGCTTCTGTATTTGCATTCAGGTCTTTTAAAGATTCACTCTCTGATCGTGTTGCAGCTCTCCGAAACCCAAATGCGCTCTCAGCTCACAGCTGATGGCATGTTTCTAGATTTTTGGGGTTTCTGTAATCAGCAAGTGTATCTTTAACCAGCAGCATGCACGAAAACATCTACGTCTAACAGGATATACGGAAGACAAAAGCTACGCTAACTACACACTGAAAGTCAGAGACAAGGAACAGAAAGAGAAAGGCAGGCGGCATGCAGACACCAAACATGGAGCGAAGCTGTAGTTAGCACCGACAGTTAGCATCATGCTACATCCACCATGTTAGTGTGACTTTGAGAGTTCAACCACAGACACAGCATTGCAAGACAAAGTTCAACATATCAGAAAAATCATCTGCTGACTTCCTGTTTCCCCATCAATCAAACTGGACTTTAAAGCATTTTTTAGTCTTCAAAGTATAAGTCTGGTGATATTCTATATTTTGTTCTTGTCAACACAATCTACTGACGAGTATTATGTGTTCAAAGCCTGATGCATCTTATTCCTCTGTGCCATAGACCTCTATTGTCCAAAAACACAATTAGCATCAAAATACTCACTAGAAAACTTCTACAAACACAAGGAAGATTATTTGAAGAGGAGCCCCAAAATTGATCCCTGTGGAACACCAGATTTCATGTTAAGAGAAGTGTTATTTATTGACAAAAATGAACTACACAATTCTTGTTCATTGGCTTTTAATATTCTCTTTGCAGACAGCACTGTTCTTTTATTGTGAAAGGTTTCTAAACTAGATCTTTGTTGAGCTCCAGATTAAATGAAGACTTTAACCATCACAAGATAAGAGAAGAAACCTCTTCTGTAACTGATACAACTTTAGCATTTTTATGTTAATATATACAATATATAATATTAATATAATATTAATACTTAATATATATATATATATATATATAAAGTGTGTGCTCATTAAGTTAAATATAAGTTATAAGTTAAATGTAAATATGTTTCTAAAATTGCAAATTATTAAGTGGCATAAATATTATTTAGACAGACATTTAGTATTTATCTAATCTAGCCAATTATCCTTGTGCTTTTTGATGTTTTAATGAGATACTGTGTGAAAGCACAATATCGATATAAACACTAGTACTGGTTTGCGATTTAGGCCTAAATAAAATGAAGCATTCCTTAACAATAAGTAAAATAAAATTGCAGTGACATTATTAATGTTTCTGTGAGAAAAAAAAATATTCTTGTGTCGTCTGCAAAAAAAAATATCAGATACCAGTCAAGATTGGACTAATCATTCATGTAAATTAAGAAGAACAAGGGGCCTAAACTGGATCCTTGTGGAACACCAAGTTCATTCCTTGTTAGGTGATGTATGGTGGGTAACGCCAAGACTCCCAATAAAAGTACAGTACATGAGGCAGTACATTGGCCCAAATTAAATTACTCTGCGTTTCTGAACAACGAGTTAAAAAATCATTTGGAGTAATGTCACATATGAAAGACTTAACTTGGCTCTTCTCTAAATCTGGTGTTCCACAAGGCTCAGTTTTAGGGCCATTGCTATTTATTGATATAAATGGACTACATAACATTTGTAAATTGTTTTCTAATATTCCATCTGCAGACAGTGTTGGTATATTTATTATTAAATCCAATTATATCCAATAAAAACAGAATTTAGACATTTAGCATGTATCTAATTTTGCCAAATACCTTCTTTTGGTTTGAATGAGTTCATACTAATGTGAAACATCTTTGTAAACACTAGTACTTGTCGCCTAAATAAAATGAAATTACTTTCCTTAACAATGAGTAAAATCAAATTGCAGTGACGTTATGAAGATTTCTGTGAGAAAAAAAATCTAGTGTCATCTGCAATTATAATGATAGATATCAATTTGTGTAAATTAAGAACAACAAGGGGCCTAAAATTGTTCCTTGTGGAACACCAGATTTAATGTTCAGAGGAACAAAGATGGAGACCAATAACAAAGGCATTATCAGCCAGATCTAATGTAGCAGTATATTATGTTATGTTGACCATGTAGACTGTCAAAGAAAAACATTTCAGCAAATAACCCCACGTCGAATGTTGGGGAAATGGATGGCTCAACAAACCATGGACTTTAGCAAAGAAGAATGCAGTTAACATTCGGTTTCCTCCCAACAGTCATCACGTTTCTGCTAACGATGACGACAAACATTACCTGACCTTAACTAAACCATCCTGGTTTCCAAACCAACCGGTTAATCCTCATCCTGAAGTTCTCTATCTTGCAAAGCTGAAACAACTTCATCACCCCTTTGGAGAGAACAGCTAACAGCCACTTCCCTAAAGGTTTACAGCAGGTAAATGGAGAAAAGAACGGGGCCCAGAATCGAGCCTTGAGGTACACCACATCCGTAAACACAGTGTTAGTTTTGGTCTTTTCATGAGATTGGTTGACAACCAGAATATCACCAGACTTATTCTTGAGTTCTGGATGCAGAGATGATCCACACTGAGGTCACTTGGATTCAAATGGAGAGTAAAACAATGTGTCTGATCAATACTGTGGGCTGTGGCTCTGCTACGACATGCCCCTGAAGTGAAGTGTTTTTGGCCAGCAAGTGCTTACTTACCAAGGATTAATATAAAAAGCCAAAAGATAGTCAGTCCAAAGGCAGGATGGCAGTAGGGTAAGGAAGGCAAAGAGGCTTCTTCGCCTGAAGGGGGTTCAAATGAAAAATGAAATAAAAACACACACAAGTAAAAATAAAGAAAAACAGAAACCAGGGGGCGACAGGTTGTGGACAGAACATGGTGCTCCATTAGTAAAGAGGCACAGAGCGTCGAGAGCTTCACATTAGTGCTGAACACAGAGTTAATGCATCATGCAGCCTCAGAAAGTCTCCCGTTGTCTCTCTGGAGGACAACAGCAGTCTGTTTGCTGCCGGACGTCAATGGCCGCTCTGTCTGTCTGTTTAACAACATCCAGCCTGAGTCTGTGACATCACTGCGTCCTCCCGACCCGGCCCACAATGCAACACTCAGCCAGGACCCTCATCGTGTATAAACAATCCGCATTTTGTCAGTCGTGGCGACGTCACGTGACAGCCACCTGAATGAACCTGATGATGACTTCGTGTCGCTCTACTGATGCAGATACAAGTCTGGTTTAGTTTTGGGGTTCTGTTTTCTGTTCCTGAACATGAAGCTCCAGAGTGGAAACATTAAAAATAGCTGGGTCCGGCCCTGCTACCTGGGTCCGCGGGCCCCTGCTACCTGGGTCCGGCCCTGCTACCTGGGTCCGGCCCTGCTACCTGGGTCCGGCCCTGCTACCTGGGTCCGGCCCTGCTACCTGGGTCCGGTCCTGCTACCTGGGTCCGGCCCTGCTACCTGGGTCGGCCCGGCCAGCTGGGTCCGGTCCTGCTACCTGGGTCCGGCCCGGCTAGCTGGAACCTCCATTGTATTTTTTTGGCCTCGGGACGACAGGACGTTCTTCAGCTGATCCCTGGTGTCCAGGGAAAAAACTGTGCTGGTGCTAAATGTTGGAATCAGATTCATCATTGACTTCTTTGATCAGATATTGATTTTAGCAGCTCTATATTGTGTTTTATTCTGACAAATTTCTCATACAGCTGCTTGTGTTTAGACCAGGGTCAAAATTAATGTGATAACGCATTAATGCAAATTCATTTTATCACTACCAATTTCTTCAACATATTGTGATTTTTAGATTTTTAGACAGATTTAAATTTGTCTTCTGTTGTTAAATGAAAGAAAAGGTTTTTGTAGAAAGTTTCTATTTGAAAAAATGTAAAATCAGGCGATGTGGTAGCATTAGTAGGATTTTAAGTGATAACCAGCTCATACAGTTACGTTAGAAGACAACATTGTCTTGACACTATTTCGCACACTTTATATTTTCACATTGTGACTTTGACTTAATAAAATCTATTCATATGCAAATTGAACTGTAGTGTGTCTTATTAGCTAAGAGAAATTAATTAAGAAAGCAGGTTCTGCCTCAGATCAGGGACATTTTGGGGATTAACAAATTAAATTAAAAAAAAAAACATTTGTATCATCTGTATTCAACTGACATTTTTCCATCACATGATATTTGCATTCTATGTAAAAATACTCATGACAAAAACAACAAAATATAATAACGTGAAATAATCACACAAAAAACGCCAAGGTGTGTAAAGGCTGAAAGCAGAGACGTAATTGGAGAAAAGAACAGGACCCAGAATCCAGCCTTGAGGTACACCACATCGGCAGACGCACTCTTTTTTTTGTTTATTTCTTGAAAGTATTAAAAATATTTTGGCCATATGATCATCTCAGTCTGATCCTTTTTAGGAAACTACATAACATCTAACTGATATTTGAGGGCAACAATAAGGATACTGTACAAAACATCTACAGTATTGTTAACCTTGCAGCTGTTTGTTTTATTGGGAGTGATTTTATCGTCATGAAGGGTTTTGGACATGGTCCATAAAGTGCTAAACATGAGGGTAAATTTTATTACTGCCATTTTCAGATAAAAATAACATACTTGGTTTGTCTTATAAATATCTTTGTACACATTTATCTGCATCAGTGGTGACGTCCCTTTTTCTCTTCACATCCACACTGCTGCAACAAATCAAACAGCGAGAGGTCTGCTGACATGCAGTCGAAGCAGAAACACAGCTACAGCATCACGTTAACACTGGACATGTGCTTTTAATGATGGAGGGTCAAATACAGCAGCAGATGGAAGCCAAGCTTCTGCCTTAACTGACCGTCTTTCAGCTGTTATATTAATCACAACATGCAGGACTGAATCTGATCATCAGCCTCCACATGGGAGGCTTTAAAAACGCCTCATTTTAAAGACGCGATGGTCATTTCTTGTTTTATAGATTTTAACACAACTTTACTCCAAAAACAATATTTTGTCCCTATAATCTGAGAATAAGAGAAATCCTGAGCTTTCATCAACAAACACACCATTTCTGGTGGTCCGAGGTGAACGAGGGGCTGAGCTCATCATCATCATCATCATCACTATCATCATCATCATCACTATCATCATCACTATCATCATCATCACTATCATCATCATCATCACTATCATCACTATCATCATCATCATCACTATCATCATCATCATCACTATCATCACTATCATCATCATCACTATCATCATCATCATCACTATCATCATCATCATCATCATCACTATATCATCATCACTATCATCATCATCATCATCATCATCATCATCATCATCACTATCATCATCATCATCATCACTATCATCATCATCATCACTATCATCACATCATCATCATCATCATCACTATCATCATCATCATCATCACTATCATCACTGTCTATCATCATCATCATCACTATCATCACTGTCATCATCATCATCACTATCATCATCATCACTATCATCATCATCATCATCATCATCATCATCATCATCACTATCATCATCATCATCACTATCATCATCACTATCATCATCATCACTCATCATCATCACCATCATCATCATCATCACTATCATCATCATCATCACTATCATCATCATCATCATCATCTCATCATCATCATCACTATCATCATCATCATCACTATCATCATCACTATCATCATCATCACTATCATCATCATCACTTTCACTATCATCATCATCATCACTATCATCATCATCATCACTTTCATCATCATCACTATCATCATCATCATCACTATCATCATCATCACTATCATCATCATCATCACTATCATCATCATCACTTTCATCATCATCACTATCATCACTATCATCATCATCATCATCACTATCATCATCATCATCACTATCATCATCATCACTATCATCATCATCATCACTATCATCATCATCATCACTATCATCATCATCACTATCATCACTATCATCATCATCATCATCATCATCATCGCCTCGCGCTGCTTAAAGCGTCACAGACCAGCTAAAATCTGTAGCTACATGTTCAAATCCCTCATCTGCTTCCTCAACCCCCCGCCAGCCGCTAATCTGCGTCTGATTGGGTCTTTGATTCGCAGCAACAGGCTTTGACATCCAAACTGAGGATGTGAATACTGAGGCGAACCAGATCTAAAAACCCCACTCAGGACTGTGAAGCGCTCTAATCATTTCAGCTTCTCACTTACAGAGGTCTTTAACATTTTCTTGTGATCTGAAGATGACAAACGGAGGAGGGTCCTACCAGTTATAAGGAAGCTTCCCGTCACGCTCAAACGAAGCGAAATTGACGAAAGTCTCTGCACCACACTCTCTGAAACAGACAACACAAAGGAATTCAGAAGAGTTTGAGGAAGTCAGAAAAATCTGATGACTGATCAGTAAAAAGAGGAAGTGAGCTGTAATGAAAAGAGCTGAAGACTGAGTTTGATATTATGTGATGATAAAGGGGCTCAAATGGGTTTTAAGATAATATAACATAAGATAAGATGAACCTTTATTAATCCCCGGAGGAAAATTATCTTTCAGTTACATCCCGTCCAAGAAACATAAGGGTGGGTGGTGTCTCCTTTAGAGAGCCCATAAACCACATTCTGAGTCCCCATAAACCAGGTTCTGAGTCCCCATAAACCAGGTTCTGACTCCCCATAAACCAGGTTCTGAGTCCCCATAAACCAGGTTCTGAGTCCCCATAAACCAGGTTCTGAGTCCCCATAAACCAGGTTCTGAGTCCCCATAAACCAGGTTCTGAGTCCCCGTAAACCAGGTTCTGAGTCCCCGTAAACCACATTCTGAGTCCCCATAAACCAGGTTCTGAGTCCCCATAAACCAGGTTCTGAGTCCCCGTAAACCAGGTTCTGAGTCCCCGTAAACCACATTCTGAGTCCCCATAAACCAGGTTCTGAGTCCCCATAAACCAGGTTCTGAGTCCCCGTAAACCAGGTTCTGAGTCCCCATAAACCAGGTTCTGAGTCCCCATAAACCAGGTTCTGAGTCCCCGTAAACCACATTCTGAGTCCCCATAAACCAGGTTCTGAGTCCCCATAAACCAGGTTCTGAGTCCCCGTAAACCACATTCTGAGTCCCCATAAACCAGGTTCTGAGTCCCCATAAACCAGGTTCTGAGTTCCCATAAACCAGGTTCTGACTCCCCATAAACCAGGTTCTGAGTCCCCATAAACCAGGTTCTGAGTCCCCATAAACCAGGTTCTGACTCCCCATAAACCAGGTTCTGAGTCCCCGTAAACCAGGTTCTGAGTAACTTTGAAACAATCAGGGCTTATTATTCCATAACTGAACTTTATAGTTTATCTACTATCTAAAGTTTTTATATTATATATACATACAGTTGTAAGAAAAAGTATGTGAACCATTTGGGATTACTTGGATTTTCATAAATTGGCATAAATTTTCACAACATACAAACAGTCTGCTTAAACTAATACAGCACAAAAAATGATATGTTTTCATGTTTTTATTGAACCCAACATGTAAACATTCACAGTGCAGGGTAGAAAAAGTATGTGAACCCCTAGACTAATGACCAACCTGGAGTCCAGTCAGTGTGATGAGATTGGAGGTGTTGGTTAAAGCTGCCCTATAAAAACACAGCAGTTTGGAGTTAGCTGTTCTCCAGAAGCATTGCCTGATGGGAACCATGCCTCGCACTAAAGACTCTCAGAAGACCTACGATCCAGACCTGCTGACTGATATGAAGCTGAAAGGGTTCCAGAAGTCTCTCTAAAAGTCTTGATGTCCATGTGTCCACGGTGAGACAGACTGTCTACAGATGGAGACAGTTCAGCACTGCTGCTACTCTCCCTAGGCGTGGTCGTCCTGTAAAGATGGCCGCTAGAGCCCAGCGCCGAACGCTCAATGAGGTGAAGAAGAGTCCTAGAGGGTCAGCTAAAGACTAACAGAGATCTCTGGTACATGCTGACATTTTAGTTGACTGATCTCCAATCAGTGAAACATTAAAGAAGAATGGAGCTGATGGAAGACACCACGGAGGAAGACACTGCTGTCCAAAAACCACTGCTGCAGGTTTGAAGTTTGCCAAAGAGCAGCTGGATGCTCCACAGCACTACTGGCTAAATACTCTGTGGACAGATGAAACCAGAACTGAGACCATCTGTCCACCAACTGAAGCTCAGCAGAGGATGGTGATCCAACAGGACAACGACCCAAAGCAGAGAAGTAGATCACCAACAGAAGAAAATAGGCCTTCTGGAGCGGCCCAGTCCGAGTCCTGACCTCAGGACCTCCAGAGAGAGATTCACACCAGACATCCAGAACATCACTGAACTGAACCAGGTTTGTAAAGAGGATCGGTCCAGAACTCCTCCTGACCGCTGAGCAGGTCTGATCTGCTACTACCTGGTCGACCAGGTATTAAATCCAGAGGTTCACATACTTTTTCTAGCAGCTGTATATGTACATATACATACTGTATAGTATATACATACACATATTTAAAAACTGTTACTTTTACATCAAAAACATGTGATAGTAGGTAAAGTATAAAGTTCAATTGTTCAATTATATGTAAATAACTACATAGATATATTTTGATATTACATTCTATATTTTCATCACTTCTCTTTTCCTTTATCACTTCCTTTAAATCATAAATGGTAATAATGTGTTGTGTTTGATGAAAACGAGATGGTGAAAATGATGATCAAATCAGTTTGAAATTAATCATTAATTCACCACCCCTTTTCATCATCTTTATTTTGATCAATTAAGTGCTGTTGAGTTTACTGTACCCGTCAGAGTCTCTACGAATAAAAGGTCTGAAGATCTGGAGCTAAATAAAAACTGGAGGAGTTCGGAGGGCGTTGGCTGCACAACAAAACCACTTCTGCTTCATGTAAACTCAGCTCTGCTCACAGTGTCGACGCCACGTTTCACTCATTTAGCTGAACAAAGTTCAGTTTGGAGCATTACAGCAACCTG
>CAMQGK010000549.1:1085000-1087500 GCA_947000775.1 Pterois miles
ATTCTTCTTTTACCTCTTTAACTGATAACTGTCTGAATAAACTCAGCATCATCTATAACCTCTTTAACTGATAACTGAATAAACTCAGCGTCATCTATAACCTCTTTAACTGATAACTGAATAAACTCAGCATCATCTATAACCTCTTTAACTGATAACTGAATAAACTCAGCATCATCTATAACCTCTTTAACTGATAACTGATAAATCACTCATCTAAAACCTCTTTAACTATAACTAATAAACTCAACGTCATCTATAACCTCTTTAACTATAACTAATAAACTCAGGTCATCTATAACTCTTAATTATATCTGAATAAACTCAGCATCATCTATAACCTCTTTAACTGATAACTGAATAAACTCAGCGTCATCTATAACCTCTTTAACTGATAACTGTAATCCATCATCTATAACCTCTTTAACTATATCTGAATAAACTCAGCGTCATCTATAACCTCTTTAACTGATAACTGAATAAACTCAGCATCATCTATAACCTCTTTAACTGATAACTGAATAAACTCAGCGTCATCTATAACCTCTTTAACTGATAACTGTCTGAATAAACTCAGCATCATCTATAACCTCTTTAACTGATAACTGAATAAACTCAGCGTCATCTATAACCTCTTTAACTGATAACTGAATAAACTCAGCATCATCTATAACCTCTTTAACTGATAACTGAATAAACTCAGCGTCATCTATAACCTCTTTAACTGATAACTGAATAAACTCAGCGTCATCTATAACCTCTTTAACTGATAACTGAATAAACTCAGCGTCATCTATAACCTCTTTAACTGATAACTGAATAAACTCAGCGTCATCTATAACCTCTTTAACTGATAACTGAATAAACTCAGCGTCATCTATAACCTCTTTAACTGATAACTGAATAAACTCAGCGTCATCTATAACCTCTTTAACTGATAACTGAATAAACTCAGCGTCATCTATAACCTCTTTAACTGATAACTGAATAAACTCAGCGTCATCTATAACCTCTTTAACTGATAACTGAATAAACTCAGCGTCATCTATAACCTCTTTAACTGATAACTGAATAAACTCAGCGTCATCTATAACCTCTTTAACTGATAACTGAATAAACTCAGCGTCATCTATAACCTCTTTAACTGATAACTGAATAAACTCAGCGTCATCTATAACCTCTTTAACTGATAACTGAATAAACTCAGCGTCATCTATAACCTCTTTAACTGATAACTGAATAAACTCAGCGTCATCTATAACCTCTTTAACTGATAACTGTCTGAATAAACTCAGCGTCATCTATAACCTCTTTAACTGATAACTGAATAAACTCAGCGTCATCTATAACCTCTTTAACTGATAACTGAATAAACTCAGCGTCATCTATAACCTCTTTAACTGATAACTGAATAAACTCAGCGTCATCTATAACCTCTTTAACTGATAACTGAATAAACTCAGCGTCATCTATAACCTCTTTAACTGATAACTGAATAAACTCAGCGTCATCTATAACCTCTTTAACTGATAACTGAATAAACTCAGCGATCATCTATAACCTCTTTAATTGATAACTGAATAAACTCAGTATGAACACTGATTCCACAGCAGCCGTCTTCCAGCCGCTCCATGAACTGTAAAACCCTTTAATATATTATATTAAATTAATTTATCCATTAATAAACCCAACCCAAAGTTTTTTTTAAGGGATGTAACACACTTTAAATTGAGCAGAAATCTTGATTGCAATCCATTCTCCATTAAAAAGAAAATTAAGGGACAATTTTTATGACATTCAGTAAATTTTCAAGTGTTTTTACACCTTAAGAAATATCTTAAACTGTGCAGATAATCCATTAAATTCATTTAGGGCTGATTATTTTCATTAACGATTAATCAGCTGATACATATATTTTCTAGAATAACTGGTTACTTGTTTGGTATGAAATGTCCATCTTAAGGTGTCTTTAAATATGTGATTTTGTCTAAAGATATTCAGTTTAATGTGATATCAAACAGAGAAAAGCAGGAAATCATTTTGCCTGAAAAATTATTTCAACAATTAATTCAAAATAGTTTCTAAATATTTTCCCATTGATCAACTAATCAATTAGTTGACTACTAAGATTTTTTTTAACCCTTAGATATGCCTTAATCCATGCAGAAAACATATTAAAAATCCCTTAATATAATATACTACTTCAATATTTCCACCAGTTTGTCCCAAATATAAATAACCCTGTTTACACCTGAATAATAAATTCCTTAAAACCTCATTAATTTTCAGGTAAAAATATTTCAGAGCTCTGACATAAACCAAAATCCCTTACAGTTAACACTTTAAATTCAACAATTATTTCAGATGAAGGTGTAAATTAAGGGATTTCTGAAGGTGTTTGGTATGTTTTTAGGAGTAAAATAGAGAAAAAAGTGCAGATAATAACGTTTCTGTACAGTTCAGGTACAATGTGGGCGTAGCGGGCGGCGCCACCTACCGG
>CAMQGK010000549.1:1097500-1132500 GCA_947000775.1 Pterois miles
TAGCCAGTACTGGTTTATTATAGTCAGTCTGGTTTATTATAGTCAGTACTGGTTTACTATAGTCAGTACTGGTTTATTATAGTCAGTACTGGTTTATTATAGTCAGTACCGGTTTATTATAGTCAGTATTGGTTTATTATAGTCAGTACTGGTTTATTATAGTCAGTACTGGTTTATTATAGTCAGTATTGGTGTTTTTATAGTCAGTACTGGTTTATTATAGTCAGTACTGGTTTATTATAGTCAGTACTGGTTTATTATAGTCAGTATTGGTTTATTATAGTCAGTACTGGTTTATTATAGTCAGTACTGGTTTATTATAGTCAGTATTGGTTTATTATAACCAGTACTGGTTTATTATAGTCAGTACTGGTTTATTATAGTCAGTATTGGTTTATTATAGTCAGTATTGGTTTATTATAACCAGTACTGGTTTATTATAGTCAGTACTGGTTTATTATAGCCAGTACTGGTTTATTATAACCAGTACTGGTTTATTATAGTCAGTTTGGTTTATTATAGTCAGTATTGGTTTATTATAACCAGTACTGGTTTATTATAACCAGTACTGGTTTATTATAGTCAGTACTGGTTTATTATAGCCAGTACTGGTTTATTATAACCAGTACTGGTTTATTATAGTCAGTACCGGTTTATTATAGTCAGTATTGGTTTATTATAGTCAGTACTGGTTTATTATAGCCAGTACTGGTTTATTATAGTCAGTACCGGTTTATTATAGCCAGTACTGGTTTATTATAGTCAGTACTGGTTTATTATAGTCAGTACTGGTTTATTATAGTCAGTACTGGTTTATTATAGTCAGTACTGGTTTATTATAGTCAGTACTGGTTTATTATAGTCAGTACTGGTTTATTATAGCCAGTACTGGTTTATTATTGTGTTATAAACTGACGGTTTCTTTTGTAAATATGATGATGTTGGATGAACTAAATCCCTTAATAATTTCCCTTAAATTCCATCCCTGTCGACACTGATAGTGATGTAATACATCTTAATGGGGATAATGAGTACATAAACCATAAATTTGTAATATACAGTATTAAGGAAATTCTAATGGATTAACTGCATGCTTTAAGGGCTTTTTAAGGGAAAATGTATCCATTCATTTTCAAAGTCATAAATTAATATTAAGGTAAACATTCTGGGTTTTAAAGTGGTGAAAACATATGAAAACAACCTGTAATCCTTAATTCAGTGGTTTTAAGTCAGTTGCTGTTTTTTTGTGTAAATTTTAAAAGATTTCTATACCTTAAAAAGCCCTTAAACTTTGCATATACAGTTCCTTGAAAATACTTAAATTATGTTGCAGTCCATTCATTTATCCTTTAGTTTTGTGGCGAACTCTGGTTTTTGCATCTTAAATTAATAATGAGGGTAATTTTAAAGGATTTAAAGGGGTGAAAACACATTAAAACACTCCCTTATCCTTAATTGAATGGTTTTAAGTCGTTGGGGTTTTCTGTGAACTTAAAAATGTTTTTACCGTTTAAAAAGCCATTAAACTGCACCTGTAAGTCCTCAGAAATACCTGACTAATGCGCTGATTGATCCTTAAATAACTGATCAGGTAACACTGACGTTCATGTGGTTTGTCTGGTGAAGAACGTACCGAGGTAGAAGCTGAAGCCGGTGTCGGCGGCGCTCTCGCGGGCCTCGCAGTCTCCAGACGAGCTGAGCGTGGTGACCTGGACTCGGTACGTTCCCGGCTCCGTTAACTCGCTGAAGAACTCGTGAGTGTTTTCATCCACGGTGGCGGTTTCTGTGGAGTTTCCTGAGAAACAGACGAGGACGAGACTTTTTGTTCAAGGAAAATAATTTCAATAATTAATAATTATTATAATAATAAATCATATTCATTATTACATCTAACAAAGATTTCCTCAATTAATCATTTCATATAAACATATAGACAGACATGCATTTTATTTCTGTATTAATTTACATTGGTGTTATTGTTATTATATTAGCATTATTATGATATACTACTATTGTTGTTATTATTATTATTATTATTATTATAAATATAATAATAATAATAATAATACTGTCTCTGTGATGTAGAGTGAAGTGTGTGGTTTTTTTTTTTTTTTTTTTGTCTGTCTCTGTAGATGTAGACGTTGAAGCCGTCGTAGCTGGTTTTTTATTATTATTATTATTATTATTATTTGTGTTGTAGATGTAGACGCTGAAGCCGTCGTAGCTGGTTTTATTATTATTATTATTATTATTATTATTATTATTTGTCCGTTCTGTGATGTGACGTTGGCGTCGTGCTGTATTATTATTATTATTATTATTATAGTACCGTCTCTGTAGATGTAGACGTTGAAGCCGTCGTAGCTGGTTTTATTATTATTATTATTATTATTATTATTATTATAGTACCGTCTCTGTAGATGTAGACGTTGAAGCCGTCGTAGCTGGTATTATTATTATTATTATTATTATTATTATTATTATTATTATAGTACCGTCTCTGTAGATGTAGACGTTGAAGCCGTCGTAGCTGGTTTTATTTATTATTATTATTATTATTATTATTATTATAGTACCGTCTCTGTAGATGTAGACGTTGAAGCCGTCGTAGCTGGTATTATTATTATTATTATTATTATTATTATTATTATAGTACCGTCTCTGTAGATGTAGACGTTGAAGCCGTCGTAGCTGGTATTATTATTATTATTATTATTATTATTATTATAGATACCATTTCTCGTGTAGATGTGAGTTGAGTTTTTTTTTTTTTTTTTTTTTTTATTTTCGTTTGTGTGTGCGGCGCGTGCTGGTTTTTTTTTTTTTTTTTTTTTTTTTTATTATTATTGTTATTATTATAGTACTGTTTGTAGAGTAGACGTTGAAGCCGTCGTAGCTGGTTTTATTATTATTATTATTATTATTATTATTATTATTATTATTATTATAGTACCGTCTCTGTAGATGTAGACGTTGAAGCCGTCGTAGCTGGTTTTATTATTATTATTATTATTATTATTATTATTATTATTATTATAGTACCGTCTCTGTAGATGTAGACGTTGAAGCCGTCGTAGCTGGTTTTATTATTATTATTATTATTATTATTATTACTATTATAGTACCGTCTCTGTAGATGTAGACGTTGAAGCGTGTGAGTGGTTTTTTTTTTTTTTTTTTTTTTTTATTATTAAGTACCGTTCTGAGATGGGTTGAGTGTAGCTGGTTTTATTATTATTATTATTTTATTATTATTATTATTATTATTATTATTATAGTACCGTCTCTGTAGATGTAGACGTTGAAGCCGTCGTAGCTGGTTTTTTTTTTATTATTATTATTATTATTATTATTATTATTATTATTATTATAGTACCGTCTCTGTAGATGTAGACGTTGAAGCCGTCGTAGCTGGTTTTATTATTATTATTATTATTATTATTATTATTATAGTACCGTCTCTGTAGATGTAGACGTTGAAGCCGTCGTAGCTGGTTTTATTATTATTATTATTATTATTATTATTATTATTATTATTATAGTACCGTCTCTGTAGATGTAGACGTTGAAGCCGTCGTAGCTGGTTTTTTATTATTATTTTATTATTATTATTATTATTATTATTATTATTATTATTATAGTACCGTCTCTGTAGATGTAGACGTTGAAGCCGTCGTAGCTGGTATTATTATTATTATTATTATTATTATTATTATTATAGTACCGTCTCTGTAGATGTAGACGTTGAAGCCGTCGTAGCTGGTATTATTTTTATTATTATTATTATTATTATTATTATTATAGTACCGTCTCTGTAGATGTAGACGTTGAAGCCGTCGTAGCTGGTAAAAAAAAAAAGGGGGGGCGTGGCGGCAGCCAGCGGAGCTCCAGCAGGATGGGGGGCAGTCTGGTGGGCAGGACGGTGGTCTCGGAGGGGAGCCCCATGGCTGAGCCGGGCTCGTTGGAGTCCTCGTACTCTGACACCACGGCGTTAACAAACTCCTCCTCGTGGTCCGCAGGAGACGGGTCGGTCGGGTCCAGCCAGTAGCTCGGAGTCGTGTGGTTCGCGGCGTCGATGCCTGTCAGGTTGTGTGTTGGGCTGAAGGGAACCCGCGTCACGGCTCCCGCTGCCTCCTCGGACACGTTCTCCTCCCCGGTGTGCACCCTCCTCCTCCTCCTCCTGCTCCTGCTCCTGCATCAGCGGGACGTCCCGGGCGTGACGGGAGGCTCGCCAGCTCTCCTCGCCGCCATCAGGAGGGATGACGTCGCCCGCCAGCGTCCTCTGGCTAAGGTGGACGATCTTATGAGAGATGCTGAGGGGCGGGAAGGGCACTGAGAGGATAAGGGAAGAATTAAGGAGTTTTAATGGACACCGAGGAAGAAATTCATGGATAAATTATTGGATTAAAATGTGACTAAACAACATAAAAGACATTTATTCCTTAAAAAAAGCTCTCATTTTTCAGGTAAGGTGAAATTTCAGGATGAGCTTTTATGTGGTGCAGAACATTTTAAAAAACCCTTAAACTGTGGAAATAATCCTTAATTAATGAATGTATTTGCACCAACATTTGAAGTTAAAGTCCAACCTGTAATGTTCATTTTCTACACTAACATAGATTTAAAGAAACATCCCTCAACCTTTGTAGGAAAGCCATCAGAAATCCCTTAATACATTCTCTTATTTGTCGTATTTTTCTCTTATTTTGGGATCAGTGTTGCTCCTCATCATATCAAACGGTACGTTAGACAGCTTTTGACAAAAGTCCACGCAAAGAGACGAACAGACGCAGATTCACACAAATGATACCGGCGGTCCGACTCGCTTCTGTCTGTGTGAACGCAGCTCAAGAGATACTTAAACGATGCTGAGTTCACAATTTAATAATAATAATAATAATAATAATAATAATCAGAGTATTTAAAAACATCCACTACACTCACCGTTTAGTGCTGCAGACTCAATTTAATGATATTAGTAGTAAACAGACCCTCGTTAGTCAGTGTGAAGAGACACGATGACAGTAACGAGTGATGCTGCTGTTCATATCACATCAATAATAGTCTGTATGAGTCACCTAGTCCAGTTATTGTCACCATAATAATAATCCTCTACTGAGAGCAGCAGCATTAATAAACCACAACTCAGCCATCAGTTACAGCTTCAACAGACCGGAGCTCATCATGAAAATAACATCATATAACGATTATTGTGACGCGTTAACGTTTCACAGTGACGCCACTTTACAGCGGTGCACCGCGACCGGCTGTAGGTCGGCATGGAAACATGGAGGACGCATCCTGACAAAATATATTAATAAAAAAATGACATGAGAAATAAATAAATGATTACATAAATAAATATTATATATTTAATATTATTATATTATTATTATTATTATAATCATTAACTGTATCTAAAATAATACAAAAAGTAAATGTAGGCTTTAATTAACTGATTTTTAAAAATGTATTAAAAAATATTTAATGTGACATACATTAAAATATTTCTGTTTTAATTTACCCCCTAATTTGCATAATGAGGCAGAAATGCATAAAGAAATGTAGAAAGAGAAAAGAGAAAATTGTGCAGACATAAATCAAATAAATAAATAAAAAAATAAGTGCAAATACAAACATTTTAAAATTAATAAAAACAATAAATACATTAAAAAATAAATACATAAATAAATAAAAGCAAAAATTTAACAGAAATAATTAATAATAATAATTAGGGAATTAATACAAAAAAATAAACAGAGAAGCAAATTAAAACAGAAATATCAATTTATGTCTTGTTTTGTCACTTAATTAGTGGCTATATTTATTTTTCATGTTATTTTTGATGCATTTAATGACACATTTATTTATTTATCGAACCATTTATTTTATTTTTGGCAGGTGCCGTCCTACATATGTAAAGACAGACCTCGCCGCTTATACACTAAATATATGTATATACACATGTACATATGGTCTATATTCCCATACAGGTATGTGTGTGTGATGTCACTGCGCGGCGCCTCACCTGTCCTGTGGTGTACAGGTGAGTGTGTGATGTCACTGTGTGTCACCAGGGCGGTCTGGTACACGGTGGCCTCAGAGATCAGCTGGAAGGTGATGTTACGGTAACAAACGCCAGGCAGCCAGTGTTTGAACACCGTCTTCCCCTTGTAGAAATCTACAGAAAGGAGTAGTAGTAGTTGTAGTAGTAGTATTTGTAGTAGTATTAGTAATTCTGCATGATGATGACATTTAATTAAGAACTTTAATTGAGTGAAAGACGCATGAAGACAGTAAAACAGTCCAGAGGAAGTAAAAAAAAAAAAGAAAAAATACTGCATTCAACATTTTTATAAAGTAAAAGTACATACAACAAATACTAGAACATGATGTTCCTGAGATACTACGTTACACAATTTATTTTATTAATTATTATCATTACAATTCTGCTTCCCTGAACTTTATTAATCAAATATAATGTAGGCAGAAAAGTTCAGAAAATACTGTTTTATGCAGACGACATCCACTTAATACTTGATATGTGCTACACAGAAAACTTCTGGTTTCACAGTAAAAGCATTCACATTAAAGTGCATTTATTGTGAAGGGCAAACAGGAAGTGATGCAGAAAAAGGACAGCTGTTGTACTATCAGCTGCATTAAAGGAAAATGCTGCAAATAACGTAAAGAATTCAGATAACACTTCACTGTTAATAATCAGTATATAAACATGTAATAACTAGCTAATAACATGTTGCAATGTAGTTGCATTTATGTGTCTAACATATTAACAACTTTAACGCCTCCTGCGTTGTCTGATGTATAAAATATAAAATGTCCTAACTTATTTATAAACACTTAAAAATGACCTTATGTCTGCTTATAACTATATTTCAGTGCGTTATAAACCAGTTATTACATAAACAGATCATAGTGTGTCATATAAAACAAATGTACCAAATAGTTCATTGAAATCATTTTTAGATTATTTGTCCAATTTTAAGGATTTTTACCCCTAAAATTGAACACGTTCAAATACTGAAATACATAATAAATAGTTTATTACGTTTATTCACAGTATATGAACAGCATATTAACAGCATATCAGTATATGAACGGTAGCGTTTACCTTTATAGAGCATGGAGCGGCGCTCTTGACCTTCGGTGTAGCTGATGTTGACTCTGCTGAAGACGTTTCCGGCCGGAGGTTCGATCTCAAACACCACGCCGGTCTCCGGAGACTCCTTGTAGTCCGATATGTGGACGCCGTAGACAGGAAGTGGCTCTGACGAGACAAAACAACACGAGTCACACGTCAAAGTCCTGCAGGACATTTAACGCCACGAGACAACATGAAATCACTCAAATTATCTACAACATCTACGAAAATTCAAATGTGCTTCTGGTATACATATTAAATGTAATACCTTAATTACATAATATAAATATGGAGGGCAGAATGTGCCAGAATAAAAAATGAATGAATAAATCAATAAATGACTCAATGAATAAATAAATATCATTAAACGTAATAAATTATAAATAAATGTAGCCATTTAATTAATTAATAGATAAAATGCGACATAAATTGTTATTTATGTTATTAATCTGTATTATTCCCTTACATAGTTTTTTCAATTAATAATAATAATTTTAATATTTGCAGTTAGATTTTTTTTTTAATTAAACAGATGCTTTCGTGTTCTTTGGTCAAGTTTAAGGGATTTTACGGATTTAAGTACTTCATTACAAAACAATTGATGAGGAAGTCAAACTACCTTTAATCAATCTTAATTTACCCATAAAAACACCTTGAGAATAGAGGTGAGAATAATTCTATTAAATAATTATATCATAAGAGTAATTTTCAGCATATGTACGGAGACAAAGTATCACTTTAAAATAATATAATGAATAAAATATACAGTATATAAAAATAACTGTTTGTATTATCTTCTAGAATAAAGGCCATCATCAGAGTTAAGGGATTTCCTTACTTGTGAGCACAGGGACGGTCTTGAGGGGTCTGGACCAGGTCTGGCCCAGTTTCACCAGTAGGCCCACCGTGTAGCACAGACCGTGGAACGACGTGTTGACCAGCAGCGGCTCGCTGGCGTTCACAAACTGGACCAGGATCGGGCGAGGTTCTCCGGAGAGCTGAGCGGCGTATGCCGTGGCGTTCTCCTGCAGGTCGGAACGCTCCAGCGTCGCCACGATCAAACCGTCGTCATTTACGGACGCCTGGAACGCCGTGGCGCCCTGAAACACAAAGACACGCATGGAGAGGTCAGCGGAGGTTCAGGCTAACCCCTGGTTACAGCCGCAGGTTCTAGATAGCTCCTCTCATCAGCGGAGGTTCAGGCTAACCCCTGGTTACAGCCGCAGGTTCTAGATAGCTCCTCTCATCGGCGGAGGTTCAGGCTAACCCCTGGTTACAGCCGCAGGTTCTAGATAGCTCCTCTCATCGGCGGAGGTTCGGGCTAACCCCTGGTTACAGCCGCAGGTTCTAGATAGCTCCTCTCATCGGCGGAGGTTCGGGCTAACCCCTGGTTACAGCCGCAGGTTCTAGATAGCTCCTCTCATCGGCGGAGGTTCGGGCTAACCCCTGGTTACAGCCGCAGGTTCTAGATAGCTCCTCTCATCGGCGGAGGTTCGGGCTAACCCCTGGTTACAGCCGCAGGTTCTAGATAGCTCCTCTCATCGGCGGAGGTTCGGGCTAACCCCTGGTTACAGCCGCAGGTTCTAGATAGCTCCTCTCATCGGCAGAGGTTCGGGCTAACCCCTGGTTACAGCCGCAGGTTCTAGATAGCTCCTCTCTCGGGGGTTCGTGGGGGGTTCTGTGCTCTCTCTCGGGGGGTTCGGGCTAACCCTGGTTCAGCCGGGTTCTGATGCTCCTCTATCGGGGGGTTCGGGCTACCCCTGGTTCAGCCGCAGGTTCTAGATAGCTCCTCTCATCGCGGAGGCTAACCCTGGTTAAGCGCAGGTTTGATAGCCTCTTGGGGGTTGGCTACTGGTTCGCGCGGTCTGTGCTCCTCTCTCGGGGAGGTTCGGGCTAACCCCTGGTTCAGCCGCGGTTCTGTAGCTCCTCTCATCGGGGGGTTCGGGCTAACCCTGGTTCAGCCGGGTTCTAGATGCTCCTCTCTCGGCGGGGTTCGGGCTAATGGTTACAGCCGCGGTTCTAGATGCTCCTCTCATCGGCGGAGGTTCGGGCTCCCTGGTTCAGCCGCAGGTTCTAGATAGCTCCTTCATCGGCGGAGGTTCGGGCTAACCCCTGGTTACAGCCGCAGGTTTAGATGCTCCTCTATGGCGGAGGTTCGGGCTAACCCCTGGTTCAGCCGAGGTTTAGATAGCTCCTCTCATCGGCGGAGGTTCGGGCTAACCCCTGGTTACAGCCGCAGGTTCTAGATAGCTCCTCTCATCAGCGGAGGTTCAACGGTTCTGATGAGCATTTACTTGTTTTAAATGTCAGAAAGTCTCAGTTCAACAAACGGCCAACGAGATGTCTTCACACTATACGATAAAACTAGCATGGAAAAGAAATAAAAAACTATAATATATATAAACATAATGTATAGAATTAAAGTAAGTAGTAGTAAGTAATAACTAAATATAATATATATAATAAAACTATAACAAATAAATGAATATAATAATAATTGACTGATTAATATAATCAGTATAATTTCTCCTGTAATGTTTCCAGATGAAATATGATTCAGATCCAGTATATAGACTGACACCTTCCTCTCCTCCTCCTCTCCTCCTCCTCCTCCTGCTCATCCTCCTCTCCTCCTCCTCCTCCTCCTCTCCTCCTCCTCTCCTCCTCCTCTCCTCCTCCTCTCCTCCTGCTCCTCCTCCTCTCCTCCTCCTGCTCATCCTCCTCTCCTCCTTCTCTGCTCCTCCTCCTCTCCTCCTCCTCCTCCTCCTGCTCATCCTCCTCTCCTCCTCCTCTTCTCCTCCTCCTCTCCTCCTCCTCCTCCTGCTCATCCTCCTCTCCTCCTCCTCCTCCTCTCCTCCTCCTGCTCATCCTCCTCTCCTCCTTCTCTGCTCCTCCTCCTCTCCTCCTCTTCCTCCTGCTCTTCCTCCTCTCCTCCTCCTGCTCCTCCTCCTCTCCTCCTGCTGCTCCTCCTCCTCCTCTCCTCCTCCTCTCCTCCTGCTGCTCCTCCTCCTCTCCTCCTCCTCCTCCTCCTCCTCCTCTCCTCCTCCTCCTCCTCTCCTCCTCCTGCTCATCCTCCTCCTCCTCTCCTCCTCCTCCTCCTCCTCCTGCTCATCCTCCTCCTCCTCATCCTCTTCTCCTCCTCTCCTCCTCCTCCTCTCCTCCTCCTCCTCCTCCTCCTCTCCTCCTGCTGCTCCTCCTCCTCCTCTCCTCCTCCTCCTCCTCCTCTCCTCCTGCTGCTCCTCCTCCTCCTCTCCTCCTCCTCCTCCTCCTCTCCTCCTGCTGCTCCTCCTCCTCTCCTCCTCCTGCTCCTCCTCCTCTCCTCCTGCTCATCCTCCTCTCCTCCTCCTCCTCTCCTCCTCCTCCTCTCCTCCTCCTGCTCATCCTCCTCCTCCTCATCCTCCTCTCCTCCTCTCCTCCTCCTCCTCTCCTCCTCCTCCTCCTCCTCCTGCTGCTCATCCTCCTCCTCCTCATCCTCTTCTCCTCCTCCTCCTCCTCCTCCTGCTCCTCCTCCTCTCCTCCTGCTGCTCCTCCTCCTCCTCCTCCTCCTCCTCCTCCTCTCCTCCTGCTGCTCCTCCTCCTCCTCCTCCTCCTCCTCCTCTCCTCCTGCTGCTCCTCCTCCTCTCCTCCTCCTGCTCCTCCTCCTCTCCTCCTGCTCATCCTCCTCTCCTCCTCCTCCTCCTCCTCCTCTCCTCCTCCTCCTCCTCCTGCTATCTTCAGTCTAATGACGGCATATTTGAGGCTCCTCTGGGCTCAGTCTAATTACTGGATCTCTGCAGGATGGCGTCCATTGCTGTCTGGACTCCTGCTGGCCAACATCCTCTCAACAGATATATGTTTCTGACACTTAGCAGCAAATCTAATGAAATAATCTGATTCAAACCATAATCACCGTCAGTGAAATAAAAAATTAATTAGAGGGATGCAGATAAAAATAATTTATTATCAGTTTGGTGTCCCTGTTCAGACCAGGAACCCTGAACTACCCACTGGTCCTGTCTATTTGCTGGCTCCGCTCCTGCTCCTTACGTGTTAAAACCATTTTTCTATGTGCTGGAACAGCCCGATCAATAACAGCCATCGTCTGTGGCCAAGCGTCGACTGTAATAACTGGAGTAATAACTGGAGATGAACTATCTGCTGCTCTGATATCAGCCGGTCTGACTTCCTGTTGTTCAGTCTGATGAGATCAGCTGCTGTTTCATTAAATGTGACAGCAGGAGAGTCGACTCCTCGCCGGCAGCTCCTGTCTGACAGGAAGGAGGACGGCGTCAACTCCTCATAATAATAATAATAATAATAATAATAATAATAATAATCTGAGCTTCCACATGATATACAGATATAATAATGTTAGACAGATAGATATGGATCAATAAAGATCCTTTAGAAGAGTCACAACACCTTTAACTTCATTAATAATACGTCAATAAACTCTGCAATTAGATGCCCTGATCCATTTCCTGTCAATCAGCTAATCAATTAATCTCCTAATTGCCTCTGTGCTTACAATAATAACTGAATCTCTCATATTCATATTGTAAATTTCCCCACTGTGGGACTAATAAAGGAATATCTTATCTTATCTTATTCATATTAATATCCCTCTCATCACTGACAAACAGTATTATTGTGTGAGAACTTTACTCAATAACGTCTCGTTATTACAAGAAAAATTATTTTTACGAGAAAAATCTCTCTAAAATAATAATAAATAATAAAAAAATCTAACAACAAGAAAACTTTAACTCCATAATTACAAAGAAATTTTCTGATCACAAAATATTCAACTGAACTAGGAGAAAACGACCCTCTAATTCAGGAAATCACATTATTACAAGAACAGTTTGACGATTACAGAAATCACAAGTACTTCAAATCTAGGTCATTAATCGTGTGGTTAAAAGGGAGTTTACAGTTTTTTAAAAGGATATTTGTACAGACAGGAAAGTAATTTACTGTAACTTACTGTAAAAACTCGATACTATATTATTTTACAGACTTCACCACTGCTATGCTAATGCTAGCGCTAGCAGGCCTGCTACAGTAACACGCAGCCTTCAGCAGGATTAAAGTATCATATCAATAACCAGCATCAGGAAAGCAAACAGAGTTTATATCATCACCTCTTCTCTGCAGATCCAGAGATAATCCTGACCCACTTCTCTAATCTGACCGGCACATAGTGAGACCCACTGATGCATGCTGGGAGTTATCGCCACCAGGACGCTAAATGTTTTCCATCATCAGTGTTTGATGCTTTTCATAAATGTGAGCGTGAAGCTGGCCGACGGCGACAACATGAGTTAGTGACCTAAATCCTGAAAAGACGTTCCAGTCAACAGATGAACTGATTCTTTATCTGCTGTGAGCTCAGCGTGGACAAAATAACAGAAACACAAGATATGGAAGCAAAATGAGGCCGTACTGTAAAAGCAACTGATTATCTGAAAGTCAATCTGAATTTAGGCGGTGCACTTTCAAAAACAAGCGTTAGCTTGGTCGCTAACGGGACAATATCCCCCTGTCCTGTGAGTAGCCATGATGAGGTATTTAGGGCGCTCTGAACATGTTAGCTAACGCTGGCTAGCATGTATTGTTGGCTGATGAAAATCCAAGTTTCTGTCAGTCTGTCCTGTCACTGACTGTCCAGGATCACCAGTGTTAGTGGAGAAAGTTAACGTTAACCAACGGGACCAGATTAGTCGACCGCTACGCTGCTGGAGATGCTGCTGGAGGAGGAGATGGCTGGCTAACGCTAGTTAGCTAGCTTGTTTGTTTCTGGAACTGGCTTCTTAGCTTAGCTTGTTCAGACACTGACTAGCTAGCTAGCTAGCACCTGCTCTCCTCTTGGTGAGCTAGTCTCCTAGCGGTGAGGACTGAGGAGATGGACCGTGACCCAGCTCTGTCTGCTGTTTGGCTCATTTTCTGTAGCATGGACGAATTAGCAAGCTAGCTAGCTAACTAGCAAGTCACTAAATGAGTCAAATTTAACAACTTAATGCTTCATCCACACACTGTGGTCACAGTGTAGGAAAGCACAGTGCTATCACCAGATGAGGGACAACTTTGTTCAGCTACTTTTCTGTTTCATTACAGCATGGAGGAATTAGCAAACTAAGCTAGCTAAGTAGCCAGCCCTCCAACCAGCGGGCTGGAGGCCAACGGCAGCGCTGTAAAGATAAATTGAGGGCGTATAAATCTTTGGATGTCTATAGTTAACTATCCTTCAGTGAAGTCAGTCAAAAAGAGAGTCGGACAGCATCAGAGAAGAGTTTCAGAGACGGAGAGAAAGGGATGCTAATAGTTTAGCCTTCTGCTAACAGCAGCCATGAGCTGTTGGCTGCTGTTAGCAGAAGGCTAAATATTAGCATCATTTCTCTCATATCTCTGAAACATTTCTCTGATATTGTTTCTCTCTAGATCCTCCAATCACAGTTTGTCATCTCAGATGTTGATATCTGGATTCTGGCAGCCAACAACAGCAAGACGACATTTTAGATGTGTAGCTTTAGCCCACTGCTAGCGTTAGCCCACTGCTAGCGTTAGCCCACTGCTAGCGTTAGCCTCCAGACTGTGGTTAGCCTCCAGCTAACACTGGGACCTCATCATGACGTCAACACTAAAAAGGGTCTATATGTTTATTAAAAGCAGTTTATGTTCCATAAACCTGGACTGTGACATACGGCTAATGATTATGATAGCTACCATTTTTTATCTGTCAATAAAATTGTGTAATTAGAGTGAAATTGACAGTCGCCGACTAAAAATAACAAGCTTCTTTTTCCTTCTGTTTTCTTGTAATCATGAAAGATATATTATAATTATGGGATTATACATTATATTATTATGAGATTATATAACAATATACCTAATAGTAGCCTAAAATAAAGCCTATATACAACATTTAAATCTGGATAAATTAAATAATTTTCAAAAACAGGGAATAATATGGCATACTGTGCAGTTTACTGTGCAGTTTACTGTGCAGTTTACTGTGCAGTTTACTGTGCAGTTTACTGTGCAGTTTACTGTGCAGTTTACTGTGCAGTTTACTGTGCAGTTTACTGTGCAGTTTACTGTGCTGTTTACTGTGCAGTTACTGTTTACTGTGCAGTTTACTGTGCTGTTGAGTCACTGTGACGGCTCTATATGAAGAAAATGTTTTACATTTTAAAGTTTAATGCTTCAGTCTGGTGCAGCTGCTCACTGGTGTTTGAATCAAACCAGCAGGAGGAACTATTTTCAGCGGCGGATGGATCCACATGGTGCTGTTGTGAGTTTTAGCAGCAGCTTCGCTCCATCACAGTAAAAACTGTAAAAAACACACCTAAAGCTCAGCGAGCCGGGGTCAAAGGTGACGGACCGAGATCTTAATATAGAAATACTATCAGACGGCGTCCTGAAGGATTCGACTCAGATTCATTCAGTTCATGGCTGCTCTGCTGTCGCCATGGCAACAGAGATGAGAGGAGAGAGGTGGGAGGAGATGCTCATTATGTCAGGACCACCATGGACACTGGATGCTAATGTTATATGAGCTGCACCTCCAGTGACAGAGAGACGATTTACAGAGGAAATAAGACTCGTAATGAATATTCATCTTCCATCAACCATCAATACGTCCATCAATCGGCGACTACACTGTCGTTATTCAGCTAAACATCTGAAAACACTTGGTGGATTTCATCATCATGCTTCTCAACATAAAAGCAAATGTGCATTTGCATGACCATCACACACTAAACACACCAGTTATAAAAATAAATAAATGAAATTAACACTGACTAAAAACATAAATAAATTAGAGAGAAAATTTAGAAAAAGTAAATACATGAGATAGTTAACGCAACAATAAATAAATATCATCAAATGTAGCAAAATAATATGAAAAATAAATGTAGCCATTGATTACTTGATAAAATGTGACATAAATTGATATTTCTGTTTTAATTTGCTTCTCTATTTACTTTATTTGTATCAATTCTCTTAAAAAATTAAAAAATAAGTGCAAAAATAAGTACAATAAATAAATAAATACAAGATAAATGCATATAAATAAATAAAAATAAGTGCAAAAATAAATAAATAGAAGGTAAATGCAAAAATATATTTTTAATTCAATAAAAATAAATATATAAATAAATACATACATTTAAAATAATCAAAAGTGCAAAATAAATAAATGAATAAAAAATAGAAAAATAATACAAATATATTTTTAAAATAAATAAAAGGGAAAATTAAACGAAAGAGTATATAAATAAGGAAATTAATACAGAGAAAAATAAAGAAGCAAATTAAAACACAAATATCAATTTATGTCACACTTGATCAATTAATTAATGTTACATTCATTTTTAATATTATTTTACTATATATTGACATATTGATTAGTTATTCATTTACTTTTTATTTTGGCAGGTTCTGTCCTCCATACATGTGTTTTGTGTTAAATCAAAGTAACTCTCCTCTGAGGTGTGATGGAGTACAAGTAGAAAGTATCAGGAAATAGAAATACTCCAGTAAAGTACCCTAAAACTACACTAAAGTAAAGCTTGAGTAAATGTACTTTACCGAGTAACACACACACACACACACACACACACACACACACACACACACACACACACACTGATGAATGGATGGAGTATGTGACCCTGTGAATGAGCAGAGTGTGGGTGGTGGGGGGGGGGGGGGTGTCGCCTTCAGGCAGCTGCCAACATTATCATGGAAAACGCCACGTTTTTGTTTTGTCCTGGGGGGGGGCCTCCAGGGTCCATTAGACTATGAATGATCCGGTCCGGTACAACACTTCTCTGTCCCAGCTGCTAAATATTCACATTTCTGTGTGAGGTTTGGTGAGCTGTCCGTCATCTGTTGTGAAAATCTAATGAAATTAACAGCAAATAAATCACCAAGATCAAGTTTGGCCCTGAAGCCCTGACGATCAAGACAGTGACTGAGCTCACACCACGTGGTCTAGTTTGTAGGCTGAAGCCACCGGTACTCTGATTTATTAGATTTAAAACAGAAAACATCTCACAGTGACTGAGCCAACGTCTCTCCGGCCTGTTTCTGGGCTGGGATTCAGCAGTGCGACGCTACAGCTAAATTTACACTTTTCTCAATGAAGTCTGGTGACGTTTGACGAGGCGTTGGCTTGAGATGGACAAACGGATGATTGACAGGCCTCTCCTTCACATATAAAACAATGTGAACTCCTCTCACGTATGGAGGACAAAATCTGACAAAATCTAAAATTCTAAATAAAAAATGAATGTCATTTCGGCTGATTTTAAGGTTGTTGTTAGTAAACTCAAACAGTAGCTATTAAAATGTGTGGTGTAAAGGCAGTAATGCTGCTGGAAGCTTCTTAGCGCCGCCGTTAGCATCACAGAAGTTAATAAATGTGCCTGAATAAAAGCTGGTCGCTCTCTGGAGACGGTCTGAAACAGTCCCACTGCTGTGCAGAGCTGCTGTTTATCAGAGCTGCTGTTTGGATCATCGTGTCGGGGTTAATCCCCGAGTGTTAAAGTGCTCAAATGATCAATGAGGTCTGGTGAGTCCACAGACGGAGCGATTAGAGCCGAGCTCATTCTTGATACTTCTGTCCCATTTATTTATTTATATATCTATTTCTTCTATTTATTATTTATTTATTTACTTATTTTATGAATTTATTTTTGCATTTATTTTTATTTACTTATTTATTTATTTTACACTTGTTTTTTATTTGTTTTATATTTATGCATTTATTAATTTATGTATAATTTTCCCTTTATATTTCACCCCTTAAATAGCTATATTTATTTTAATATTATTTTTGCCACATTCAATGACATTTATTTATTTATCAAGTCATTTATTTATTTATTTATTCATTCATTCATTCTTTTGTTTTTTATTGATTTTTTTTAACTTATCTATTTAATTTTAACTTATTTTTTTTTATTAAATGTATGTATTTATGCATTTACTCATCATTTCCTCTTTGCATTTCACGCCTTATTTGGCTACATTTATTTTTAATATGTTTTTGCTAAGTGGATAGTGCAATAAACAAGAAGCATAGATTTATAAAGAGTATTAATACAAATAAAATGATATATACATAATAGAGAAGTAAAGCTAAAATATGTCCAGCATATTAAAAAATATAATTGTCCAGTTGCTATAATTGAGCAGATGATATAATTGCACATATGAGTTCTTATTGCACTTTGTGTCCGGTCAGTTTATTGTGAATGTGTATGTGGTCTACTGGGAGCAGTGCTGGTTGTGAATGTGTATGTGGTTTACTGGGAGCAGTGCTGGTTGTGAATGTGTATGTGGTCTACTGGGAGCAGTGCTGGTTGTGAATGTGTATGTGGTCTACTGGGAGCAGTGCTGGTTGTGAATGTGTATGTGGTCTACTGGGAGCAGTGCTGGTTGTGACTGTGTATGTGGTTTACTGGGAGCAGTGCTGGTTGTGACTGTGTATGTGGTCTACTGGGAGCAGTGCTGGTTGTGAATGTGTATGTGGTCTACTGGGAGCAGTGCTGGTTGTGAATGTGTATGTGGTCTACTGGGAGCAGTGCTGGTTGTGAATGTGTATGTGGTCTACTGGGAGCAGTGCTGGTTGTGAATGTGTATGTGGTCTACTGGGAGCAGTGCTGGTTGTGAATGTGTATGGGTTGGGGGGGGGGGGGGGTGTGGTTATGGGGGTGCTGGTTGTGAATGGTTGTGGTTCTGGGGAGTGCTGGTTGTGAATGTGTTGTGGTCTGGGAGAGTGCTGGTTGTGAATGTGTATGTGGTTTACTGGGAGCAGTGCTGGTTGTGACTGTGTATGTGGTCTACTGGGAGCAGTGCTGGTTGTGAATGTGTATGTGGTCTACTGGGAGCAGTGCTGGTTGTGAATGTGTATGTGGTCTACTGGGAGAGGTGGTGGAAGGGGGTGGGGAGGCGGGGATGTGTATGTGGTTTTGGGGGGGGGGGGGGGGGGGGGGGGGGGGGGGGGGGTGTGGTGGATGTGTTGTGGTTGGGGAGGTGGGGAATGGTGGGTCTGGGAGAGTGCTGGTTGTGAATGTGTATGTGGTCTACTGGGAGAGTGCTGGTTGTGAATGTGTATGTGGTCTAATGGGAGCAGTGCTGGTTGTGAATGTGTATGTGGTCTACTGGGAGCAGTGCTGGTTGTGACTGTGTATGTGGTCTAATGGGAGCAGTGCTGGTTGTGGTTATTAATTTGTTTATGATAGCTCCAACGTCCAATGCATGAGAGGTTCAATACATGTTTAGCCTAGCTTAGTTAGCACAAAACCTGGAAGCAGGGGTAACTGTTAGCCTAGCTTAGCACAAAACCTGGAAGCGGGGGTAGAAGAAGAAGAAAAACAACAACCTTTATTAGTCCCACAGGGGGAAATTAAATTTTTACACTCTGTTTGTTAACCCATACACGGTACGTGCAGACCCGAAACACACACATCCACATGCATCAATGGAGAGATGTCAGATGTAACTGTTAGCCTAGCTTAGCACAAAGACTGGAAGCAGAGAGAAACTGTCAGCCTAGCTTAGCACAAAACCTGAAAGCAGGGGGAAATTTTAGCCTAGCTTAGCACAAAGATTGGAGGTAGAGGGACACTGTTAGCCTAGCTTAGCACAAAGACTGGAGGTAGAGGGACACTGTTAGCCTAGCTTAGCACAAAGACTGGAGGTAGGGGAAAACAGTGAGCCTAAATTAACACAAGGCCTAGAAGTAGGGGGAACTGTTAGCCTAGCTTAGCACAAGGCCTGGAAACAGGGGGAACTGTTAGCTCTCTCTGAAGACAGAAAACAGAAAGTTGTGTTGATGCAGCAGTTTTCTGACAGAAAGCCTCTCGTCCTACAAACAAACAGCTTTAATGAAAGAAAACAGGGAGATAATGAGAGAATAATGGTGGTGATGAGGAGCCTCCTCCTCCTCCTCCTCCTCCTCCTCCTCCTCTGGCCTCTAATCAAAGTAAACTCAGAGGAGTGACAGCAGCTCCCTCCTTCCAAATAGAAAACTAAAAGAGTTCACCAACTCAATGAGAGCAACAACAATGGCTGCTTATACGACCTCCTCCTCGGTGGTAAAACCAGGACCTGGGTCTCCAGCAGAGCCATTAGAGCTGGGAAGATCCACCTATCTACCAATCTCAATATTCAGATTTATTGTGATTATTGTTAACTTTTCTACCACTCGACCATGAAGTTTGATCAAACACTTCCAAGGACTTTTACTTTGTAAATCTCTAAATGAATCCAGTAAAAGTGTCTGATTTTCAGCATGTCTGTAGTCAGAGATGCCCTGAAGTCAGATATATCAGGATCACTGCGAGGAAGAGTACAACAAGTACACTGAACAAAAATATAAACACAACACTTTCGTTTTTTCTCCCATTTTTTATGAGCTGCAGTCAAAGATCTGAGACTGTTTCTACGTCCACTAAAGGTCGATTTCTCTCTAATATTGATCACTAATTTGTCTAAATCTGTCCACCTCTCAGGTGGCAGATCAAGATGCTGATGGGACAGCTTAGACTGTCACAATAAAAGTCCACTCTAAAATGTGCAGTTTTCTCTGAGATATTTACAGTATTAGTCCCTGAACGGGGATCAGAGAACCAGTCAGTATGTGGTCTGACCACCATTAACCTCACACAGTCCAACATTAATCATGATTACATACTTTAATTGATTGACAGCTCTAGAATACGTATCTTACAGTTGATCTATCATTACGTTTCCTCTTTGTCCCCGGTTGATGATCTGAAGGGTTAAATGATCAGGACCTGGTTTGGTATGAAGTTCTGGTCTTTAACAGACTCAGAGTAAAGCCTATTATCTCTCAGCGTCACTATAAACTGGGTTTTCTTCTGATCTCAGAAACAGGACGAAGCTTCCAGCAGATGATCCTGATCTGCTTTCACATGCTGGATTTGGTCTTTTCCCTTTCTCTCTCTTGTCCTTCGGTACACAGAGCGTCCAGTCTTTGGTGTTTCCCCTTAATGACCCGTTTGGACTCATTATCCTGCTGGCAAACACAGAAAGGACTAAAGCTTTCCAACATGGCACAACACCAGCTTTCCTCTCCGTTAGCAACACCAGCTTTCCTCTCCGTTAGCAACACCAGCTTTCCTCTCCGTTAGCAACACCAGTTTTCCTCTCCGTTAGCAACACCAGCTTTCCTCTCTGTTAGCAACACCAGCTTTCCTCTCCGTTAGCAACACCAGCTTTCCTCTCTGTTAGCAACACCAGCTTTCCTCTCTGTTAGCAACACCAGCTTTCCTCTCCGTTAGCAACACCAGCTATTCCTCTCTGTTAGCAACACCAGCTTTCCTCTCTGTTAGCAACACCAGCTTTCCTCTCCGTTAGCAACACCAGCTTTCCTCTCCGTTAGCAACACCAGCTTTCCTCTCCGTTAGCAACACCAGCTTTCCTCTCCGTTAGTAACACCAGCTATTCCTCTCCGTTAGCAACACCAGCTTGCCTCTCCGTTAGCAACACCAGCTTTCCTCTCCGTTAGCAACACCAGCTTTCCTCTCCGTTAGCAACACCAGCTTTCCTCTCCGTTAGCAACACCAGCTTGCCTCTCCGTTAGCAACACCAGCTTTCCTCTCTGTTAGCAACACCAGCTTTCCTCTCCGTTAGCAACACCAGAGCCTCTCCGTTAGCAACACCAGCTTTCCTCTCCGTTAGCAACACCAGCTTTCCTCTCCGTTAGCAACACCAGCTTTCCTCTCCGTTAGCAACACCAGCTTTCCTCTCCGTTAGCAACACCAGCTTTCCTCTCCGTTAGCAACACCAGCTTTCCTCTCCGTTAGCAACACCAGCTTTCCTCTCTGTTAGCAACACCAGCTTTCCTCTCCGTTAGCAACACCAGCTTTCCTCTCCGTTAGCAACACCAGCTTTCCTCTCCGTTAGCAACACCAGTATTCCTCTCCGTTAGCAACACCAGTTGCCTCTCCGTTAGCAACACCAGCTTTCCTCTCCGTTAGCAACACCAGAGCCTCTCCGTTAGCAACACCAGCTTTCCTCTCCGTTAGCAACACCAGCTTGCCTCTCCGTTAGCAACACCAGCTTTCCTCTCCGTTAGCAACACCAGAGCCTCTCCGTTAGCAACACCAGCTTTCCTCTCTGTTAGCAACACCAGCTTTCCTCTCCGTTAGCAACACCAGAGCCTCTCCGTTAGCAACACCAGAGCCTCTCCGTTAGCAACACCAGCTTTCCTCTCCGTTGGCTAAAAACCAAGATGGAGACAGCCTAAATTCAAGATTGAGACAACCGAACTCCGAGATGGCATTGGCCCAAAACAGCTCAAAACCAAGATGGAGACTTCAAAAACCAAGATGAACACCAATAACCACGATGGATACTGCAGCTAAAATCTCCACCATCAGAAATTGCAGCTCTCATTCAGACTGACTCCTCACCTGGAGGTCACATGACTCCTGAGGCAGGTGTGTTTCATGATGTCATTATCAGACAGATGTGGAGGGCAGAGGTTAAACCCTGAGCTGAACATAGCTCATTACCACTCCGATCACCAGCAACAGCACGCTGAGGTCACATGTCAGGAATAACAGAAGCCACTTCCTGTTGTGTCTGGACGACCTGATGAAACCAAAGCTAACCGGATTGTCAGCTGTAAGCTCGTTAGCTCTGTCGCTAACGGGATAATAAGTCTGTTTATACTCAGACTGAGGAGATCCAACAAAACTGGCTGATAACGTGTGACAGTTTCCTCCATCAGCTAAAACTCAACAGGCCACAATGTTGCTTCGCTTATGGCAAAAATCCTAATCACAGTTATTTAAAATGATTATTCGACAGTAAAAACATCACAGAACACTTTGTAGGGTTTAAAGGTTAAAGTTAAATCCTTCAATCAGGCGCATGCTGACGGCAAAGTTAAGAGGCCGGATGTACAGAACTCTGGTAGTCTAGTAAACAATTTAATCATCAACACACCGGCTGTATGGATATGATCGGTGATGTCACAGGAAGAAGTCCCACCCACCAAACACGGTGAACGAGGCCGGAACCGTACAGCACTAAGCGGCGAGGTGGTGCTCCACCACAGAGGAAATACACCCTGCTGTTTGTCAATCAATCAATCAATCAGTTTTAAAAATAATAAAAAGTATCCATATGGTGGTGAGTTCTTTATCCTGGAACATGTTTCAGAAAATTAGATTTTAAATATTTTTGATTTCTTTTATTCCTGCCAACACACAGTCCTAGGCTATAGTAGCACTAGTAGCAGTACGACCTCATACTACACTAGTAGTACTACCTCATACTACACTAGTAGTGCAACCTCATACTACACTAGTAGTACTACCTCATACTACACTCGTAGTACAACCTCAGACTACACTACTAGTACTACCTCATACTATACTAGTAGTACCAGTCTCCAGTTCACCATCATGAGAGTTACTGTAGCAGCCGCGGTGCTGCGTTCACTGTCTCCAGTTCACAGTCAGGAGAGTTACTGTAGCAGCCACGGTGCTGCGTTCACTGTCTCCAGTTCACAGTCAGGAGAGTTACTGTAGCAGCCACGGTGCTGCGTTCACTGTCTCCAGTTCACCGTCAGGAGAGTTACTGTAGCAGCCACGGTGCTGCGTTCACTGTCTCCAGTTACAGTCAGGAGAGTTACTGTAGCAGCACGGTGCTGCGTTCACTGTCTCCAGTTCACAGTCAGGAGAGTTACTGTAGCAGCCACGGTGCTGCGTTCACTGTCTCCAGTTCACAGTCAGGAGAGTTACTGTAGCAGCCGCGGTGCTGCGTTCACTGTCTCCAGTTCACAGTCAGGAGAGTTACTGTAGCAGCCGCGGTGCTGCGTTCACTGTCTCCAGTTCACCGTCAGGAGAGTTACTGTAGCAGCCGCGGTGCTGCGTTCACTGTCTCCAGTTCACAGTCAGGAGAGTTACTGTAGCAGCCACGGTGCTGCGTTCACTGTCACAGACATGCAACCACTTTCCCAGTAAAAGTCTCCACCACATTTATCTCATATATATGAAAACTGTTAACGTAATTGTTTTATTTATTTGTTTTCATTTTATTCTTTATTTGCTTTGAAAAGTGTGGTTTCTTGGGGGGACGGGAAAATAAAATATTAATAATAAAGATTATGTATAGAGCTCTGACGTTAGATGTTACTGTGGTAAAAACAGAACCATTATTGTAAAATAATATCTGGTTTTATTCAGTATTTTAGCGGATATGCTGAATTAATCCCTGTGTGTTGACACGTATCACATCGTCCAGCCTGTTAAAAAGGCACAGAAATGCCACAATAATGCAAAAGGCGGTTAGCGAGCAAAAAGTACGTATTTCTTAATTTGCGTGTCTTTCGGACGCCGTGTGTCCTGGACCGACTACAGTCACGTCCACGAATAAATGTTCTGGTACGACTGAGTGACGTAGACTAGAACCTGGTTCTTAGTGTTCCAGACCGCCGCTGAGCGGCTTCAGATGATTGTCTCAGGTTTCTGTACTTAAGTCGTTTCTGGAGTCTTTTAGTTTAGGTACTTACTTTAAGACCAACCGTGATGTTTTCCCTTACCTTAACTAAGTGGTGCCTTTACCCTAACTAAGTGGTGCCCTTCCCCTTACTAAGCGGTTCCCTTACCCTAACTAAGCGGTTCCCTTACCCTAACTAAGTGGTTCCCTTACCCTAACTAAGTAGTTCCCTTACCCTAACTAAGTGGTGCCCTTATCCTAACTAAGCGGTGCCCTTACCCTAACTAAACGGTTCCCTTACCCTAACTAAGTGGTTCCCTTACCCTAACTAAGTGGTTTTCTTGCCTGAATATAACTGCAGACGTTTGTGCACAAAAGACACATGAAAACGTTACAATGCAGAATACCGTGGTATTTCTACACCTTCCTGTATTGCCAGATTCTTGCCAATACACCGACCTAATCAATACACCTGACACTGATCATATTAAACCACAAGATAGAGACACAAGTACAGTCTGTGGTAGAAATACGGCAGAAATACTACAAACAGAGTCAGTCCGTCACACCTGAGCAGGTAAACTAAGCCATCAGCAGCTGATGATCATGTCTGTGTGTGTGTGTGTGTGTGTGTGTGTGTGTGTGTGTGTGTGTGTGTGTGTGTGTGTGATGCTCAGTGATGCTGACAGACATGCAGCAGGACTCAGGGATCCTCGGTGAGGCTGCAGCCGACTGACCCACTTTCTGCTGCTGGCTGCTCTCTAACCGGCCTGCGGTGCCACATCGGGTCCGGATCACCGTCTCCCGGCTCCGGCACCGACCCGCACCACCACCCGGTACCGATCAGCTCTGATACCAGTGCTCCTTTAACCCACATCCATGATATGTGCTGCTTCACCGACACAAAGCCACGCAGACTGCCGAACATCCAGACATCACACTCAGCCGAACAAAGGCGCTCTTACCCGGGGGAAGCAGAGCGGGAGCAGCGTGAGGAGCAGCGGGGGGAGCATGGTGGTGTCTGCGGTCAAACAGCGGCTCTGGGCTCCGGGTAGATCCGCTCAGTCTGCTGCGCATCCAAACAATGGCGATGGGTCCTCTGCTGCATCGATGCTCCGCGGCTCGGTTCAGCTCTGGTAATTCATCACCTTCATCATCTTCTTCTTCACCGTCCTTCTCGTCACCATGCTCGAACCGGACCCGCTGTGATCGAGGGGAATCAGGCCGGGCTCCGGCGTCCACGCCGCGGCCTGGAGACGAGCAGGAGGTCGGTGTCGGTCAGCGGGATGAAGCTGCTGCTGCGCGGCGTCGCCCCGCCCTGAAGCTCCGGAGGCTGCATGGAGACACGCACCGGGTCCTCCCCCTCCTCCTCCCGCCTCCTCACACCCCTCCTCCTCCCTCTCTCCCCTCCTCCTCCCGCCTCCTCACACCCCTCCTCCTCCCTCTCTCCCCTCCTCCTCCCGCCTCCTCACACCCCTCCTCCTCCCTCTCTCCCCTCCTCCTCCCTCTCTCCCCTCCTCCACCCGCCTCCTCTCCCTCACCCTCTTCCTCCCTCCTCCTCCTCCCTGCTCCTTCCCCTCTTCCTCCTCCCTCCTCCTCGTCCTCCTCCCTGCTCCTTCCCCTCTTCCTCCTCCCTCTTCCTCCTCCCTCCTCCTCCCTCTCTCCCCTCCTCCACCCGCCTCCTCTCCCTCACCCTCTTCCTCCCTCCTCCTCCTCCCTCCTCCTCCTCGTCCTCCTCCCTCCTCCTCCTCCTCCTCCCTGCTCCTTCCCCTCTTCCTCCTCCCTCCTCCTCCTCTTCCTCCTCCTCATCTTCCTCAGCATTATCACTAACTGGGAACCAGTCATCTAAAAAGACATTTTAAGCTGGTTTCAATCAAAATAAGTAAGTACATTTATCTATGGAGGACGAAACCTGCCAAAAAAAAAGAAAAATAAATAAATTATTTCATTTTAATTAGTTTCTTTATATTTGTAATAATTCCCTTATTTATTCAATCTTCTGTTTAATTTTCATTTATTTATTTCATATCTATTTTTAAATGAAATTTAATTTAAAAAAAAATTAAAAGAAATGTATGAAGGAAAGAATACAGACGTAAAATTAATGAGGGGAATTAAATTGAGGGGTAAAATGTAAAGACGAAAAAATCATGCAGAAAAAACTCGACAAATGGCTAAATGTATATTTAAAAATACATATAAAATAAAAAAGAAATAAGTGCAAAGAAATAAAAAACAAATGCAAAATTAAAGAATAAATAAATGACTTCATAGATGAATAAATGTATACAGCCCTTTCTGTATGGAGGACGAAACCTCTCAAAAAAATCAAAATAAACAAATAAATAAATGTCTCAATAAATAATTAAATATGTCATTAAAGTAGCAAAAATAATATTAAAAATAAATGCAGTCATTAATTAATTGAACAAATGTGACAAATTGTTTTAATTTGGCCCTCGTTTGCATAATGAGGGAGAAATGCATAACGAAATCTAAAAATGCAAAACTAACTACCTAAATAAATAAATAAATACAAATGTTTAAAAATAAATGGAAAAAAATAGATACATACATTTAAATTGAATCAAATTAAATACATCAACAAATAAAAAGGGGAATTTAACAGAAGAGTAAATAAATAAGGGATACAAAGATAAATAAACAAAGAAGCAAATCAAAACAAAAATATCAATTTATGTCACATTTTATCTATTAATTAATGGCTACATTTATTTTATTATTTTGCAACATTCAATGACATTTATTTAAAGAATTTTTAATTTATGTATTTGTGATTTTAGCAGTTTCCATCCTCCATAGATTCCACAAATATCAATAAAAATGTTTTAAATCTTGTTTGTTTTTTGTTGATCAAAAGCAGAAAAGTGTCTGAAACACGCTGAGATGATGTTTCTGTGTTTATGTATTGTTTATTTGATTTGCCATGTTTATATCTGATATATTGATTTTGACGATTATTTAAGGCCATTTTTATTTCCGGTGAATTTTCTCTGTCTATGTATGGCGGACAAAACCTGCCAAAATAAAAATAAATGAATGAATAAATAAATGACTCAATAAATAAATAAATAAATATGCCCCTAAAAGTAGCAAAAAAATTAAATGTATCAATTAATTCATTGATAAAATGTAAAGTGAATTTATATTTGTTTTAATTTGCTTTTTTGTTTCTTTGTATTAATTCCCTCATTTATTTAATCTTCAGTTTCATTTTCTCTTTAATTTTTAATTTTTTAAATTTATTTCTGTTTGATTTTTCCATCCTCCATTTTAAACAACATGCTGTATCATCACACAAATATTTAAATTTCATATTATCAGAAAGAATAATCAGGAACCAAACGGCCGACTTTGTAAATGAATTTAAATCAAGCAGAATCATCTCATCTGTTATGTTAAAATATTAAATGATTATAATATGAAGTATTATAAAATGTCTTGTATTTTCTGACCTCTGTATATTTGTTCAGGACGCCCCCTGCTGGTGACAACAACACACGACATTCACAGAAGATCATAATAATATACGATGTATAATATCAATATAATAACAACAATAATAATCTAAAGAAATAAATACGGCATTAAATGTAGCAAAAATAACATTTAAAATAAATGTGGCCATTAATTTATTGTTTTAATGATTTCTATTTTAATTTGCTTCTTTATTTATGTTTGTATAAATTTAATCTTGTACACTGTAGTAGTAGTACTAGTACTTATTCCACCACTACTGCTGCTGCTGCTACTGTGTGTGTGTGTGTGTGTGTGTGTGTGTGTGTGTGTGCGTGTGTGCGTGCGTGTCACTCAGTAAAGTACATTTACTCAAGCTTTACTTTAGTGTAGTTTTAAGGTACTTGGAGGTACTGGAGTATTTCCATTTCCTGCTACTTTCTACTTGTACTCCATCACACAGAACCTGCCAAAATAAAAAGTACATGAATGAATACATTAATAAACATGTCAATAACTATGGCAAAATATAATTATAATAATTGACATAATTAATTGACAAAATTTGACATAAATTGATATTTCTGTTTTAATTTGCTTCTTTATCTCTGTATTAATTTCCTGATTTATTTATTCTTTTGTTTAATTTTCCATTTTATTTATTTTAAAAATATTTTTATTTTCTTCATATATTCTTTTATTTATTTTTATTCATTTATTTATTTTGCACTAATTTTCTGATCATTTTTTGTATGTATATATTTGTATATTTATTTTTTATTTATTTTTATTAAAAACAAATTTAAAATTAAAAATAAAAAAAAAATCTATTTCTGCATTTACCTTGTATTTATTTATTTATTTTTGCACTTATTTTTATTTATTTGTGTGTGTGTGTGTGTGTGTGTTTGATCAGGATCACATGACGCTGCAGTAAACTGATTCTTGTTTACCACATGGACACGTGTGATGTCAGCAGCTGCCAACAGGAAGTTCCTTATATGGAATCTGTGAGTGTGTGTGTGTGTGTGTGTGTGTGTGTGTGTGTGTGTGTGTGTAGGTAGCAGTTACAGTTAGGGTAAGTCAATGTGTTGGACATGCTCACAAATAACTGTCCTTTATTATCAAGGAAAAACATCTGAATTTAGAGGTAAAGAAGTAAATATAAGCTTTTTATTAATAATCAATCGGGCTAATGTTTGTATTGTCCTCTTAATAATGATGATAATAACAATAATCTGTGTATTGCTACTGTCTCCATCCTGTTTCCTTCATAGAAACATATATAACATATAGATATTTTCAGATAGATAATGCATCTATATTGATCTGGCCTAACGTTCTATCAGGTATTTAGATTTTTTTCTGAAAGCCTCACCAGGGACGAGGTCTGCACGTGGTCCACAGCTAGAAGTCCAGTTTTAGATGGGTTGAACCTTAATGAAGCACAACAATGCCTCTGTGTGTTACTGTCCCTGTTAAATACATTAAAGAATAAATCAATAAATCATAAACAGGCTCATCTCTGACTGCTGGATGTGGAAAAAACAAGCTGTGTTTTAGCTTCTGCCGAAAAAAGTGGATAATAATAATAATAATAATAATAAATAATAATAACAACAATAATAATAACAAAGTGTTACAGCTTTAAAGGATCAAATTCAGCTTTTTAAAGGTTCAGTTTCAGTCATAAGTCCATCTTAAAGTAAATCCGATGAGTTTAAAGTATTTTTAAGGTATTTTTACAGTATTTTAACGGGTGTTAACTACAGTCAGACTGAGTGTGTTCTGTGTTGTTTCCATGTCGACTGTCTGCTGCAGTGACCCACATCACCCTGCAGGGATCAATATAAGGTTTAATATAACACACACACACACACACACACACACACACACACACACACACACACACACACACACACACACACACACTGCCTACCGCTGCTGCAGAGGTTTTACCAGGAAGCCAGAGGGATTCTGGGAAGTGAGGCTCAGACAGGATCAGAGAAAACAATCTGCAGAAGAAGAAAAACTGAAAGACAAGTTTCCAACACACACAGTACTCAACTATATATATAATAATACTATAATATAATACTATATATATATTATACTGTATACATTCACTAGTAAAGTTCTCAAATATCTCTTCATATGTGATATGCAGTTGTTATTATCATTTTTGCTCATATTATTTCTTATGCTGAATCCATGAGAAACTTGTGGAGGCAGAGTAATTCTCTGAACACCTTAGCTAACGCAGGCTAGCAAGTATTGTTGTCTTGTTTTTAACAATGGCTGAAGAAAATCCTAGTTTCTGTCAGTCTGTCCTGTCACTGACTGTCCAGGATCACCAGTGTTAGTGGAGAAAGTTAACATTAACTAACGGGACCAGATTAGCCGACCGCTACGCTGCTGGAGATACTGCAGGAGGAGGAGACGGCTGGCTAACGCTAGTTAGCTAGATTGTCTGGCGACTGACAAGCTAGCTACACCTAGCGTAGTCTCCTAGCGGTGAGGACTGAGGCAGATGGACCGTGACCCATCTCTGTCCGCTGCTGGGCTCATTTTCTGTAGCATGGTGGAATTAGCAAGCTAGCTAGCTAACTAGCAGGTCGCTAAATGAGAGAAATTGAACAACCTGATGCTTCATCCACACACTGTGGTCACAGCGTAGGAAAACACAGCGCTGTCTCCAGATCAGCTACTTTTCTGTGTTTCATGTTTCATACTGAGTTTCCAGAGCATGGACGAATTACCAAGCTAAGCTAGCTAAGTACCCAGCCGTCCAACCAGCGGGGGAAATAAAAAAGGGGTTAAATTTTATTTATATAATATTTAAAAAGGAAATTGGGGAAGGATTATTTGACGACATTTAGATGTAGCTTTAGCCCACTGCTAGCGTTAGCCCGCTGCTAGCGTTAGCCCGCTGCTAGCGTTAGCCCGCTGCTAGCGTTAGCCCGCTGTAGCGTTAGCCTCCAGTCTGTGGTTAGCCTCCAGGTGGTGGTTAGCCTCCAGCTAACATTAAGACAATGACAAAAAAAGGGAAAAAAAAAAAAAATAAAAATTTTTTTTTACTTTGAAGAAAAATTTAAAAAAATTTTTGATTAAATTAAATTTGGTTAGTTTAAAAAAATATTTTCTTTTAAATAAAAAACTTTTTCTTAATAAAAAATTAAAAAAAATAAAAAAAAAAAATTAAGTATTAAATTTTTTAATTATAAAAATTTTTGTAATTTTGATATTTTTTATATATCCATTTTTTTTTTTTTATATCTATAATACCTATATCTATATATCTATCCCTCATATCTATGATATCTATAATACCTATATCTATATATCTATCCATATCTATGATATCTATAATACCTATATCTATATATCTATCCATATCTATGATATCTATAATACCTATATCTATATATCTATTCATATCTATGATATCTATAATACCTATATCTATATATCTATTCATATCTATGATATCTATAATACCTATATCTATATATCTATTCATATCTATGATATCTATAATACCTATATCTATATATCTATCCATATCTATATTAAAGATATCTATAATACCTATATCTATATATCTATTCATATCTATGATATCTATAATACCTATATCTATATATCTATCCATATCTATGATATCTATAATACCTATATCTATATATCTATCCATATCTATAATACCTATATATCTATCTATCCATATCTATAATACCTATATCTATTTATCTATCTATATCCATAATACCTTCAACAGACAACTGAATAAGATCATATTGAAAACATTTAAGCAGAAAACGTGTTTCCATGGTGATATTTAGTGTCGTTAAAAATATGACTTATATCCTATCAGACAGGAGATCAATCAATCTCAGATTCCTGACTTTATTTGAAAGCTGAGATGTTTAATCACAGATTCCTGGTTTTATTGATCGGTCTGATTTCACTATAACTGAACTACTCGGACTCTTTGAATCAAACTTTATTTCTTCAGTTTGAATTTACACATTTCAACAAAGACGTGTTGCTGAAATTCACAAATTAACCTTTAAATCTTCAGATCCAGCACTGGTTTATATCTCGTCAGTCCACCTTAAACCCCCCCCCCCCCCCCCCCCCCCCCAAACACACACACACACACACACACCAACCAGGAGCTGTTGAGGAATTAATGAAGTACAACAGTGTGTCTCTGTGTGTTAGTGTGTGTTACTGTGTTGTGTGTGTTATGTGTTAGTGTGTGTTACTGTGTGTTACTGTGTTACTGTGTGTTACTGTGTTAGTGTGTGTTACTGTGTTAGTGTGCGTTACTGTGTTGTGTTACTGTGTGTTACTGTGTTAGTGTGTGTTACTGTGTTAGTGTGTGTTAGGAAACAACCTGATGATCAAACAATAAAAGAAAAGTGGAACCAAAAGATAAATCAATAATTTCAACCTCACTGGACTAAAACCTGGTGGAAGCAGAGATGTGATAGTCTGATAGTCTGGAGTCTGGAGTCTGGAGACTGGAGTCTGGAGTCTGGAGTCTGGAGACTGGAGTCTGGAGTCTGGAGACTGGAGACTGGAGACTGGAGTCTGGAGACTGGAGACTGGAGTCTGGAGTCTGGAGACTGGAGACTGGAGACTGGAGTCTGGAGTCTGGAGTCTGGAGACTGGAGACTGGAGTCTGGAGTCTGGAGACTGGAGTCTGGAGACTGGAGTCTGGAGTCTGGAGTCTGGAGACTGGAGACTGGAGACTGGAGTCTGGAGTCTGGAGTCTGATAGACTGGAGTCTGGAGACTGGAGACTGGAGTCTGGAGACTGGAGTCTGGAGTCTGGAGACTGGAGACTGGAGACTGGAGTCTGGAGTCTGGAGTCTGGAGACTGGAGTCTGGAGACTGGAGACTGGAGTCTGGAGACTGGAGACTGGAGTCTGGAGTCTGGAGTCTGGAGTCTGGAGACTGGAGACTGGAGTCTGGAGACTGGAGACTGGAGTCTGGAGACTGGAGACTGGAGACTGGAGTCTGGAGACTGGAGTCTGGAGTCTGATAGACTGGAGTCTGGAGACTGGAGTCTGGAGACTGGAGACTGGAGACTGGAGTCTGGAGTCTGGAGTCTGATAGACTGGAGTCTGGAGACTGGAGTCTGGAGTCTGGAGTCTGGAGTCTGGAGACTGGAGTCTGGAGACTGGAGTCTGGAGACTGGAGTCTGGAGTCTGGAGACTGGAGTCTGGAGACTGGAGTCTGGAGTCTGGAGACTGGAGTCTGGAGACTGGAGACTGGAGTCTGGAGACTGGAGTCTGGAGACTGGAGACTGGAGTCTGGAGACTGGAGACTGGAGTCTGGAGTCTGGAGTCTGGAGACTGGAGTCTGGAGTCTGGAGACTGGAGACTGGAGACTGGAGTCTGGAGTCTGGAGACTGGAGTCTGGAGACTGGAGTCTGGAGTCTGGAGTCTGGAGACTGGAGTCTGGAGTCTGGAGTCTGATAGACTGGAGTCTGGAGACTGGAGTCTGGAGTCTGGAGTCTGATAGACTATAGACTGGAGTCTGGAGTCTGATAGACTGGAGTCTGGAGACTGGAGTCTGGAGACTGGAGACTGGAGTCTGGAGACTGGAGACTGGAGACTGGAGTCTGGAGTCTGGAGTCTGATAGACTGGAGTCTGGAGTCTGGAGTCTGGAGTCTGATAGACTGGAGTCTGGAGACTGGAGACTGGAGTCTGGAGTCTGGAGTCTGGAGTCTGATAGACTGGAGTCTGGAGTCTGGAGTCTGGAGACTGGAGACTGGAGTCTGAAGACTGGAGTCTGGAGACTGGAGACTGGAGACTGGAGACTGGAGTCTGGAGACTGGAGTCTGGAGTCTGGAGACTGGAGACTGGAGTCTGGAGACTGGAGACTGGAGTCTGGAGACTGGAGTCTGGAGACTGGAGACTGGAGTCTGGAGTCTGGAGACTGGAGACTGGAGTCTGGAGACTGGAGTCTGGAGACTGGAGACTGGAGTCTGGAGACTGGAGTCTGGAGTCTGGAGACTGGAGACTGGAGTCTGGAGACTGGAGTCTGGAGACTGGAGACTGGAGTCTGATAGACTGGAGTCTGGAGACTGGAGTCTGGAGACTGGAGACTGGAGACTGGAGTCTGGAGTCTGATAGACTGGAGTCTGGAGACTGGAGACTGGAGTCTGGAGTCTGGAGTCTGGAGTCTGGAGACTGGAGTCTGGAGTCTGGAGTCTGGAGACTGGAGACTGGAGTCTGGAGACTGGAGTCTGGAGTCTGGAGACTGGAGTCTGGAGTCTGGAGTCTGGAGACTGGAGTCTGGAGACTGGAGACTGGAGTCTGGAGACTGGAGACTGGAGTCTGGAGTCTGGAGTCTGGAGACTGGAGACTGGAGTCTGGAGACTGGAGACTGGAGTCTGGAGTCTGGAGTCTGATAGACTGGAGTCTGGAGACTGGAGTCTGGAGTCTGGAGTCTGATAGACTGGAGTCTGGAGTCTGATAGACTGGAGTCTGGAGACTGGAGTCTGGAGACTGGAGACTGGAGACTGGAGTCTGGAGACTGGAGACTGGAGACTGGAGTCTGGAGTCTGGAGTCTGATAGACTGGAGTCTGGAGTCTGGAGTCTGGAGTCTGGAGTCTGATAGACTGGAGTCTGGAGACTGGAGTCTGGAGACTGGAGACTGGAGACTGGAGTCTGGAGTCTGGAGTCTGATAGACTGGAGTCTGGAGTCTGGAGTCTGGAGACTGGAGACTGGAGTCTGGAGACTGGAGTCTGGAGACTGGAGACTGGAGACTGGAGTCTGGAGACTGGAGACTGGAGTCTGGAGTCTGGAGTCTGGAGACTGGAGACTGGAGTCTGGAGACTGGAGACTGGAGACTGGAGTCTGGAGTCTGGAGACTGGAGACTGGAGTCTGGAGTCTGGAGTCTGGAGTCTGGAGACTGGAGACTGGAGACTGGAGTCTGGAGTCTGGAGACTGGAGTCTGGAGTCTGGAGACTGGAGACTGGAGACTGGAGTCTGGAGACTGGAGTCTGGAGTCTGGAGACTGGAGACTGGAGACTGGAGTCTGGAGTCTGGAGACTGGAGACTGGAGTCTGGAGACTGGAGTCTGGAGTCTGGAGACTGGAGTCTGGAGTCTGGAGTCTGATAGACTGGAGTCTGGAGACTGGAGTCTGGAGTCTGGAGTCTGATAGACTGGAGTCTGGAGTCTGGAGTCTGATAGACTGGAGTCTGGAGACTGGAGTCTGGAGACTGGAGACTGGAGTCTGGAGACTGGAGACTGGAGACTGGAGTCTGGAGTCTGGAGTCTGATAGACTGGAGTCTGGAGTCTGGAGTCTGGAGTCTGATAGACTGGAGTCTGGAGACTGGAGACTGGAGTCTGGAGTCTGGAGTCTGGAGTCTGATAGACTGGAGTCTGGAGTCTGGAGTCTGGAGACTGGAGACTGGAGTCTGAAGACTGGAGTCTGGAGACTGGAGACTGGAGACTGGAGACTGGAGACTGGAGTCTGGAGACTGGAGTCTGGAGACTGGAGTCTGGAGACTGGAGACTGGAGTCTGGAGTCTGGAGTCTGGAGTCTGGAGACTGGAGTCTGGAGACTGGAGTCTGGAGTCTGGAGACTGGAGACTGGAGTCTGGAGACTGGAGTCTGGAGACTGGAGACTGGAGTCTGGAGACTGGAGTCTGGAGTCTGGAGACTGGAGACTGGAGTCTGGAGACTGGAGTCTGGAGACTGGAGACTGGAGTCTGATAGACTGGAGTCTGGAGACTGGAGTCTGGAGACTGGAGACTGGAGACTGGAGTCTGGAGTCTGATAGACTGGAGTCTGGAGACTGGAGACTGGAGTCTGGAGTCTGGAGTCTGGAGACTGGAGTCTGGAGTCTGGAGACTGGAGACTGGAGTCTGG
>CAMQGK010000549.1:1137500-1162500 GCA_947000775.1 Pterois miles
TATTTATTGAGCGATTTATTTATTTTGCTACATTAAATGACATATTTAGTATCATTATTTATTGGTTTATATTGATACATTGATGGACTCAGGTGGAGTAACTGCTGCTGACAGGTGTACTGTCTGGTCCCGGTCTCACCTGGAGAGCTGGGTCCAGGTCGGGTCTGGAGCTCCAGCAGCAGCTTGTCTCTGACCCAGCTGAAGTCGTCCAGAGACCGCAGGAAGGAGTCGAAGGCCCGGGGCCCGCGGCTCGGCAGCAGCTCCAGCAGCTTCAGAGTCTTCAGGCTGTTGGCGGGCTGAGACTCGATGTCCTCCACCTGGGAGTCCGTGAGGATGTTCTCCTGGTACAGAAACGGAACGATAGTTTCACTGACCAGCAGCTGCCCGGACAACTCCAGCCGGTGTGTCCGCAGCAGAGCCCTGTGGACCGGGTCCATGACGAGCTGACACCCGGCGCTGCTGCTCTAAACTCAGACCAGTTCATTCATTATCAACTTACTCCATTATTCATCTAGAAAACTAGTCGTGTGGTCGCCACTAGCCCGGAAAAGTTACCGTTTGCTATACGCTATTGTGTCCGACTGGAAACAAGTCCGCGGAACCAACGTTGTACCCCAGCTAACCACTCAGTTTCCTACGAGATTTTGTTTTAATCTTCCAGTGTAGGGCAAACCTTTAGTAATCGTTCAGCCAATGTACATAGTGGATTATTATTGATCCCCCTTCAATTCGGCATATATGTAATAAACCAAGTAGCACAATTTTAAAGAAAAGCTCAACATTTTTACTGACTACGTGGTGGGCAGAAACTAGCACATAGCGTTCGCTAATGCTAAAATAAAGGGTTTGTATGGAAAATGTGCTACTTGGTCCATCAAATATATTCCGAATTTACTACAACAATATAAATCTTCCTATAAGATAATATCTTACGTTCTAGTAGTGTTAATAGTTGACGACATTTGCGGAACCCCAAAACTGGGAGATTTTTCAATGAAGTTTGGCTGAATGTCACCCTGCGGTAGAAACAACATATTGTGGCAAAAGCAGTTCAAACGACTTTATGATGATTTATTTTTTTAAACCTACAGGGACTCGTGTGTATTTCGTCATACATTTAATACATAAAGCACCACTACTTACGAAAAAAACATTGTTTCGTACTGACAACGTCTTGTTACTGCGGCCATCTTACCGTGGTGGGCTAGCATGAGCTAATGCTAAAATTAGTCTTAAATTAATGTGAAAGCTACTGATTCTATAAAATATGAGCCGAATTCAGCAGAAGACCCCAAAGTTGCCATTAAGATTAACATTCATGTTCCATCAGGCGATTTTACTTAAAAATCATCAAGGAATCCTAAATCTGGCAGTTTTACCCTATGGAGTTCAGCTCAATGTTATTCACACAGTACAATTACATTGCAATTAAATGTTTAAAGACAGCCGAATGTATGAAATTATGAGGGACTAAAACTTTCAATATAAAAATAACATTACTTACAAGAAAAAAGTTTCGTACTGAGTCTTTGCTTCCACGGTAATGATAGTGGCTGGCAAAGGGTGTGATTTAATGCTATAATTACGGTTTTTATCAAATATATTTCTATTTGATTGGTAAAATTTATGCCGAATTTACTAAAATAGCTCATGCTTTCATAAAGGCTCATGTGTTTTAGTGTATCTAGTGTTTTTATTTACAGAAGAAGGAGCAAACCTAAAACTGGATGAAATATGAATGGAGATCCTCCCATCCTAGAGCTCTCTTATTTTAAATTTTGTTTTAACGCAACCCCCATTAATTCTTTGCTATCATTTATTAATTACCTGTAACTGTAGGCCAACAGTGACCAATAGCCTCTCGTTTTTATTTTATCAGTGATTTATGGGTTTAATGAAACGTTTTATATTTAAAAAACTGGAAATTATAATAATCAGTGACAGCTTTCATATAACTGAAGATATGAATTTCACGTTTTTCAGTGTTTTTGGTTCACATTATATGGAAATATGTGTTTGTACAGAAATACAATAATAAAGGTGAAACAAAAATAATAAATAATATTTTAAACATTTTAAATCGAAACTGCCAAAATAAGAAATAAATAAATGACAAAATAAATAACTAAATAAACGTCATTAAAAGTAACAGAACAACATTAATAATAAACGTATCCATTAATCAAATGTGACATAAATTGATCATTCTGTTTCACTGATAATTCGGCTTTATCTGCATAATTTGGGATAAATGCATAAAGAAATGTAAAAAAAAAAAAAAAGTACAGAAATGAATAAGTTTGGTGAAATATGTAAGGGGTGAAATCCAAAGGGAAAATCGTGCATAAATAAATAAGTAAATGCATAAATAAATACATTTAAAAATAGATATAAAATAAGTAAATGCAAAAAGTAAAAAATAAATAAATAAAATAACTGAAAAATAAAAATAAATATGTATAAAAAATATATAAAATAAATAAAAAGGAAAGCTGTATTAAATTAAAAAAATCATTTATCTTCATATTAATTCCCTTGTTTAATGTTTCCCTTTTATTTATGCATTTGTTTTTATTATTTTTTAAAATCGATAATTTAATTTTGCGCCTATTGTTTTATTTATTTATATTTGCATTTTTTTTAGTTATTTGTGCATTTTATTTACATTATTTTAATGGTATGCATTTATGCTTTTATTTATTTATTAATTTCCCCTAGCATCTAACATAAACTATAAACATAAATATAAATTTGTCACATCATTCATTATCAATCAATGAATGAATTTATTTATTTTTTAATATTATTTTTGCTACATTTAATGACATTTCTTTATATATTCATTTATTTTTTATTTTGGCCGGCACATAAACAGACACGCGACAGTAACACCTGTATAATAATAATAATAATAATAATAATAATAACTCAACACATCGTTGAAGCACCGTATAAAACCTTTATTTCTGGAGCTGATCAACGTCACAGAAACGTCGGCAGACAGACCAACGCTTTCAGAGTCTCTGCAGCTTCTTTACAAAAAACATGTACCAGAAAACACAGTGTGACACAATCAATAAATATGTTTTAAAATCAATCAGCTGCAGGTTCACTTCGCAGCTGTGATATGTACAAACATCTGCTCATTGTGTTCATGTTCAGTAATAAAGATTCACTTTACGTCTGGAGAAGATGCAGTCAGCTGGTAGCTGGAGGAGAAAACAGGAAACCCTTCGATGATCAGCCCTCCATACAAAAATATCAGAACAGATAACAACAGGAACATCATGGAGACAAAGTCCCGTTTACCTGAGTGCCCTCCTGTTAAATGATCCTCGAAAACTGTGGAAGAGACGCCGACATGGAAACTCACACTTTGTTTTGATGATTAGATTCAAAGACAGAAGCTGATAAAACGCGAAGAGAAGCAGATTCACAGTTCAAACTATGAAGATTCACCAGGAAACTCTGTAGAGGGAACAATGTTAGTGGGCAGCATGAGAGCACGAGCCAGAGACTAAATCAAAGGTTTTATGAGCTAAAGAGCTACTCGATGGATCAACTATACACAAATTCACAGGAAGACTCGTCATTTAAAGGAGGCTCATATTTTATGCTGCACCATAAACAGGTTTTCATCCTGAAAACGGGGATGAAGCTTCAACATGTAAAGCTGAAATGTTGAGGACACGTTCACAACCAGCTGAACCATCACGCCGTGAGGATTAATGCTGCAGTCAATTAATGACGACATTTATTTACATATTATTGTTGACATATTTATTTATTCAACATGTTGTTTATTTATTCATTTATTTTTTGGACTATCAGAGGATCACCTGAACACACAATAAAAAAATCTATAATTTTACAGGGTACTACAGGGTACTACAGGGTACTACAGGGTACTACAGGGTACTACAGGGCCTTTGTTGTCCTGCTCTCTGATTGGTCCAGAGTCTCAGCGTACTACATGCAGCAGGACAGAGTCCAGCAGGTCAAACTGTGACGTGTGTCGGGATGAAACCGGCTTGTTTTCCACACTGTCATCGATCAGGAAACGGCGTCCTGCTGCCTCGCTAACGTCTGGCCCCGACTGACCCCAACATGGCCGCCAGCCAGCCAATCAGAGGCCTGTGTTTCCTGCGTGTGAAGGCATCAACGACAACCTGATGACGAGTCTAAAACACGAAGCTGCAGTTGCTCTTGTTGCTTTTCTTCAACACAGTGAACTAAACTCTAACATAACAAATAATTCATTCATTATTACAGAAATGTGAACATTTGTCCTCTATGATGATTAATTAAATATTTGTTTGGACAAAAATAAATAAATAAATAAATTGTGAAGGCACTAATTTGGGCTCTGAGAAACTTTTGTCTGACATTTTATAGACCAAATAATTTATCTAAAAAAAAACTAAAACTGCCCTAAAAAAAGGCAAATTTATTTCCACTTCGTATTGAAGGAAATCTTTTTAGCTGCATATAAAAGTCTTAACGGATCATTAAACTGTTTAAACGCTCCAATAAATCAGGAAACAGGATCATTTCTTAACTCTTGATGCACATTTGTTATGACGACTAAACGACCTGATAATGACGCTGAAGTGTCTCCCATCTCTAAATGATTTATTGATCTATAAATAAATAAATAAATAAATAGACTTTCTGCAGTCGAGGGTTGGCGTGATGGAAAGTTTCTGACTGAACGTGATTAAAGGAATATCTTATCTTATCTTAAACCGGTTAAATGTGACGAGCATCAGATATCAGCTCTTTATTTTCGGTGACTGATGTCAACAACACAAACGTCTGTAATTTAACATGTCAATTAATTAATATTAGGTAGAAAAAATGTTTAATGTAAATAAGAAATAATCAGCCAGAAATATTCTCTTTAAACTGTCACGTATTGATGCTGTGAAAGTCTCAAACATCCAGTAATGATCAGTAATAATCTCTAATCAATAGAAACAGAAATCAACGACGCTGGAGATCCAGGTGTCACATTCAGAGCTGTAGTGACGCTGCAGCAGAAAATGTATCTGCAGTTATTCTGATAATACAAAAAGTCGTTTAGCATTTTTAAGCAGAAAAATGCCAAAAATGTGATGTTTCAACTCAAACTAACGGCCGGAGGCGGCAGACGAGCAGCGACTCCCCGTTCTGAGAGGGAAATCACTGTTTTTATGAACGGAGTCTGGTGGCTGGAGGGCGATCTGATGGAGGTCAACAGGTGAAAATATTCTCAATTATAACTATAACGTACACTGATTTTTTTTAGGAGGCTAAAATATGATTTTCAGCTGCTCCGCCATCAAACAGCCCCTTTCTGTACGGAGGACGGAAGCTGCCAAAATAAATGACTGCATAAATAAATAAATATCTCATTAAACATAGCAAAAATAAAAAAAAGCCATTAATTAATTGATAAAATGTGACATAAATTGATATTTTGTTTTAATTTGGTTCATTTATTTATCTTTGTATATATTTGTATTCATGTTTAACTTTATCTCTTTTTGCACTTATTTCTCATCTATTTTATATATATATTTATGCAATTATTGATATATTTATATACAATTTTCTCTTTGAATGTGTCCAATGTCCCCAAACTTATTTATTTCTGTATTCTTTTCTTTTTACACATTTATGCCTCATTATGCAAATGAGGGCTCAAATTAAAACAGAAAAAAAAAACAATTCATGTCACGTTTTATTAACTAATGGCAAAATTAATTTTCACTATTATTTTTGCCATATTTAATTACACACATTTAATAATTTATTTTTTCGTCTTTTTAATGTCTTCAAAGCCACCAGACTCCATTCATAAAAACAGTCATTTAACCTCTCAGAAGAGGAGAGTTTACATACGACCTTTTTCTTTCAGTTATCTCCAAAGTAACGTTGACTCAACAAATACGAGCATTCGCAGTATTCAGGACCTAATTGATTAGCTTACTGTGCTAACCAAGGTTAGCTTACTGAGCTAACCTATGTTAGCTCACTGTGCTAACCTACGGCTTCTTGCTAACGGCTGATTGGACGCTAACATCTGAAATGTAACAGAACAGGACACAGATTTGACATTTCAGTGAACAGTTTTGGGTTTTGGACTGTTGGTCGGACAAAGTGAGACATCTGAAGACGTTAACGTCGTCACCGTGACGACCTGGATCTCCAGCGTCTCTGGTGATAATTCATCCAACTCTAGTTTCTGTCGGCGTCTCTTCTCTTCGGGTTTAAAGGCATCATGTTGGAGCTAAAAGTAGTTTTAAAGTCACACTGTGGTCAAATACAGTAGAGCAGTACTGACAGGTCATACTAGTACTTACTACAGTGTAGTACGTTCAGGAGTACTTCAGGGACCACCACCATCCTGCTGAGGTTTCTTCCTCCAGCTCTGCTTATTGCGTGTCCCTGCTGGAGCAGTGCATGGTGGGATTGGTCTGAATCCCCGGGGAGATGTAGTCCCGCAGGGCGTCGTCTACACGTTGTAGGTGTAGTCCGTCAGGTAGTCCTTCAGTCTGTTGGGTAGCGGCAGATCCTGAACCTGCCGCGTCCTCCGGTTGATGGCGATGCGACAGAGGTGCTGCAGCAACGGCGTGGCGGTGTACACGGGTTTGGTGAGCAGCAGCTGCACCGTGCCGTTGGGCGGCGCCGCCGCGGGCTGAGAATTTGACGCCGACGCCTTGTCGCTGGTCCTAGACAGCTGGACGTAGTGCTCCACCAGGTGGACCACGCTGTCGAACTGCTTCAGCTTCGGTTTCACCAGAACCACCGAGTCCAGCTTGAATTTACCGTGTTTGTACTCGATGCGCAGGTTGGTGGGGCCCGCCGACGTCATGGCGGAGATGGTGAACAGGTAGTCCCTCTGAGAGCTGTCCCGGACCAGGAAGGTCCCCTCGGAGGCGTCCTGGAGGATCTCCTTGGCCTCGTTAGCGGTCAGACTGCCCCAGTACCAGCCTGACACCACGGGGAGGAAACACAGGAGACACGCATCTTATTCAAAGTCTGTGTTGCTATAACAACGTCAGATTAAATGGCTGCAGTTGTTCAGACTCTGCTCGTGTTTAACAGACTGTAAATCAGCTGATATCAGGTTAATAACAGACTGGATGGAAGACGTGGACGCAGTCGCTGTGACGCCACCCGGTGGTCTGTGGACCCACGTTTTGAAGCATCAAGTTCAGCATTTTGGCCGCCATCTTGGGTTTTGACCGTTGCCATTTTGTTTTTTGCAACCAAAAGTGGGCGGAGCTAAATACAACTGAACGCTGAATCAGACGTTTTCAGGCAACCAAAAATGTTATAATTAACTCTGATGAAGTGAAATCACACTGTGAAAAGGTTGAAGCTGTCAGATGAAAACACGGACAACTCTCAGATTCATCCCCTGCTTTCTGGTCTATCTGACTATAGATGGACCATCACTGACTAAATGAACATGCTGGACTGAAGAAGACTAGAAACTAGACTGAGACATAAACTGATGTTTCCAGTGCTGACTGAGGTAATCAATCAGAGTCGCCCCCTGCTGGCCGGTGGACTGGATGAAGGTTTAAGACTCGTCAGTGTTGGCTTCACTTCTCAGACACATCACATTACGCATGTCTGACCGAGTCAGCGTACAGGTGTTTGTTACCTGTGTTCTTCAGGTCCTTCATGGCCAAGGCGATGCGGTTCTCGTCCGATTCCGCGGCCCTGGAGTTGTTGTCGGCTCGTCTGTCGCTCTCGATGCTTTCTGCGGACTCGGAGGACTGGCAGGTCATTGGACAGGTCCAACCGTCAGCCTAGTTCTAGGCCCACAGCTCAGACATGGACGAGGTCTGCAGCAGCCAGACGAGGGGGGCGCCGAGCTGGTCTCCGCACCAGATTATCCTGGAAACAAAGAAAACCCGTCAACCCACCGCTTCAAGGCTGCAGCCGCACAGACGCACAAATCAACACTATTCCTCAGCTGTTGTCATGTAAAACAGTCCTGCTACTGGAGGCCTCCCTGTCTTTCAAACATTTATTGATTTAAGATAATAATGTTCAGAAGTAGAAACACAGAGTCAACAGGATCTCAGACTTCTTATAAATCAACAGGGTCACATGTTTAATTCTGCAAACAAGTGAATCACTCAACAGCAAAACATAGGAAACCTTTTACTCTCTGAACCTGAATATCTTCAGACACTGGAGGACGAAGCTGTGGACATTTTCTGTGAAATTAATCAGCCATAAAATGATAAAGTTAAAACAAAAGTCGTTAAAAACAACCGACCAGTCGTAGTGGATATGACAGAAATATAATAAAGACAAGAGATGATTCAGTTTATTCTCGGTGAGAAAAGTGTGGAAATGTTTCTGGTCTGAAGGGTTTAATACAGTTTATTAGTTCAGACTAGTAAAAGTAAAGTTTTAAGTTATTAACCAACTAACAGGAGGTCATGCACATGAACTACACATGTAACTGCATTCTTATTGTACTGTATTATTATGTATTATTAAAATGACCTCTGTATCTATTATTTCCTATACCTGTGATATCACGTTACACACCTTCATATACCTTAAAGTACTGCAGGGGTAGTTTGTTGTTCTACGTAGAGGTAAAGAGGTAAAGAGAGTAACAAACTGAAGATAAACTGTTTTATTTAAAGCAGATCTGAGACCAGCCAACAGAACAGGCGACCTGCTGCAAATCTGAAGAGTTTGGTGGAACGAAGCCGTTTTCTTCAGTGTTTCCTAGAAAAATACTCAAACTGTGACTCTGTTTGTTCCCAGGCCTGTTATATGAGGAATAAACCGACTTTATGATGTCCATCTGTCTTAATAACTGATATCTGAGTAGGTTTGATTGGCTGCTTTTAAATGAGGAGTTATACTGAACCTGATTTTCTAGCAGGTCTGCACACAGTGACATGAAATCAGATTTGATTTAAAGTGAATGTTAGTTATAGTTAGAGAATATATCTAAATACAGTAGAGGTGTTTGTTTATAAAATATAGATTCATTTATTGATCTGTGACATATATGTGACAGCAGCCGACCACCGAGCCGAGGAGACAGATAATTACAGGAATTATGACTGAAAACAGACAGATTTATAGATTCAGACGCTTCCTTCTTCACTTCTCTTTTATTTCTGTCTTTCATAAATGAAAATAAAAACACAGCTCTTTGTCAGAGAGTCTGTGGAGACAACAGGTTTACACGAACCAGGAGGTTACAACATTAACAACTACTAACATTATTAATATTATTAATGGAGTATGGCACACGGGGATTTTTCCATTGGTAGGCAGATTATCTATCTATCTATCTATCTATATATATATACATATATATATATATATACATATACACACCAGTAGGTGCATTGCTTCTTGTCTGTGGAAATGAAGAGTGGACTGTATTCAAAATATGCAGATTTGAATCGAGGCTAAGATAAATTCCTAATATATATACGTGTATATATATATATATATATATATATATATATATATATATATATACATATACACACCAGTAGGTGCATTGCTTCTTGTCTGTGGAAATGAAGAGTGGACTGTATTCAAAATATGCAGATTTGAATCGAGGCTAAGATAAATTCCTAATATATATACGTGTATATATATATATATATATATATATATATATATATACATATACATATATATATATATATATATATATATACATATATACATATATATATATATATATATATATATATATATATATATATATATATATATATATATATATATATATATATATATATATATATATATGTATATATATATGTATATATATATATATATATATATTGCTTTGCTCATGAACGGAGGCCTGTATGTAACGTTATTTTATTTCCCGCGGTTACGTTAAATTGCTAAAATAGTAAATGGGATCCGGAACAGTGTGATCACAGTTTCTTGGTTCCCCTCTGGGACACGTTACAGGACAGGTGCTGGTGCGCTCTCGCGCCTCATCGCCCCCCCCCACCAACCTGTCCGTCCCGCGTGTAATAACCCGCCTCGTGTTATTTAACGTGGATTTGTTAAACACGCGGAACGTACCTGGTGGGTCCGGTGTCGGAGCTAGCTGCTAGCTGCTAGCTAGCCGAAAGAGTCAGAACCAGGGATCCCGTTTATCCTCCACCAGCAGCCGACATGTCGGCGACGTTCACGGTCTGAACCCACAGAAGCGTCCCGCTCGTCTTTACCTCCAGTCCGGTTCTGTCCCGGTAACGGTCACACGGCGGGTCGGTGCGGACACGAGCGGAGGTCCAGCCGTGGACGACAGAGGTTCAGATCCCAGCCGTCCGTCCGTCCGTCCGTCCGTCAGTCAGGGCTCCGGTGGCTCGAGGACGATAAACAAACAAACAAATAAACTAACAGAACACCGACTTGTTTCCGGTTCCCAGAGCGCTAAGAGAGCACCGAGTGAGTCCCGGACATGGTGTCGGTCCGCCCGTCACTGAGCTGGGGACACGGCGCGTCCCCGAGCCGCCTAATAACCGAGAACAGCATCAACACCGAGGAAGCGCTTCCAGGAACTTTCCAGGAACACGGTCACGTGGTGCAGAGAGGCGCGATTTAAGGTGGACTGACACACACACAGGAGACACACACAGACACACAGAGACACACAGACACACAGAGACACACAGAGACACACACACACACACACACACAGGAGACACACACACACACACAGACACACAGACACAACACACACACACACACACACAGAGACACACACGACACACACGGACACACACAGAGACACACACACACACACACACACACACAGACACACAGACACACACACACACAGACACACACACAGACACACACACAGACACACAGACACACACACACACACACACACACAAACATACACACAGACACACACACACACACACACACACACACAGACACACAACAGAGAGACACACACACACACACACACAGACACACACACACACACACACACACACACACACACACACACACACACACACACACACACAGAGACACACACACACACACACAGAGACACACACACACACACACACACAGAGACACACACACACACACACACAGACACACAAAGCCACACACACGCAGTGCCTTCAGGTGAAATATTTCAGTTACAGGTTGTTGGTGCACGTGCACAGCGGTGTGCCCAGATGTTTTTGAGACTTCAACAACATGACAGTTTACTGGTGAACTGAGCTGGTTCACAGGGTCCACCGGGTTCACCGGATCCACCGGGCCCGGATCCGGGGTTTCCAGACCGGGTCACCGCCTGATGTTGCAGAACTGAGGAGTGGACAATAAGAAAACTACATGTACTTGGTTTAAAGTATATTTGTACTCCATCCCACAAAACGGGGAAATGTTAAATTGTCAGATTTATGAATGAAATCTGGTGTAACGTAGAAGTTTTCTATAGTCATTACTAGAAAAATAAACAAATTAGTTTTAATAGTTTATTTGTTCACACGAGTAAAAGTTAAGTTTTATTTAAACATCTACACAGTGGAGAATGTTACTGTGTTGTTACTGCGTTCTGTTACTGTGTTGTTACTGCGTTCTGTTACTGCATTGTTACTGCTTTGTGTTACTGCGTTGTGTTACTGCGTTATGTTACCTGTGTTGTTACTGCATTGTGTTACTGCGTTGTGTTACTGCGTTGTGTTACTGCGTTATGTTACTGTGTTGTTACTGCGTTCTGTTACTGTGTTGTTACTGCGTTCTGTTACTGCATTGTTACTGCGTTGTGTTACTGCGTTGTGTTACTGCGTTGTGTTACTGTGTTGTTACTGCGTTGTGTTACTGTGTTGTTACTGCGTTCTGTTACTGCATTGTTACTGCGTTGTGTTACTGCGTTGTGTTACTGCGTTATGTTACCTGTGTTGTTACTGCTTTGCGTTACTGCGTTGTTACTGTGTTCTGTTACTGCATTGTTACTGTGTTGTGTTACCCGTATTGTGTTACTGCATTGTTACTGCGTGGTGTTACTGCGTTATGTTACTGCGTTATGTTACCTGTGTTGTTACTGCTTTGCGTTACTGCGTTGTTACTGTGTTCTGTTACTGCATTGTTACTGTGTTGTGTTACCCGTATTGTGTTACTGCGTTGTTACTGCGTTCTGTTACTGTGTTGTTCCTGCGTTGTGTTACCTGTGTTGTTACTGCTTTGCGTTACTGCGTTGTTACTGTGTTCTGTTACTGCATTGTTACTGTGTTGTGTTACCCGTATTGTGTTACTGCGTTGTTACTGCGTTCTGTTACTGTGTTGTTCCTGCGTTGTGTTACTGCGTTGATACTGCGTTCTTTTACTGTGTTGTTACTGCGTTCTGTTACTGCGTTGTTACTGTGTTGTTACTGTGTTCTGCTACTGTGTTGTTACTCTGTTGTTACCTGTGTTGTTACTGCATTGTGTTACTGTGTTGTTACTGCATTGTGTTACTGCGTTGATACTGCGTTCTTTTACTGTGTTGTTACTGCGTTCTTTTACAGTGTTGTTCCTGCGTTGTGTTACTGCATTGATACTGCGTTCTTTTACTGTGTTGTTACTGCGTTCTTTTACAGTGTTGTGTTACTGTGTTGTTACTGCATTGTTACTGCGTTGGTACTGTGCTGTGTTACTGCGTTGTGTTATCCGTGTTGTGTTACTGCGTTGTGTTACCCGTGTTGTGTTACTGCATTGTTACTGCATTGTTACTGCGTTGTGTTACTGCGCTGTGTTACTGCGTTATGTTACCTGTGTTGTTACTGCGTTATGTTACTGCGTTATGTTACTGCGTTATGTTACCTGTGTTGTTTACTGCTTTGCGTTACTGCGTTGTTACTGTGTTCTGTTACTGCATTGTTACTGTGTTGTGTTACCCGTATTGTGTTACTGCGTTGTTACTGTGTTCTGTTACTGCATTGTTACTGTGTTGTGTTACCCGTATTGTGTTACTGCGTTGTTACTGCGTTCTGTTACTGTGTTGTTCCTGCGTTGTGTTACTGCGTTGATACTGCATTCTTTTACTGTGTTGTTACTGCGTTCTTTTACTGTGTTGTTACTGCGTTCTGTTACTGCGTTGTTACTGTGTTGTTACTGTGTTCTGTTACTGTGTTCTGTTACTGTGTTGTTACTGTGTTGTTACCTGTGTTGTTACTGCATTGTGTTACTGTGTTGTTACTGCATTGTGTTACTGCATTGTGTTACTGCATTGTGTTACTGCGTTGTTACTGTGTTGTTACTGTGCTGTGTTACTGCGTTGTGTTACCCGTGTTGTGTTACTGCGTTGTTACTGCGTTGTGTTACCCGTGTTGTGTTACTGCATTGTTACTGTGTTGTTACTGTGTTGTAACTGCGTTGTGTTACTGCGTTGTGTACCCGTGTTGTGTTACTACGTTGCTACTGTGTTGTGTTACTGCGTTGCTACTGTGTTGTGTTACCTGTGTTGTTACTGTGTTGTGTTAACTGTGTTGTGTTACCTGTGTTGTGTTACCTGTGTTGTGTTACTGCGTTGCTACTGTGTTGTGTTACCTGTATTGTTACTGTGTTGTGTTACCTGTGTTGTGTTACCTGTGTTGTTACTGTGTTGTTACCTGTGTTGTTACTGTGTTGTGTTACTTTTTTTTTTTTTTTCTGTGTTGTGTTACCTGTGTTGTTACTGTGTTGTGTTACCTGTGTTGTGTTACTGTGTTGCTACTGTGTTGTGTTACCTGTGTTGTTACTGTCTTGTGTTACCTGTGTTGTTACTGTGTTGTGTTACATATTGTTGTTACTGTGTTGTGTTACCCGTGTTGTGTTACCTGTGTTGTTACTGTGTTGTGTTACCTGTGTTGTTACTGTGTTGTGTTACCTGTGTTGTTACTGTGTTGTGTTACCTGTGTTGTTACTGTGTTGTGTTACCTGTGTTGTGTTACTGCGTTGCTACTGTGTTGTGTTACTGCGTTGCTCTGTGTTGTGTTACCTGTGTTGTTACTGTGTTTGTTTTACTGTGTTGTGTTACCTGTGTTGTTACTGTGTTGTGTTACTCTTCTACTGTGTTTGTTACCTGTGTTGTGTTACTGCGTTGCTACTGTGTTGTGTTACCCGTGTTTGTTCTGTGTTGTTCTGTGTTGTGTTCTCGTTGCTCCGTGTTGTGTTACCTGTGTTGTTACTGTGTTGTGTTACCTGTGTTGTTACTGTGTTGTGTTACCTGTGTTGTTACTGTGTTGTGTTACTGCGTTGCTACTGTGTTGTGTTACCTGTGTTGTTACTGTGTTGTGTTACTACGTTGCTACTGTGTTGTGTTACCTGTGTTGTTACTGTGTTGTGTTACTACGTTGCTACTGTGTTGTGTTACCTGTGTTGTTACTGTGTTGTGTTACCTGCGTTGCTACTGTGTTGCGTTACTACGCGCTACTGTGTTGTGTTACCTGTGTTGTTACTGTGTTGTTTACCTTTGTTACCTGCGTTGCTACTGTGTTGTGTTACCTGTGTTGTTACTGTGTTGTGTTACCTGTGTTGTTACTGTGTTGTGTTACTACGTTGCTACTGTGTTGTGTTACTACGTTGCTACTGTGTTGTGTTACCTGTGTTGTGTTACCTGTGTTGTTACTGTGTTGTGTTACCTGTGTTGTTACTGTGTTGTTACCTGTGTTGTGTTACCTGTGTTGTGTTACCTGTGTTGTTACTGTGTTGTTACTGTGTTGTGTTACCTGTGTTGTTACTGTGTTGTGTTACCTGTGTTGTGTTACCTGTGTTGTTACTGTGTTGTTACTGTGTTGTGTTACCTGTGTTGTGTTACCTGTGTTGTGTTACCTGTGTTGTTACTGTGTTGTGTTACCTGTGTTTTCTTGTTGTTACCTGTGTTGTGTTACCTGTGTTGTTACTGTGTTGTGTTACCTGTGTTGTTACTGTGTTGTGTTACCTGTGTTGTGTTACCTGTGTTGTTACTGTGTTGTTACTGTGTTGTGTTACCTGTGTTGTGTTACCTGTGTTGTTACTGTGTTGTTACCTGTGTTGTGTTACCTGTGTTGTTACTGTGTTGTGTTACCTGTGTTGTTACTGTGTTGTGTTACCTGTGTTGTGTTACCTGTGTTGTGTTACCTGTGTTGTTACTGTGTTGTGTTACCTGTGTTGTTACTGTGTTGTGTTACCTGTGTTGTGTTACCTGTGTTTTGTTGTGTTACCTGTGTTGTTACTGTGTTGTGTTACCTGTGTTGTGTTACCTGTGTTGTTACTGTGTTTGTTACCTGTGTTGTGTTACCTGTGTTGTGTTTGTGTTGTTACTGTGTTGTGTTACCTGTGTTGTTACTGTGTTGTGTTACCTGTGTTGTGTTCCTGTGTTACCTGTGTTGTGTTACCTGTGTTGTTACTGTGTTGTGTTACCTGTGTTGTGTTACCTGTGTTGTTACTGTGTTGTTACTGTGTTGTGTTACCTGTGTGTGAATCCCAGGTTTAGTTTCTTATGGATGCAGAATTGAAGAGTGAACAGAAATGAGCTGATTGATTTGATTTGTTGATTTAAAGCAGGTTTGTACACCAGCCGACAAACAAGACAATGTTGAATTGTTCGACTTTTGAACTGAATCTGGTGTAGAGGTGCAGTTTTCTCCATTCTTAACAAATTAGTTTTAAGTTTTAAGCTGTTGATCAGCGAATCGTTTGGACATTTACATGAACTACAAAATGTAACTGCTTTGTTGTACCTGTGATATCACGTTACACACCTTCATATACCTTAGAGTACTGCAGGTGTAGTTTGTTGTTCTATGTAGAGGTAAAGAGCGGACAGTAACAAACTGAAGATAAACTGTTTTATTTAAAGCAGATCTGAGACCAGCCAACAGAACAGGCGACCTGCTGCAAATCTGAAGAGTTTGGTGGAACGAAGCCGTTTTCTTCAGTGTTTCCTAGAAAAATACTCAAACTGTGACTCTGTTTGTTCCCAGGCCTGTTATATGAGGAATAAACCTACTTTATGATGTCCATCTGTCTTAATAACTGATATCTGAGTAGGTTTGATTGGCTGCTTTTGCTGAATTTACCTTTCTATACCTTTAAGTGCTGCAGGGTTCGTTTCTTTTTCTACGCGGTATTAAAGAGCGGACAGTTAGAAACTGAAAACAACAAATGAGGAAACCTTAAACTGGTTTCTGGGTGGACTCTGGTGGCAGTTTTCCCCGTTCTTTACTTCAGTTCTAAGGCAGTTTACATAAGTAGAGTTTTAATGCCAGTAATATTATTGGTAATCTGACACTGGGCTGTTAACGGCTGAATGAAGCTGCTTCGGATTTCACAGCAAGCAGACAGTTTTTATTATAAAATGTTGAGGGACAAAACACCTGGACATAATTGCCATTATCCTGTTTATCATCAGAGACGGAGGGACAGACGGACAGACCATGATTCAGTTACTGGCTGAATTCAACATCCTCTCTTCGTCTTCTCTCTACACCAGGACGAGCTGACGTGTGTTTTCAGGCCGAAGTCGTCAGATTGTTGAATCTGTCCGTCGCTCTGTGAGTGCTGAGCAGCGTCAGTCCCATGGTGTCCACGCGGTCCTCCAGACCGCCAACGCTGTCCTCCAGACCGCCACCGCTGTCCACCAGACCGCCAGCACTGTCCACCTCCACCGTGTAGTCGTTGGCCTGAGACACGACAGGAAATACAGACATTCATTAAAGCTGCAGCACACGGGAGGATTCTCAGGGTCCTCCGTGTTAAAGGGACAGTTCAGAGGTTTTGTAGGGGGGTTGTACTAAACCAGGACTCTGTTCCTCCAAACCGGTGGCATGCTGACTGCCATCGACTGACTCTGGATCAGTACCTCATTTAAACCCGCTTCACATCAGCGTTTTTTCATGTTGTCCGCGGTGTGTTAACAGCCGGTTGACACACTTTAAATAACTGGAATAACTGGAGGAAGGTATCAAGTCTTTCTAGTCAGTCAAAAGGCTCAAGTCCAGGTGAAGTCACAAGTCACTGGTGTTAAAGTCCAAGCTCCGCCCTCCTCACGGTGATGACCTCAGCACCGTTAGCGTTCCCTCATAGCGTTGGGTTTAAAGCTGAATGAACCTGAAGAGTATCTCTGCAACGAGACGGTAAAGTGATGTGAAGGTGTTAGCCTGAACCTCGGTAACACCGGCTACCGCGACAGTCCGATCCAAAGCCAGGTCCAGTTCTTAGTCTTTTTCTGATTTTGTCAAGTCGAGTCCAAACTCACGACGTCATGTGACCCGAGTCCACCCCCCTGGTCAGTCTGTTATACGTAGCAACGGCCTGTTATAGAGAAATGACAGAACGCAGTGATCGACCAATCAGAATGGAGTATTCAACACAGCCGTATAATAATAATATTTACCAGCTGCAGTGAAGCCAGCAGATATTTGCAGGCTTCAAAGTTGTCCAAACCGGAGACGATGGAGGAGAAGGAGCGGCGCTGGCCGACAGCGTTCAACGCTCTGACGATCCGGCCGCCGTAGTCGTGGATGTCGAAGACCGACCGCTGCTCCTGAAACACATCAAGAAGAAGCGTCAGAGACCAGGAGCTTCAGAGACCAGGAGCTTCAGAGACCAGGAGCTTCAGAGACCAGGAGCTTCAGAGCCAGACCCCATCAGCTGGCTGGTCTCCAGTCACGTCACCTGCAGCACCAGCTCCGGTCGGATCTTGTCCTCCCAGTCTTTAACTCGACGGGACAGAGCCGTTTCCTGAGTGTAACCACGACAGTTCACCACCAGCTGCTCCTGAACGCACCACACACACAGCACAAAGTTATTAATCACTTATTAATCATTAAATAGTCTTTTCATTAGTATTGACAAATCAATGAATTGTTCTCAACACCTGCTGCTCCTGAACGCACCACACACACAACACACTTTATCAATTATTCTTTTAATTATTACTGTAAAATGAATAAATCCAGCTGCTGCTGATTTACAAATATTTTTAATCAATACATTTATTGATCAAGTTATTTATTTATCATATACTATTTCCTGTTTTAACATCCTTTTTACATAAAGAAAGACAACAATTAATAAACCTGCAGGACTCCTTCAGAGCTGAAATAAAGAATAAATCAAATAATTATTATTGTTATTACACACAAAACATTTATTACCAGAAACAAAAAAGCAGGAAGCTTCTTGTTCTATCACTCCACTGATGTTATTGATTATCTGATTAAGCTTTATCAGGTTAAAGAATTGAAAAAAACTGTTTTGTAATAATTATAAAACAATAATAATTCATAGCATGTTTAATGTGTCAGAGTTTCATTGGTGAATGAGGTATTGATCACTTACGACTCGCAGCTTCACCAGATCTTCATAACTCAGTTCGTCTCTCGGGGCGTCTGGAAACAGATGATGTATGTTCACGTATTGATCAGCTGTATATTGATCAGTAACTGTTTAATAACCTTTAAATCACAGGTGAGTTTCACCTCCAAACTCAGCTGGGAGGTCGTCAGGAGACGCTTCGTGTTCGTTATCGGAGCTGTCGTCGTCTCCACCTTTAATAGATTATTTTAAAGTTTAGTCACCACAACAAACACCGTCGCTGTCTTTGCCACGGCCGTCACCGTGGTGACGTCACCGTGGTGACGTCATCGGCTCTCTGCTGAGCGGTCAGCGTCAGTTCAGGTGTTTGTAACGTGTTTAAATGTGACAGCAGAGCGTGCAGCGTGGTGCAGCGTTACCCAGCAGGTCGGGGGCCCTGAATCCCTCCATAGGCTCCTCCCCCTGCTGCTGTGGCCCCGCCTCCTCCGGCTGCAGGAAGGTCCTCCTCAGTTCTTCATCTGAGACCACCACACCCTGCGTGACATCACAGTGACATCACCAACAGGATCATGACACATCATTTATCGTTAACACCACACTGAGTCGTACCGCTCTCCTGTTGATCCTCCTCTGAGTCCTCAGCTTGTTCTTCATCGTGCTCAAATAAATGTAGTTCAGGTCTGAAAAACATTCATTTAACACAATCAAATATGATTTCAGGTTCCTGTCTCTATGCTAAGCTAAGCTAAACTAAGCTAAACTAAGCTAAGCTAAGCTAAGCTAAGCTAAGCTAAGCTACCTGGTTCCACCTGTTCAGTCTTTATCCTAAGTTAAGATAGTCGTTTCCCTCTGTTTGCAGTCTTATTGCTAAGCTAAGCTAACTAGCAGGACATGGACATGTCTGTGGACAGAATGGAAACAACCTGAACGTCCAACCTGGACAGAAGGTGGAGAAGAGGATTCAAATATTAATTTAAATATTAAAAGTTACCGATCAGCGTGGGTCCGTTTTTCAACTTGTTCTCAGGAGGATCAACTGAAATGAAAAGAACCAAACATCCAGTTTCATTCAGCGTCTCCACCGTGTCCCAGCTGCTGAAACCGATGAAACAGATTCACGGTGTTGAACTCACAGCTTCCTCTGAACCAGCTCCTGAAGTCCTGAAGGGAAGACGGCCGTTTTCTTTTCCTCTTCCCGCCGTCGTCCAGACCGTCAGGAACCCTGTAGCACTTCCCTGCAATTACAAACCACTGTCAGCCATGACAGCGGTCCTGGTCCTTAAAGGGTTCATCCCCCTATTATAGAAAACACCTGGTGGTCCTGGTCCTCACCCGGTTAAAAGGGTTCATCCCCTTATTATAGAAAACACCTGGTGGTCCTGGTCCTCACCTGGTTTAAAGGGTTCATCCCCTTATTATAGAAAACACCTGGTGGTCCTGGTCCTCACCCGGTTTAAAGGGTTCATCCCTCATTATAGAAAACACCTGGTGGTCCTGGTCCTCACCTGGTTTAAAGGGTTCATCCCTTATTACAGAAAACACCTGGTGGTCTGGTCCTCACTGGTTTAAAGGGTTTTCCCTATTATAGAAAACACCTGGTGGTCCTGGTCCTCACAGGTTTAAAGGGTTCATCCCATTATTATAGAAAACACCTGGTGGTCCTGGTCCTCACCTGGTTTAAAGGGTTTATCCCCTTATTATAGAAAACACCTGGTGGTCCTGGTCCTCACCTGGTTTAAAGGGTTCATCCCCCTATTATAGAAAACACCTGGTGGTCCTGGTCCTCACCTGGTTTAAAGGGTTCATCCCCTTATTATAGAAAACACCTGGTGGTCCTGGTCCTCACCTGGTTTAAAGGGTTTATCCCCCTATTATAGAAAACACCTGGTGGTCCTGGTCCTCACCAGGTTTAAAGGGTTCATCCCATTATTATAGAAAACACCTGGTGGTCCTGGTCCTCACCTGGTTTAAAGGGTTCATCCCCTTATTATAGAAAACACCCGGTGGTCTGGTCTCACCTGGTTTAAAGGGTTCATCCCCCTATTATAGAAAACACCTGGTGGTCCTGGTCCTCACCTGGTTTAAAGGGTTTATCCCCTATTATAGAAAACACCTGGTGGTCCTGGTCCTCACCAGGTTTAAAGGGTTCATCCCATTATTATAGAAAACACCTGGTGGTCCTGGTCCTCACCTGGTTTAAAGGGTTCATCCCCTTATTATAGAAAACACCTGGTGGTCCTGGTCCTCACCTGGTTTAAAGGGTTCATCCCCCTATTATAGAAAACACCTGGTGGTCCTGGTCCTCACCTGGTTTAAAGGGTTCATCCCCCTATTATAGAAAACACCTGGTGGTCCTGGTCCTCACCCGGTTTAAAGGGTTCATCCCCTTATTATAGAAAACACCTGGTGGTCCTGGTCCTCACCCGGTTTAAAGGGTTCATCCCCTTATTATAGAAAACACCTGGTGGTCCTGGTCCTCACCTGGTTTAAAGGGTTTATCCCCCTATTATAGAAAACACCTGGTGGTCCTGGTCCTCACCAGGTTTAAAGGGTTCATCCCATTATTATAGAAAACACCTGGTGGTCCTGGTCCTCACCTGGTTTAAAGGGTTCATCCCCTTATTATAGAAAACACCTGGTGGTCCTGGTCCTCACCTGGTTTAAAGGGTTCATCCCCTTATTATAGAAAACACCCGGTGGTCCTGGTCCTCACCTGGTTTAAAGGGTTCATCCCCCTATTATAGAAAACACCTGGTGGTCCTGGTCCTCACCTGGTTTAAAGGGTTCATCCCCCTATTATAGAAAACACCTGGTGGTCCTGGTCCTCACCTGGTTTAAAGGGTTTATCCTCCCCGCTGACGGCGTACGGGTCATGCAGAGTCCACGTGGTCACCTGAAACATAAACGACATTTATTACTGCATTTATGACCCGTCAGGTGTTGGTGTGTGTGGGACAATTTATGTAGTTAAAATGGTGATATGCTAAAATCATAATGTAATAATTCCAAGTAAAGAAATATTTCTCTGAGAAATATAAATGTCATAATATCCTAATTTTATTAAAACTGACTTACAGTATTTCTTGAATAAACTTGTACTATATGAGGAAAATTCTAACATATGAGTGTTTATGAGAAAAAGACATAAAACTGAGAATAAAGTAATTTAATGAGACATAAATGTGAACTATTGCAACTGAGTCAGAAGTTATGAGATAAAATTCTAACTTCAAGAAAGTGAGGCTGTAATATTTCAAGAACAAAGTCACAATTTATGAGAAAAATTACAATATCAAGAGAATAAAGTAATGATTTCTCTGAGGAATATTTATTCTATTTTATGAGAAAAATATGTAATATGAAGACAATAAGTAATTTAAAAAATAAATGTATAATATTGCAACTTAGAGTCATTAATTATTAGATAAAGTTGTAACTTTATGAAAATGAGGCTGTAATATTTAAAGAATAAAGTCATAATTTATAATGAAAAATATGTAATATTAAGAAAAAGGTAGTTTATTAGAAATAGATGTGTACTATTAATAATGTGTAATACTGTAAGTTAATGTCAGAGGTAAAGCTGTGACTTTAGTGAATGAGGTAGTAATATTTCAGTAATAGAGTTATGATATGATGATGATAATAACGGTCACTGAACGCACCGCCGGTGGCGTCTCCTCCGTCCTCGCCAGTCTGTCGGCCTGTCGTCTCTCTCGGATCATCCTGTCCCCCCTCGGAGCCTGAGACACGTTTTAACAGACCAACGTTAACGTTTCACCACAGGATATTACATCAGAATGTGTCCTAAACCAGAACTGGACTGGACCTGGTGTCGGTCCACATGCTCCTCTGGGTCCTGGTCCAGCTCCATGTTGTTGTCCTCCAGAGGGAGGAAGTTCTCTGCAGCATCACCTCCGTCATCTTCAGCGTCGGCTGGAGCCTCCACACCTGGACCAGGAGGACACATTTAGACTGGAGACGTGTCCGATCAATGATAATATACAGAGCATCTGAGGGGGGCTGGTACCCTGGTTCTGGTTCTGTTGCAGAGAGTCTGCAGGATGTGGACCTCCGTCCTGCAGGAACCGGGCAGCAGCTGACCCCAGAGTGAGGAGGATCAGATCCCGGTCTCCAGGGACGAACAGGTTGATCCTGAAGTCCTTCTGACTGCACAGGACGTCACCCGTCACACTGTCGGATTCAGACAGAAAACGGATTAAACGGTTCTGGAAAAATCAGATGGAGGTTCAGCGCCGCGTCATCTGAGTCCTCGTCAACAGAACACTGTGTTTACGAGTTAATCAGCGTTTCACTCGTTAAAACCTTTAGAATAATTCAAACCTGCAGAGAAACCAAAACCTGAGACGTACACAGACTTTATTTAACACAGCAGCTGACTGGAGAGCGTCCTCTTCAAAATATCAACGCAGCAGCTCTCGCTGCTCACCGACATGGACCCAGTCTGGTGTCTACACGTACGACACGTACGACACGTATCACGTGTCATACAGGACACGTGATCCATGTGATACCAGGGAGTCCTGGCTCCGTCACACACTGACCTGATTAGAGGGAGTTTGTGCTTGTCTGCGGTTTCAGGAGGAATCAGAGACTCCGGAGGAAGAGGAGCAACACTCACGATCTGAACATCAAACAGAGACCACAGTTACACATCAGGATGAGCTAGACCAGAATAAAACATCTGGATCCACTAAGGGGGGAGAATCCTTTCACCTTGTATCTGGACTTTTTTTTGTACAATTTTGAAACAGACTTTTTAAAGCCAGAATCGATTTATTTCCTTCCTCTGAGTCTATGTGGAGGTAGAAGGAAGTTACTGCTTTTATTGTGGTAGTCTGAGTAACGTGACATCATATCCGTTCGGTATCCGTCAACCAGAACAAACCTCAGAAAGTATTAAAGGGTGGAGGGTGGGCGTGGATCCGACCTCCACCCTCCATGTTAAATCCAGCCTGGTAAACACTACACATCCAGTAAAGGAGGGAAACACTTTGGAAAAGCAGAGCTAGACATCACGGCTAAAGCTGCACGCTAACTCCGTCACGGACGGGAAACGTCATCGTACGGCGGTAACGTGCGGTCCGGCCGGCCGTCGCTCTCGTCTCCGTGGTCCGACGGGCCGACGCTACGACTGTAGAGCTCCATATACTGACATTTATGTTAAATGCATTCAGACGGCCCCGATGGAGCTGACCATTGATGGATAAAGAGAACGGAGCTGACGGAGAGCTAGAGACCACCTTGGAGGAGTTAGAGGAAGTAGACACCTGGGACTACGTCTGGTTTTCAAAATAAGGTGTTAACAAAGGGAAGTGGATCTACAGAATCCATCTATGGAAATCAGACTGATGGATTATATTCAGCAGAGTATAAAACATTACACTAAAACCACTAATCTGTGAGGGAAATGTCTTGATTCTTTGATTTCTGGGTTGCTGATAAAAACTGTCATCAATAATTCCTGACAATGATCCTGATACATCTGACTTCAGGACGTCTCTGACTACAGGCCTGCTGAAAGTCAGACATTTTACTGGATTAAATGAGAGATTTTCCAAAGTAAAAGTCTGTAGAAGTGTCTGATTCTACTTTCCCTCTGTGGTCTGGTGGTAAAAAGTTAACAACAATAAATCAGAATATTGAATCACAGTACTTGAAAGTCACAGTAGAGACTGACTCAGCACCCAGAGTCTGGTGGTACAGACCCAGACGGGGAGCAAACTGACCGGGTTGGAGTCGTTCTTCTTTGAGTTCTCTGAAACATCGACGTCCAGCGAAATGAACTGAAGGAGACAAACACACCCAGTGACTTCCTACATTACCCAGAATGCCTTTTCACAACTGTAACTTCTAACTTTACCCATAAAAACTGTCAATGAAGTGACTTCATGCTGAATTCTGTTATTCTACAAAAAGATGGTTCAGCCAAACTCCACTCAAAAACCTGCTAACTAATGTTGTCTGCTGGGTACCGTTATAGACTTTAGAGGCAGTAACCTGATGTTATCTGGTGTATTATTATTATTATTATTATTATTATTATTATTATAATACACAGCCGTTTCTCACCACATCATCAGCGTCGTGGTCGCTCGCCACTCTGTCTGCGTCGTCCTCCGGAGAAGCAGCAGTCTGTTTGTTACATCTGCAGGAACAAAGACCAGAACTACTACATCACCTGATCCTGATCCAGATCCAGCAGAGACCCCAACACTCATTCAGACCTGGAGGATAATACTTCTTACTTCTTGTTCCTGTCGCCGATGTACTCCAGAGTCTGGTAGACCAGACTGTGCAGCAGCTCCACCTGAAACAGTCGCAGCGCAACGTTTAGCCTGAGCTGGGTTAATAAAGCTTTAATAAAGTTAATATTTTATTAACAGTCATACAGTGACGTTAATAAAGCTTTAATAAAGTTTAGAGTTTAACAGTCATACAGTGATGTTAATAAAGCTTTAATAAAGTTTAGAGTTTAACAGTCGTACAGTGACGTTAATAAAGCTTTAATAAAGTTTAGAGTTTATTAACAGTCGTACAGTGACTGTTAATAAAGCTTTAATAAAGTTTAGAGTTTATTAACAGTCGTACAGTGACGTTAATAAAGCTTTAATAAAGTTTAGAGTTTAACAGTCATACAGTGATGTTAATAAAGCTTTAATAAAGTTTAGAGTTTAACAGTCGTACAGTGACGTTA
>CAMQGK010000549.1:1167500-1182500 GCA_947000775.1 Pterois miles
ACACAGACAGTAAACACAGTATACACACAGACAGTAAACACAGAGTACACACACAGACAGTAAACACAGAGTACACACACAGACAGTAAACACAGAGTATACACACAGACAGTAAACAGAGTATACACACAGACAGTAAACAGAGTACACACATATAGAGTATATAAATATAAATAAACACAAACATCTTTACAGACAAAGGGTGAGCTAATAACTCTGTTTATCAGTGAAGTGACAGTTAAAATGTGTTATATCATATAATATCTGACATTATTACTATATCACACAGCCAGTATTTCCCTCTAAAATTGGGTCGTGGAAGTACTGTATACAGTAGCACAAAATGGAAATACTAATGAAGTACAAGTGCCTTACAGGTGTAGTACTAGAAGTACTAGGTGCAGCGGATGTGTTTAGTTACCAACGGAATGAGGACAGATCAGGATTCAACTAACCCATTTCATAATTAGAGGGTTGGACCGAACTCCGTTCAGGAATGAGTCGTTTTAAGTTTACTGTATAACGACGAGTCTCAACAGCCCGCAGCGGAGCTTTCATGTGTCTAGAGTCCGTGTCGTGTTTTCTACTGTTGGCTGGCGCTGCGAGGATTAACTACCGTGAAAACTACGACTGTGGAAAACATGAACAGCTGAACGTATTTAAAGACGCGCCGAATACAACAGAACATCCGATCGATTGGTCCAATATCTTAACTGGTCGCCTATTAAGTGGAAATTCACCTTAAACCGAGTGTAAAGACATAAATTACACATTTTTTGAACTTAGTCCGGCTGAATGTCCTCTTCATACAAACAGAAACAGCAGCTGAAATACGAAGTAAATCTAACCGTTAAATTAGCCGATTATCGATAAACTACGACTTCGTCATATTTAAATTACGTTAACGTGAAGCTCCAAAGCTGCTTTAGGATAAAAGACACAAAAAGCAGAACTCACCGTGCGGGTGAATCGAGTCAGCAGCGACAGATCTCCTGCTAGCTAACATTAGCAGTTAGCAAAACAGTCAAACTACCCGCGCAAGTTTCTTCTTCGCTGCTCTGATTCTGAGTAGTCTTCTTCTTCTTCGTTGGCGGCGGGTCAAACCAGAGCGGAAGGAGCCCGTCGCCTCCTACTGGAGCGGAGTCAAAGAGCAGCGAAGCAAAGAGAGGAAACTCTGATGAGAGCTTGACAACAGACGAGGCCGCCATTTTGGACTGAAACGCTTATTAAATTTATAATGTTTTATTGTTCAACACAGATCGTTTTAGTGGAATATGACATTAGAATCGAAATAATTTAGTTTTACTTTTGTATGGCTCCTTGTAGACGGTCGTTGTACCATGTTTAATAACTTAGAACTAAAAAATTCAAAAACATTATTATTAAGACATTTAAAATAGATTCTACAGTTTCACAGACCTTGACTGTTTTGTCTTTTTTGTTTTTATTCATCTTTTATTTCCCTTACATTTTACTTATTGTATAATTTTTATACTTTATTTTTATAATTGTGGATTGTGTTTGGATGTGTAACTACTGTACTTAAGTTTCTAAATAAAATATGGAGATTTTATTTTTTTTAAAGCTACGTTTCCTCCATTTTGGACTGAAAGCAATGACCAGATGGCAGCAAAATATCCGCCTACAAAGAGACGTACAAAAGAAAAACTAGATTATTTCTGTTTTAGGGAATAGGGTCAGACACCACCAGATATTAAATATGATATATATGTACTAAAAACAGGCTGCATGTTGGTGTAGTGGTGTAGTGCCTCACAGCAAGAGGGTCGCAGGTTCGATTCCGGCTTGGGGACTCTTCTGTGTGGAGTTTGCATGTTCTCCCCGTGTCAGCGTGGGTTTTCTCCGGGTACTCCGGCTTCCTCCCACAGTCCAAAGACATGCTGTTTAGATTAATGATGACTCTAAATGTCCCGTAGGTGTGGATGTGAGCGTGAATGGTTGTCTGTCTCTATGTTGTCTGTCTCTATGTGTCCTGTGATGGACTGGCGACCTGTCCAGGTGAACCCACCTTCACCCAATGCCAGCTGGGATCGGCTCCAGACCCCCGCGACCCCCAACGGGATAAGTGGTTGAGGATGAATGAATGAATGAATGTACTAAAAACACATCCTGCTCCTCCTCATCTTCCTCTCTCTTCTTCTCTGATCCCAGGTCTGTTAGAGGACGGTTCCCAGTAAAACATTGCCTACAAAGAAACGTACAAAAGTTAAACTACATTATTTCTTATGTTGTCATATTGTACCGGAATGTCCTGTGTTGAATAATAAAATATTATAAATACATGTGGTGCCTTCAGATGTGGTGGTGTTTACCGTGTTTACCAGCTGGGCCCTGAACGCCTCCCTCATGTCGTATCCACGACCTCGTCAGTGGAAAGTTTCTGAAAGCTCAGAGTTCACGACTTGAGATGTGTTGATTGATGTTGTGAGAAACGGTGGAGCCCGTAGAAATTCATTTATTGCTGCATAATAAGTAGATATTGTATAAAGTATATTGTCACTTATGTCTGAGGAAACTGTTGATATTCTCAACGACCTCATCTTTCTCCTCTGTCACTAGACTCGGACAGTAACGTTAATGCTGCCGGTGATTAGCAGCGACGTTCTTCACCACTTAACCACGTGAATGCCGTGTACCAGACCTCCTACGTTGTAAACTTGAGCTCACCAGTTTCATTTGAAGGCACCAAAGAAGAGTTTTCGGTCCAAAATGGCGGCAGCGGCTGTTGTCAAAAAACCCACCAGAGTTTCGTCTCTTTGCGTCTCTCTGACCGGAGGGTGAACAGCGAGGTGAGTTTTATTATTATTTTATTATCAGATCTGTTGACTGAAGATACCACAGGAGGAAGAAGTTCTTCAGGTAAACTACCAATAATACAGTGTACAAATACTCAAGTAAAAGTCCTGCATTTCCTGCACTTCAAACTGACAAATCATTTTCTGTCAATCAGCTCCTTAATTAATCAGCTAGCTGTTTCTGCTGTTTGACCTCCACCATGTGACCAACAATATCTATAATTAATGATTTATTCTGAAGGAAAATGATTCATTTCAGAGCAGGATTTAAACAACACATGAAGTATTACTTGAAGTATTACTAGTACATTAAGTCCCGCTGCCTGCTGTCACACAACAGACTTTAAATCCTGCTATGACAGAGTTCATAGTGTGACGTAGTTTTTGATGTGGTTCCGGACGCTCTCTGTGATCTGGTCCTGGTCCTTCATCCTGTTATAATAGTCCAGAAACAGCCCGTCCGGACTGATCAGGTAGATCAGGATGGTGTGGTCTACAATGTAGTCCCCGTCCTCGTCTTTGGGCCCCGGGCTGGCGTACACTCTGTAGTCCCGCCCCGCGTGTTTCACCTCCTCCGGTGACCCCGTGAGTCCGATCAGACGGGGGTGGAAGTCTTTGACGTAGCGGGCCAGCGCCGGCACGTCGTCCCTCTCCGGGTCCACGGTGACGAAGAGAGGCTGGACGGGCGGCAGCGAGGCGTCCCCGTCCAGCGCCGCCACCACGGCGCTCAGCTTGTCCAGCTCGTCGGGACAGATGTCGGGACAGTGCGTGAAGCCGAAGTACAGCAGCACCCAGCGGCCCAGGAAATCCTCCTTGGTCCGGCGCCGCCCGTGGTGGTCCAGCAGGCTGAAGCTGCCCTGACCCAGCGCCACCCGCTGCAGCTGCTCCACCCGCCGCTGCCGCAGCTTCTGCTGCTTCTCCCAGTACACGAACCACCACGCCGCCAGCAGACCGCCGCCGAACAGCAGCGTCACCGCCACACGGGTCCTCAGCTTCAGCGTAGCGGACGACCTCTGACCCTGAGAGAGATGACCCCGCGGGGTCAGCTGAGGAAGACGAGGAGGAGGAAGAAGGCCGATGGGGCGACGTGGCGAGGAGACGAGATGAAGACCTCTAAGGAGCCTTCCTTCTCCACGCAGATTACCCACAATGCACCTGAACCCCAACATCTTCCTCCTGCAACACAAACAGTATATAGCATAAAACTACTAACACCACAGTGTACAAATACTACAAGTACAAGTCCTGCTTTCTACATTTCAGTCAATAAAAGTTAATATTGTACTTTAAAGTATCAGAAGTAAGCAGCAGAATGGACCCTGATGTATTAAAGTATGAGCAGTACTTCTTATTATACTACTTGGTAGTTTAATCAATAATAGTGATCATATATTATATATGGAAATATAACTGATAGCTGCTAGATAAATGTAGTATAGTTACAAGTACAGGTATCAAGTTGCATCACGGAAAGATTCCAGTAAAGTACAAGTATCTGAGAATTAAAAAAGTACTTGAGTAAAAGTACTTAGTTAGAGTACATTCCACCACTGGGGGAGATATTCTAATCAACCTTAGAGATGTTTTCCAGCACTTCTGAATGTCCTATGAAATTATGAATATTATTGTTTTATAACTGATACCTTAAAGCCGAACATCACACATTTCTTCTTATTTTTATTTTTATTATTTACTAATATTTCTTTACATATACTGTTATATATTGCAGCACCATGTACATAATTTACATCTTACATACTCATTTATTTATGTTCATGTAAAGAAAACAACTGTAACATAATAGTAACAATAATTTCCAAATTTTCCACTTTAACTGTTTTATATGAGTGATTTTAGTTAATTTATTAAAATGATAATTATCTATAATTATTATTATTTTATAAACTGATTGTTTGTTTTAGGAGTAATATCTCAATCTGTCATAAACGTTGTGCAGTAAAAAAATTACATATTTCCCTATGAAATGTAGCATAAAATGAACATATATAAAGTACAAGTACTTCAAATATGTACATAACCATTATGCATTTATTTTTAATATTTTGATTGTTTTGTCTATGTTAATGCATGAGGCATACATTTCAGCATGGGCGTAGATTTTTATATTTTGGAAGCTCCTATAATAAATCTATAATAATCTGTGTAGCAGTGTAACTTTGGACTTTTTATTATTTTACACCATATTGAGCCCTTTCCTCATATTTGGGGCTAATTCATACTATCCAGGTTTCCTACCAAACTAAATAAAAATCAGTGTTGATGCTAATCATTAACATATCCCACACTGTGTTTATTATAGAGGGAATAACCCAACCCAGTGAAAAACTATACTAAATATATATATATAATCTGAGGACAACAGACAAAGTTATTTTTAAAGTGAGGCACAAGGGTCAAAAGTACACTACTAGTATTACTACTACTATTACTAGCAGTATTACTACTACTATTACTAGCAGTATTACTACTACTATTACTACCAGTATTACTACTACCACAGTGTTGCAGTACATCCTCCAGCCACCACCGGCAGCATCGAGCAGCGACCTGAGGAAGTGATTCGACGCCATCTTGGATTTTACACTGTTTCCGTTGGCTTTAATAAAAATAATACACTCGACAGGAATAAATCGTATTTATTTCACGTTAAACTTGCCTGACATCGACATAAATTCTCCTGAACGATTGCCGAGAAGTTAGCCTTTTATTTTATGGTTTTATATTCTTATTATTAAAAAGAGAAATCACTTTTATTAACACCTAATAAATACAATGACTGCTTCCCCCGGCTAACCGAACAGGACCGTGGTCCGTAGCATGGCCGTCTTGTATCAGGTCCAGCTAATGACAGCAGCTCTGTCTGTCAGCGGTTCAAGTTATAACATGAAACACGCACTATAGTTTATTATTCATAGCTGACAGATAGCTAATGGCTAACCAGTCCAGCGTTAGCATGGAAGCTAAAACACGCTAACCGTCAGTCACCTGAACCTGCTTCTATGAGCTAACGTTACATGACCGGGTCGTTAGCATACCAAGCTAACGGGGTTTATGTATGTTTCTAAAGAATAAAGTTACCTTCAGTCTGCACACATCCAGCCTCTGAGCTCAGACATGGACCTGATCCAACTGTAGCTGTCGGACCGAGTCAAACCGAGTCAAACGAGTCAACCGAGCCGGTTGTGAAACACATGAAGTGTTTTTACCTAACACTCAGTTCACACTGGCTGATTCGACAGAAGAGACGGAGGAAGTACTCAGACAGCACTACTTTACTGCAGTAAAACTACTACTGCCACACTGGAAAAATACTCTACTACAGCACATAAATAACAAATAATACATGTTACTATTAATTCACGTGACGTACATTTACATAATTCTGGATTTCAGTATTTTGACGGTTAACCAGCAGCAGATTCGTCTCCGCTAGATGGCGCCATAATAGTACATTTATTAGACGGTATTGTTTTGTCTTTTTTGGATATTGACATTTACTGCGGTGAAATTTTGTTTTAATAAATAAATAAATAAATAAATAAATAAATAAATAAATAAATTTAATTGTATATATACTGTAGTGCATAACTACTAATAATAGTTTTGACATGCATAATAATAATAACAACAACAACAACAATAATAATAAAAATAATAATAATACTAATAATAATAATAACAATAATAATAGTATTATTAATAATAATAATTATTATTATTATTATTATTATTATTATTATTATTATTATTATTATAACAACTACATTGAATATAGCTATTGGACCAGTTCATTAGATTTTCACATCACTAAAAAACATTTATTTTATTTTATTCTTCCAACTGAAGGTTTAAGTTCTCAGGTTGTCTCCCAATAAAAATACAGGACCAGAAAAAAATGTCAATGGGGAATATTGATCCCCACAGACATATTTCTGATTTTCTTATTATTAAAATCTATGAGCTGTAGCTATTTATAAATGAATGGTGTAATGTATCATTAGAACAGATCACAGATCAGATTATTGTACAAGCAACCCACAAATCAAGACTGAATAAAGGTTTTTAATAATCTGATAATCATCCACCATCACGTGTGGAGCTTTGAGAGGACAGACTGAGTAATACGGTCCGGTCCCAGGTATAGTCTCGAGTATAATCATGTCCCTCTGTGTTGTGTCTTTCAGGTCCTCTGTGGGACTCGTCATCAGTAATGACTCTGTCTCTCTCTCTCTCTCTCTTTCTGCCTGTAGCTGAGTTCAACCTCTCTCGTCCTCCGTCTGCTGGTTCTCTCCATACTTTATTAATGAGCTGTGGATGCAGAAACCAGCTCACATCCCGCCACCTCAGCATTATATAAATGATCTTATCTTAAGATATTAAGTCATATCTCATGTTAGCTCATCTCATTGATCTGTTCTAATTATATGTTATCCTATCTGCTTTCATGTATTGCATTGTATCATATCTTATCATATCTCAAGCTCTATCCATGTTATTATTAGCTATTGTACAGTATATTATCATATGGTATCTTATTGTACTGTATGTTATTGTATATTATTATTATTATTATTATATTATACTGTGTGTTATTGTACCATATGCTACTGTAAGTTATTGTACTGTGTGTTATCGTATTTTATTTTACAGTATGTTATCTTACCGCATGTTATTGTAAGTTACTGTACAGCACGTTATCACTTGTCATTGTTTCATGTGTTATTGTACCATATGTTATCATACATAGGTTACTGTAAGTTACTGTACTGTATGTTATTGTACCATCAGTTATTGTGCCATACATTATTGTATCATATGCTGTTATCTTATTGGACATATGTTTTTATGTATGTTATTGTACTGTCTCTTATCGTACATTGGAACTGAAAATACTCGGCCTACTTTTTGCATGCAGAAGGCAGAAATGATCTGTTATTGTGTCAAACCTTCATCATAACTCAGAGGTGTTGCAGATTCTGTGTCGGCCAGTAACGTATCCTATTATAATATATCATATCAGATCGTATCATTACAGTAATATAACCTATCACATCATGTCTTACATATCTTATTGTAACTTATCGTATCTTAAGTAATCTACTCATGTTCAGCTGTCATTATCAATAACTGTGTTCAGGCCGTAAGTATCTTTTAAAGCTTTGATATCTTATAAACACGTATTTCCTGTATGTGAAGCGTGTAGCTGTTCGTCCCGGTGAACCCGGAGGACCTGCAGTACCTGCTGCATCTCTTATATAATCCCTGAAGAAGAGAGTGAAGCTTCCAGTGTCTAGTAGTCTGTTGGCCTGTTTGAAGGCCTTAAATAACAGCAGCGCCGCTGCACAGCTGTGAGCTGCTGTTAGTGGTCAACACCTGCACGGCCATCTTTACATCAGCACAGAGCAGATTCATTATTACAAAGAGACTCAGAAAACGTCTGAGACGCTGGAGGAAGTGGAAGCTGAGGATGTTTGACAGTCGTCAGTCATCGCTCTAAACTGCCTCTTTAAGTGATTTACGGCACTCGTTCGGCCCCAGTGAGCTTGTTGCCCCCTGGTGGCCATCGGCGGTACGACCGGTTTACTGCTCCCTCCTCACTTTATTTCCTCTCTGGCCACGAACGTTGCCTGGGTGTGTGCTGTTGCCTAGCAACCAGTCAGAGAGAGGTGATGAGAGTTTGCTGCATCTCCATTTTTACCTGTGAGTCCTGCAGTGAATCACACCTGAGATTAGATCACAGGGCAAACTAGGTTTCACATTTCACACTGAATACAACAGTCAATAAATCAATAAATCAATAAATAAATCTAGAACACAGAGGAATGTCTTCATTGTGATGAACTAGTGATTAGATCCTCCATCACTGATGTACCAGGAGACTCGTACCCGACGACGTAAACTAAAACATGAACTACAACGTACCCTGTGACTTACTCTGCAATGTACCCTACAATATAAAACATATAATAATAATAATAACATATGACATAAACTATGGCATAGACTTCAGCATACCCTACGACGTACTCTATGTTGTATCTCAAGATGTGAGCTAGGAGTCAGTTGACAGTTTTTATGTGTTCAGACAGCGAGACAGAGTTCAGACAGAGTAACACTTATTATTATTATCACTATTATTATTATTAGTGACACATGGAGTTTTAGTCCAGGACTAAATATTAACAGTAAAACATATTAATTAATCTATCGTCAGCCAGGTCAGCCTTTTATTTATAGTGAGTTTTTCTATAGATTAACTCTTTATGTTTTATTGTTCATAGATTCAGTATCAAGATTTTTATTCATATTCCTTTTATCTGTTGTTCATATATCTTTTTCTATATCATTGTTAAATATTAATATATATTTATATACCTGAATGATGTTTATATAACAATAATACACCATGTTTACAGCTGCTGAAGAGACTTTGTTTTTCTGACATTTCATGACCAAACAAACAATCGATCAATAGAGCAAATAGTCTCCAGATCATTTGTTAATAGGAATAATGATTATTTGCAGGTATCTGTATAGAGTGCAGCGTGATGATAATAATAACACACCTGTCGTTGTGTCAGGAAACAGTTAATAGATGACGTCATGCAGCTTCATTGTGTATTCCTGTCATGGTCTGTAACATGCAGTGACGTCGCTCTGCATCACGCTGAGGAGGAAATATAGGACAACAAGAGGAGGAGGAGGAGGAGGAGGAGGAGGAGGAGGAGGAGGAGGAGGGTCTGCAGTGATCACATCATAAAGAGACCAACAGAGAGCTGCAGCAGACTGAGCTGCTCCGGCTGCATCTCATCAGCAGGTATTTACTGATTCTCTTTGTTTCTGGGATGATTGCTGTTAAACGCCTGCAGCAGAGCAATGATTTCATATCAGAGGACAAACAGAGGACAGTCACTGACAGGGAGGCAGGTTACAGCCTGAGCAGCGATGCCAGCAGCCCATCACGCCTTAAAGGACCAGTCCAGCATTTACACTGATTTCTGTCATGACCAGTTTTAACAAGTCCCAGAGGCTCAGGATGTTTGTTTACTGAGGAGGAGAAAAGACGACTATCTTTAACTTCCTCTTAACAAACACAAGCAGCCAATCACAGCTCTTGTTGTCTCCACGTGGTTTCTCTGTCTCATAATGTCGCTCGACGTGTAGTTCTGTTTTTGAGGAGGAACATGAAACCTATACCGTTACCTAGACCCTACGCCGTACCCTACGTCGTACCCCACGCCGTACCCTACGCCGTACCCTACGCCGTACCCCACGCCGTACCCTACGCCGTACCCTACGCCGTATTCTACGTCATACCCTATGTTATACTCTACGACGTACCCTATGCTGTACCCTATACCGTTACCTAGACCCTACGCCGTACCCTACGCCGTACCCTACGCCGTACCCTATGTTATACCCTACGCCGTACCCCACGCCGTACCCCACGCCGTACCCTACGTCGTACCCTACGCCGTACCCTACGCCGTACCCTACCCTACGCCGTACCCTACGCTGTACCCTATGTTATACTACGTACGACGTACCCTATCCTAAGATGTAAGCTACTACATACTCCACAACATAAGCTACACTGTACCCTACAACGTAAACTACTAAGTACCCTATGATGTACTTTACAATGTACCCCACAGCTTACTCTATGAAATACTAGTCATACCCTTTGACATAAGCTACAACATACCTTGCAACTTAAGCTACGCCGTATCTACAATGTAAACTACGAAGTACCCTACGAAGTACCCTATCACGTATTCTACAGCGTACTCTACATTGTACCCTAAGATATAAGCTATGCCGTACCCTATCACTACGTACCCTACATCATACTTTATGACATACTCAACATTGTACACGAGCACCATACCCAACATACTCTACAATGTATACTACGACATACATCATAAGTACCCTATGACGTAAACTATGACATACCGTGCAAAATACTGATGTACCCTGTGACATAACCTATAAAGTACCCTATGATGTACCCCACGACGTACCCTTAAAAATACCCTATGATGTGCCATATGACGTACCTTATTACATACCCTACAAAGTACCCTATAACATACCCTACAATGTATCCTTAAAAGTACCCTATGATGTGTGATGTAACCTATGACATACTCTACGATATACTCTACGATATACTCTACGATATACTCTACGATGTACTCTACGATATACTCTACGATGTACCCTCAGAGCTGACCCATGTGGCCGCTGTAGGTATGACATAAAGATTAACCCAGAAGTATAAGTACAGCATACTTTCTGTATCTGTCCACAACAACTGATGTCCTGTCGCTGTCTTGGCAGGAGAAGAAATGATTGGCTCAGAACAACTAGCCAATCATCAACGAGGAGCCACAGGAAGTCACGTTTTTATGTTAATGCTGCTGCTGCAGAGTCCAGGGTGAGACCCGTACAGTGGGCTTTATGAGGGCTTGTGGCTCTGGAAGCATCATATTTAACAGCTAACTGCTGCTGTTTTAATCCGTCAGACTTTTATTAGACGTTGTGTTCACAGATCTCTGCTCTACTGCTTCAGTTAGTATTTCAGGTCGTCCTGCAGTAACAGCCAGTCCTCATCATGTTCAGCGTTGGTGGCAGATTGTGATGAATATGATGGTTGAATCAGCACAACAAAAGATGAGCAGCAGTGTTAGAAAACATCTGGTTCTCCTGATAATAGAGAAGTCAAGAGGCCTGTTGGGACTACGACTCCCAGGGTGCATTTCACCAGCAAACATCCAGTCACTGAGCTTCACATTCAGGAGATTCTGGCTTTGTCTCTATAGCAACTGGAGCTGAGGCTCATGGGTATTGTGGTTTCCCTGTTGACATCAGTATTGACCAGTATGAACCGGTACCTGGTGTCGCAGTTCTCTTTCTGACTCCCCCCCCTCCTCCTCCTCCTCCTCCTCCTCCTCCTCCTCCTCCTCCTCCTCCAGCCTCCACTCTTCTCAGAGCTCCAGGAGGATGGAGGGGCTGCAGCAGCTCAGCCTGCCCAGAGCGTGAGGAGCCTTCCTGGGCTGCGTGTGGCTCGATCCTCCCCTCTCCTCTGATCCTCCGTCTGTGTGTCTGTCTGCAGCGTCTCTCCTCCGTCAGCTGGAGACATGGACGGCCTCCGCCTGCCGCCCGTCATAGAGGAGGTCCTCGACCCCTCCGGTCAGTGTTGACATGCACAGTAATCTGTCTAACAAAGCAGTAATCTGATTACTCATCAACAACAGTTATAAGAATGAAATAACAGCTGGTGGTTCAGTCTGTATGAACTAATATTTATCTGAAGTATAATGTTTCAGATGTATCATAAAAAATAACAATTCATTCCAGTGTTAAACTCAACACTTCCTGCACACGTTTCACAATAAAAGCCTTTTAGGGAGCAGCAGTCCATCATGTCCTCTCTGCCTCCGTCTGTCTCACGTCTCAACACTTTGACGCTCCAACTTATGCTAAATTTTGTCAATCTGTGATGACCATGTTCAGGTCCGTTGACCTCTGACCTCCAGATGTGTGGATGTAAATGGGTTCTCTGGGTCCCACCAGTCCCCCCTTTACAGACATGCCCACTTTATGATAGTCCCAGTCAGTATAACTGTGTTATTGTCTCCTAGTCTAAATGGTGTATCTGAGTATTTCTACATACTGGGTCCCTAAACAGTCCTGAACCCCATAAACTGGGTCTCAGTGTAAAGCTGAGACTCTGGTGGATCAATGAGTCCACCTGGATCCATGATGTTAGTCCCCATAGGAGCCATTTCATTGATCACTGTATAAAATGACCTGTGGTGACCTCTAGGATAATCACAGCCTCTACTACTACTACTACTACTACTACTACTACCTCTAGGATAATCACAGCCTCTACTACTACTACTACTACTACTACTACTACTACCTCTAGGATAATCACAGCCTCTACTACTACTACTACTACTACTACTACTACCTCTAGGATAATCACAGCCTCTACTACTACTGCTACTACTACTACTACTACTACTACTACTACCTCTAGGATAATCACAGCCTCTACTACTACTACTACTACTATATCCTGGTAACTAGAGACCTACTACTACTACTGCTACTACTAACCCTAACCCCCTGGACCCCCCTAAAGACCCCCTAAAGACCCCCTAGACCCCCCTAAAGACCCCCTGGACCCCCCTAAAGACCCCCTGGACCCCCTGGACCCCCCTAAAAGAAACTAAAACTGGTCCACTGTGGGTCTCAGAGGGTTAATGTATAGTGAACTTACTGTTACAGCAGGGAGATCATAAATATCATCCAACAGAAATAAAAACCTGTTTCTATTATAAACCAAAGACACATCAGCTTTAACAGCCAGTTTATTTCCTAAAATATCCGGCTGATATTCATCTGATCAGTCATCACTTTTCTATATTTCTCTGCCGTCTGACTTTATTTATAGATTTTATACAGTTTTAACGTGTTTGTCAGACAGATTCATTCTCATCATCATCGGATCATTTAAATTCACATTCAGGTCCACAGACTGTTGGCTGTGAGGCGTTTTATAAAGAGGACACGGGGAGGAAGATGATGATGATGAAGATGATAATAGAGTGATAACTGAATGATCTCTTTGACATTGATGCTGTCACTGCCAGTCTGTGATTGGCTGCCTGCCAGGAGAGCCGACCAGTCAATAAGCTGAGAGGATCAAACCTGCAGGATGTGATGATGATGATGATGATGATGATGATGAGGAGGAAGAGGAGGAGGAGGAGGAGGAGGAGGAGGAGGAGGAGGAGGAGGAGGAGGAGGAGGAGGAGGAGGGGAGGTCTATTTTTAGCTGCAGTGAAGACGACAGCAGGTCTCATGTTTACTTTCATTCACAGAAAAATCACTTATATTTGACATCTATACAGATGAAACAGACCATAATAATATTTTCAATATTTTATGTTCAGAGCAGCTGGTCACAGTATTGTAGAAGTAATATTGTAGTATTTACTAGTATTTCTGACAGTACACACACACACACACACACACACACACACACACACACACACACACACTCTTTATTTATTCTGCTATTAATTGTTTTTTCATTTTTAATTTATTTTTATTTTGGTTGTTATGATTTTTCAAATGATTTATTCTGCTTACATTTTATTTTTTGTGCCATTTTTATTTCTATGATGTTTTTTTTTTTTAAATTTATGTTATGCTTTTTTAATGCTTTATTCTGCTTATACTTTATTTTCAAATTTAATTTTATTGTATGTTTTATTTATGGTATGTGCTTTTATTGGTTTATTCTTCTGACATTATATTTTTATTAGATTTTTAAAATATTTGTATTTTTAAATTTATTAATTTAATTCTGTTTTTAATGATGTATTCTTCTTATGTTTTATTTTAATTTAATATATTTTTAATTTTGTCTCCATATTTTTAATGTTTATTTTTACTTTATGATAATTAAAATGTTTTATGTCTACTGTGCTATGTGCTGATAATTTTGAAATGGTAAGAATTTCCTTGTGAATAATAACAATACTACAACAATACTACTACTACTAATAATAATAATGATAATAATGATAATAATGATAATAATAATAATGATAATAATAATAATAATAATAATAACAATAATGATAATATTATTATTATTATTATTATTATTATTATTATTATTATTATTAATAATAATAATAATAATAATAATATCTGTATATGAGTGTGTGATGAGTTTCTCCAGTTGTTCTTGGTTTGATTAAAGTGTAATTGTGGACTCAGAGACGTCAACGCTGACTCTGTCTGTCTCTGATGATGAAGACGAGCTGAATGAGATGAAGGTGGAGAAGCCCATCATGCTGGCAGAGACTCTGACGGCCAAAGAGAGGGAGTCCCTGGAGGAGAAGGAGGAGACGCTGCTGGGAGACGGAGAGAAGGGACCAGCAGGAGGAGAAGGAGGTGACGGAGGAGAAGCAGCAGGAGGAAGGGAAGGATGAGGAGGAGGACCTGGAGGAGCTGAGAGCTCAGGTGTTCCAGCTGCTGCTGGAGCTGGATGAGACCAGAGAGGTTTCCCAGAGACACCAGGACACTTTCCTGGAGCTGCAGGGTCAGACGCCACCAGATAATAACATATATACTG
>CAMQGK010000549.1:1187500-1207500 GCA_947000775.1 Pterois miles
GGTCCAACTGAGACAAGCCGAGGAGGCAGCCGTCAGAGTGCAGACAGAGGTAACGGCAGTCGCCACCAAACAGACATAAGCATTTAAAAAATTAAAAATTAAATATTCTGCTTCAACCCACATTTGTTGGCATTTATTCTTTCAATCAATAAAACTCCAAAGCACCTGTATTAGCAGGTTATTCAACCACATTAACGAATATCTATTTTGGCTCTAACAATATTATAGGAAACAACAAACTTGGTGAATCTGTTAAGACGTCATCACTTTCTTTCAGTGGATGAAACTTATGAGTTATGTTCATTAGAGAAAGTTGACTCATTTAATACACCATTATTCAAATTAAGGATTATCTCAGATACAAGTAGGGAGGCTTCAAGGATGAATCCCTGCAGTAAGGGATCAGTGGTCACAGATATGGATGGATGGGGGATGTATTGATTGACCAGTTTACCGTTGAACCTGTGTGTTTCTGGCAGTGCGCCGGTCTGAAGGGTGAGCTGGTCGACCTGCAGCAGCTGTACGACGGCAGCCAGCGAGAGCGAGCAGCGCTCCAACAGGAGCTGCAGCGCTGCAAGGCCGAGCTGCAGAAAGTGGTGGGCAGGAGGTCACAGGTGAGAGGCTGATTCCTGATGCCGCAAAATCTGTTTTACTGGATCAAACTAAAAGATGTTGCATTAGTGTGAGTAGGATATCAGGTACAAAGCAGTTTAGTTAAAAAACTGGGAATAAGGTCCGACATTGCTCCCAAGCTGAAGGCTTATGGTATAAAATAATTTGAAAAACTCAAGGTAAGTGTGATGCAGTGTTTCAACCAACACACACTAAAACCGTCTCCATGAAGTCTGTCCGTCTGTACTTGGTGCATGTGGTCGATGGCGGCTGATGGCTCATCGTCATTCTGCTTCCTGGTCTGCAGCAGCTTCAGCTCTGCTCACGTTGCTGGTTTCTCAGCGTTTTGTTGTGAGCTTCGTCTCTGCTGGCCACTTTGTTTTCGTCACAGCAGTCATCTCTCTGTTTCTACTTGCTGCTTCCTGCGTTCAGCCTTCAGGAAATCAGAGGTTTATTCAGTTGTCAGCTGATAAGAAACAAGCGTGCTGATAGTCCAGGTCGATCTGATTGGCTGATCTGATCTACTTAACGGTTTTGATAGTGTTTGGCTGACCTCACTGCTCTCCACAGGCCTCGATTCAATGACGGACTCTACTGGTCAACGGTCAACTCATGACCTCACTGAGATTTGAGCCCCAAGACTTAAACAACGAGATGTTGACAAGTCTTGGCATCAGCTTGACTTGAGACATGACCTGGGACTGGGCCCTAGACTTGGGACCTGACACCTGACGATGCAGTGATACAGCAACTAATGTGGATCTAAGCAAGCAAACAATAGAGTCTACCGGTCAGCTTCAAGAAGGACTCGACTGACTTCAACATCAATGATTCGTGTCTTCACCTAGATTTGAGCCCCAAGATTTAAACCATGTGATGCAGAGAAGACTTGGTACCAACTTAACTTGAAACAAGACTTGGGATTGGGCCCTAGACTTGGAACTAGGGACTGTTTTCCTTGACCCCTGACTTTAGAGTGATACAGCAGCTAATGTAGATCTAAACAAACAAACAAACAAACAAACAAACAAACTTGAAACACAATATGCGACCTGCTATGACTTGGGAGTTGGCTTGACATTTGTCTGTCTTTACTTGGGTATGCCTACTTTGTCTTCAAACTTGACATGGGACTTGCTTGGGACTTGGGACTTGTCTTTTTGTGACTTCACTTTCTTTCATTCTTGACATGAGACGTGACTCGATGTTTGGAACTTTAGACTTGAGACTTATTTGGGACTTGCCTTAATTTGGATAATGCCTAATTTGTCTTAAAAATTGACATGGGATTTGCTTCTTTGTGACTTCACTTTCTTTCTTTCTTGACTTGAGACTTGATGTTTGGATCTTTAGACTTGTGACTTCAATGTCAAGACTTGACCTTAAACATGAAGCCTTCCTATCTTGATCTGAGACTTTGGTTTCAACACTCAAGACTAGACAAGGTTCACGTCTGCCTTGACTCGACTTTGACTGATTTGAGACATGACTTAGTGACTTAGGACTTGGCTTGCCACTTGAGCATCAACACTTGAGACTCGACATAGGACCTGTCTGGGTCTTGAATTGGGACTTTTAAGACAACACTATTGGGAACTTCAGAATTGATTTGGAACTTGACTTTGGACTTTTGATTTGGGTATCAACTTAGAATTGACTTTCTTCATTTGGGAATTGACTTGAGGTTTGACTTGAGATTTGGAACTGGTCTGACTTGTAGCTTGACTCGGGACTTGAGTGTTAAAGCTTAAGAGACTTAAAAACTTAACGTAAGACTTACCTCTCTGAGTCCTTACTTGGGACTTTTCTTGACTTGGGTCTTGTCCTGGGACTTTGGACTTGCCTTTGTGAGATTTGGTTTGAGACTCGCCTGTCTTGATGTGGGCCTGGATTTGGAGCTTGGTATGGGACTTTAGTGTCAAGTCTTGAGACTGAACTTGGGCTTTTCCTGTCTTAACGTGTTAATCTTGAATTCGGAGTCCTTTCCATCGCATCATTCACTTGTCTTTTACCCACACCGCATTGCTGTTGATTGACTCGATTGTCAAGGCAGCAGCTCGTGTCGGCAGAGATCTTTAAATGACTCGGTGGTGACGAACTGTTACCGAAGCTCTCCATCTTGTCTTTAACCATCTTTGACGTCCTTCTCTAATTGCCTGCTCTTTCTGTTTCCTGCTTTTCCTTCACGTTTTTATCTGATCGCCGTCACTTTTGTTTCACCTGAACTTTGCACAATGAACTTTATCAAATTCTGTCAATCTGATGGGTTTTGATGCTCAACCTGCCTGCCTATCTTTAATTTTTCGATCCATTACTCTATTGTTTTAGTTTGCTCCATGCTCGCCTTTCTTCCCGACACGATCTGACTTTATTATTCTGATTATTTTATGGTTTTATTTTCTCTTACCACGCCCCCCCTACACTCCTACCTTTTGTCTTTTCCCCAGAACTGCACTGGTCCGTCTGAGCCCCCTGTTCTCTCCATCCCCTTCATAGGAATGATTGTTATAGTGGCCTTGATTTGGTGCTGGTGGGAGGAGCTGGCGTCCTAGAGGGGACCAGGTATGGCCACGCCCTTCTTTCTCTACCAGACGCTCTGCTTCTCAGCATCCCAGAGTCTGAATCACAGGGTTACATCCAAGCTAACTGCCTCTATGTACAGTCGTTGTTCTGCCCTTACCCTGTTTGAATGAAAGCTCTTTGAATCTGTGGCGGTGCACCACAGATTGACCCTATTCCAAACAAAGTAGATGTGGTCTAACCAAGTCTGGAGTCAAAAGAGACTAAACGACACAATCATGGTCCATACAACTACGCAAACCTAGATGCTTCGTGCTATGTAACACTGATTTCATGCCTCGCTGCGTTGGTGTCTCCTGAAACATTTTGAGGCAACAGAAGTGCGAGCTGCAGTCTTAGTGCAACTAGAGGTTGCTACAACATGAAACAAGATAACGCTTCTGTTTGGGTTCACAACAACCACGGCTGACCATATATATTGTCTTCATTTAGAAAAGAATGCAACAAAACACGTGTATTTTAGACACATATTATCCATAGTCCTAGTTGTGACACAGACTAAAGGTCTTTGCGCTTCAAATCTGCATTTTTCATGTTCGTTGTTTTATCCGTCACCCAATAAAAAAGCATTATGCACAGAAACCTTGCACACTGAGTCCAAAGCATTTGGAAAACTGAATTAACTACGTGGGTGCGATGGATCTCGATGGTCCCAAGAGGAGCTAATGAATGAATGACGTTAGCAAGAAGCTATGATTTAGCTGCCTGCTACTGGCTAATCTGTCCTACATCTCTTACTTTGTGATCGTCCCTGATTCCAAACTGCTCCGACACACTTTGTCTTTAAATCCAGCATCTCTGTATTTCTTCATTGAAAAGTTCTTTGTGCTGCGAGATGAAGTGAATGTTTATAAGATGCCGTTTTGGATGAGGATGTTTGTTCAAACGGTGGCTCTGAGTCTAAAAACCTCCTTTGCTGTTTGATGAATGCAAAAAAGACACAAACCTGTCCTGAAAACTTTAATGATAACTGATAATAACTGAGCCTTCAGGCTGCATTCACACCAAATCATTTGTGTGACGCCGTGCTGCTGTTAAACTGGGAACTACGAGTGATTGTCTGTCTGCAATGACAGATTAAGGCCTAATCCACACGTACAGCATTTTTCCTCCTTCATTCTCAAAAAAACCCCAAAACACCCACAGAGGCCCAGCAAAACACAATCGAAGCGCTGGCAGTAGCTCGTAGCGTATTCTGATGCCTCAGAGTGGCCATAGTGAATGGTGACTGTCCAAATAACCTGCTAACAGGACTTTTGTCCATGTCTGCTGCTCATGGATGTATTTATGTTGTGAAATGTGGCCTCATTAGCAATGCCTCACAAAGGAGGTGATGCTGCATGCAGCGACACTGAAAACAGACGGCTTAAAATGCTGTTTAGGTGTGGACGAAATACCTGAAAAAGCTACGGTTACTAAAATACCTGTATGTGTGTGGACAAGGCCCAGAAAACACAGTGGTGACTTTCAATGACGGCCGTCAGAACGGCGGGTTTTAAACTGGTGCACGTGGTCAAATGAAGCGACTGCATGTGAAACGCTACGTTACGCTCCGCTGTGTTTTGGTCGGTCATGCTGCTCTTCTTTCTTCTTAAATGGACTAAATGGTAAATGGACTTACATTTTTAAAGTGCTTTTCTAGTCTTCAGACCACTCAAAGCGCTTTACACCACATGTCGGCATTCACCCATTCACCCATTCACCCATTCACCCACTGATGGCAAAGGCTGCCATGCAAGGTGCCAACGTGTCCATAAGCATCTAATCTTAATACTTAATAATTCGAACACTGATTGCACTTCCTTCAGGAGCAATTTAGGGTTCAGTGTCTTGCTCAAGGACACATCGATGTGACCGGAGCAGCCGGGGATCGAACCACCGGGCTTCCGATTGGTGGGCGACCTGCTCTACCTGCCACACCTGTCTTCCGGTCTTATCGCTGGCCACTGCCGGGCAACGTTGGGTTGCGTTTCAAAATTTGATTTTGTTTCAACTTTTTGCTGCTGTGTTATTTCCCGACATCCCGTTCAGTCCCGACCACTGCAGCCTAAATATTCAAATGAATGGGAGGACTGGAGTTTTCATCGCAGCGCCTGATTTGATGTGAATGCAGCCATGATGTAACATTTTGACTTTAACTCTGAATCTTTCATATCTGTGTAACTCCCCTCACGTTGTTTCATCTCCTCCTCAACAGAGTGATGCTGAAGGCTGGAACCTGGCGGTGGCAGCGGTTGCCGTGGCAGCCATTGTAGTTCTGGTCGTCCCCAGCTTCACCAGGGCCTGAGGACTACACAGGAAGTGACCTCACTGGGAACTCTGGGATTGTCGCCGCCCTCATACATGTCGCTGTCCTGATGTCTGCTTGTCGCATCGCGAGACGTTTTCACCCGAAGGCCACAGGCGTCAGTGAGTTGTGGAGGGAAAAGCAATAAGATTGATCATAAAGACTCTTCCTGCAGGGCGTCGCCGTGCAGAAGGTCAGCTGGCTGGTGTGTTGATCGCTGTGAGGTTTTCAATCATCGCCATCACAACCCAACAGTCTAACTAGAAGTCCTCATTTTGCATTGTTTTAAAAAAATGACCAGAAGTGGATCAAAACCAGGTTTCCTGGATTTTATGTCAAAGAGTTGTTCTGTTTGCTGCTCAGTCAGTGATGGAAGATGTACTCTAACGCTTTACTTAAAGAAATCCAGCATAAATATGATAAATACTCAGTTACAAGTTAAAGTCCTGCTTTCAAAAGCGTCAGCTGAGTCACAGAAGAGTAAAGTCATAAACGTCGTGGTGCTGTCGGGTCGAAACTCCAGAGAGATGAAACACCGACTACGTCTCTATTTATATAAAACCAAATCTTCTTATGGATCGACATGTCCACTGTCAGCAAAGTAGCTCACTTTATTAATATACATATTATTATATTAATATATGTAGCAAAACATTTCTATTTCACACAGAAACTTCTCAAAAAATAATAATGAAAGATTTGCAGCCTGTAACATTAAAACTGAGTAGAAAGTCGAGTCCAAACTAAACTTTATACATCAGCTAAGTAGTTGTGGTGGCAGATGTAGACGCAGACATCTTCCCATCCAGTATTTACTCCAGTCAGCTCTAGTCTGGCTTTGCTTGGACTGAACAGCAGGACTTCACAGGAGTCATTTGATCACATGTTAATATAAAAAAATGCAGCTTTAAGTTGATGAAGAGGAGGTAATCAATAGAACCAGTGTCTGTGTGTGAATGAAAACCAGACTAAACTAAATGATTTACAGATTTAAAGATTATGATTTTTTTTTTTTTTTTTAAATTTCAGCTCTGAAATGATTTGCCTTATTTTCCACTGTGGATTAAAAGAATATTTTGCACTTGCTGAGTTGATGACAAAGATAATGGTAGCAGATAAATTAGTTCAGTGTTTAATACTTTGCTTTAGTCCTGCTTAACTCTGTATATCATCTGCCATGTTTGTCCAAAAAACGCCACTAATGTGGATTATTTAACAAATTTGTGTTGTAGCATGAGAGTGTTATTTTCCCTACCCGTCCCTTTACATATCAGTGTAAATGCTATGTGCATGTTTCTAGTACCAAACAAGTAGTACACACATCTACAGCAGTAATAATCCTTCCGCTGAGAGATTACTAGCGTCGACTGACTTCACTGTGCCAGGATGAAGCTCAGATTGTACCACAGCTGCTTTAAGTTCAAGAGGAATATTTTTGCACGTCAGATGCAGCAGCTGGTTTATGATTTTGGGGAAAGATGTTTATCTTGTTTTTTCTTTTTTGGGGAAGCTGAGAGTTTTACGTTGTAGACGATGTGTTGAGGATGTTAGGAAAAGACCTGCTGGCCTTACTAGAAATGTACATTTAGTATGTTATTTATATAGATGATGTTTTATTTAAGATCTGAAAGATCAGCAGAGGTAAAGACCTGGATGAAAAGTTGGAGTTGAATATTGATAATCGTTTAGTTTGTACACAGCCCCATTCAGACAGGATCAATAGAAAATATACAGTAATTACACTGATTGTTCCTGATAGACATGAAGCCACTCGAACAACACAGGAGATTCTGTATAAAATCATATTCTGGGTGACCTTCATCACCAGTAGATTTATCAAAAAATTCAGTTCATTACTATAATTACTTCTATCAATATCAGTGTGATTAGAAAGAAAGACATAAAACATAAAACTACTCAGACTCCTCTGGTGTCTGCAGCGTGACGCTGTTAAATCAAAATACCTATAAATGCCACAATAATGTGCACGACGTTTAGTGTGCAGTAAGAACGCCTTTCTTGTAACTTACGTTAGAGACTTTTGTCACGTTTTTTTAACCGACGTTTTTAACGTGTTTTCTGTAGTTCTTCTACGATGTTTTCGTATGTGTTCTACTTAGTTTATCTACTTATTTTAAGCTCAACTGTGACATTTTCCCTGCAGACGTTTGTGTGGTGTACGAGCATTCGTGACACTCTAAAAGGCTAAAATACGTACTCATGACACGCAGAATGTCGTGGTATTTGTACACCTTCCCATGAGACCGGGTTGGTTAAATAGTTAGCTAGTTAATCCATTATCCAAAAACTAGTGTGGGAGATATGTATTATAAAAGTAATGACTAGAAGAGGACCAAGAGCAGAGCCCTGTGGAACACCAATACTAACAAAGGACAAAGATATTTTAAATTTACCAACATTATCAAGTCAACTGCTTGAAAGACATCATCGTTAAATAATCTGATTGAGCTAAAAATGTTAACAGTAGCACAATTAGATAAGAAACAGTCTGTAAAATGTGAGTGTCGGTACAGAAACAAGACATGAGTTCACGTCTGGATATTATTATGACATTAATGAATTGATTAGTCAGGTGGTCTCCTTCCTTCTTCAAGATAAACCTGTGTATAACAATGTTATTTCTGTATTATTATGTATTTGTTATGTAAATCGTGATAAGAGGAAGGCTGAGAATACAACTTCTAACTTACAGATAGACATAAAACCAATCAATAGGCCACAAAAGACCTAAAATACATAATTTTAATCTGTAGAAAATAACAAATACAGACATATATCCTGTATGAATGAGGCTGTAGAGATGCAGCACTGATCAGATCTCAAACTCATCTCAAAACAAAGATGTCTCATAACTTCTTTTATTGTGACGGGTCAGAATGAACACATTTCCTTTTATCCATATTTTATATTTTTCATCGGGGCGATTAAATCCCCCCACTATCGTCTTTTGCACATTTCAGTTTTTGAGTGGATCCTGATAGATTCATGTTTACATTTAAGTTGTGACCAAATAATCATAGAAAATATGATGAAATGTTGAAATGACTGTGATCCTGTTTAGGTTGGATTCAGGTATTTAGGTTAAAAACTGTTTAATTTGTGATGATGCATGTGACCAAATACTAACAACACTGGCGAAATGACACTGTTGAAAATATAAATGTAGAACAAAACTTGTGGGTCTCGCTGAGCTCGGTGTGGACAAAATATCTGAAACACTGTGCTGATGAGAAAACACTGAAGTGTGTTGGACCGACAGGTGAAGTGGCAACGAAACAAAACAGGCCTTTAACATAATGTAGGAAATCAAGAATTAAGAAACTTAACATTTGATGATTAATTTCTAAATGATAAACAGCATGTGTCATTAAGACCTGTATGTAGTTTTTGCATGACAGTTAAACATGTAGTTACTTTAATCAGATTCTAACAGAATAGATAATGTATGTAAATAACGTCACTCCATGTTTGGTGTTAACAAGGACGCTCGCTCCAAACGTACACGATGAAGTCGTTGATATTTATTTTGCAGCGTTTGTTTTTTTTTTTTTTGTAAAGTAAGGAAGCCCATTTCCACCAAGAAAATAATAATCAGACACTAAGGCAAGAATATGACTTAAAGGGAATATTATGAGATAATCAGTCATAATTTGTACTCACTTGTTGCCACCAAACAGAAGAAAACATTACATTATCATATTAGTATATTATATTATATTAAACGTGATGACTCTAAAAGTTAAAATAATAATGACATGTCAATGTCATAATTTTGAGTATTGGATCAAAACCATAAAATATAAACATTTTGACTTAAAATTAACGAAATTCTGATTACTTAAATAATATGCCATAATTTATATATCTCATAATTCTAGTTAAAAGTCATAATTTTTACCTTCTAAATCTCATAACTAACTTAACGTGGTGTATTTGGGCTTCCATAGAACTGAAGTTATTGTAGCCGGTACTCGTTGTGTCTCTGTACTCTGGATTTGTGTGTCAGTTATGTATAAAAACGTGATTTCAGATTTTATTTCAGCCGATGTCATCCTGTCGTAAAATGTGGAAAACAGTGAGTTCCTGCAGCAAGTCTGGATGCTGACTGAATAATTGTTTATTGGCTGGTTCTTTGTTTTTATGTTTGTTTGCCAGTAAAAACTCAAATTCCTCCTGAAGCTGCATGCTAATGTACAAATCTATACGTATGTAGCCTTCTTTTTTATTAACACTTGTTAATGGTTTGTACGGTTTTGTACATAGAATAGTTCCAGTTTGAATCTTAGTGGTGTTAAAGATATTTTTCTTACAGCTGATAAACTTTAGTTTAAAGGTTTGGTCACAGTGACGTAGAAGTCCAGAATGGAGATGGACTGATTAAGGTTTAATGATATCTACTTCCAGTTAAAAAAGCTGTTTGTTTTGATGACGACACTTCCTGAAATACATACAGTATTTATGTAATTTGTTTTATTATTTATAGTTGCACCATTTTTTAGAGTCCAGACCTTAATTTTGATGCATCAATGAAAAAAACAAACACCAAATCTGAGATAAAACTGTATTTCTTGTAGGATTTCTTTGGTTAAACGGTTCTGACAGTAAAATTTCACACTGCACAAAATCACATCTTTTGTTTGCAAGAAGCAACAGAAACTCAATGATTTAACTTCCTGCTCGACATGAATTCAGACTTTGTGTGGAAATATGCAAAATAAGCTCATTAAATAGTCACAAAATTCGATCTACTTGATTTGTGTACGTTAAGACTTCATCTTCATCTTCATCTTCAACCGCTTATCCGGGGTCGGGTCGCGGGGGCAACAGCTCCAGCAGGGGACCCCAAACTTCCCTTTCAGGGCCACATTAACCAGCTCTGACTGGGGGATCCCGAGGCGTTCCCAGGCCAGTGTGGAGATATAATCTCTCCATCTAGTCCTGGGTCTTCCCCGGGGTCTCCTCCCAGCTGGTTGTGCCTGGAACTCCTCCCTAGGGAGGCGCCCAGGAGGCATCCTTACCAGATGCCCGAACCACCTCAACTGGCTCCTTTCAACGCAAAGGAGGCAGTCCTACTCCGAGTCCCTCACGGATGACTGAGCTTCTCACCTTATCTCTAAGGGAGAGGCCAGCCACCCTCCTGAGAAAACCCATTTCGGCCGCTTGTACTCGCGATCTAGTTCTTTCGGTCATGACCCAGCCCTCATGACCATAGGTGAGAGTAGGAACGAAGATTGACCGGTAGATAGAGAGCTTTGCCTTCCGGCTCAACTCTCTCTTCTTCACAACGGTGCGGTACAGCGACTGCAATACCGCCCCCGCTGCTCCGATTCTCCGGCCAATCTCACGTTCCATTGTTCCCTCACTCGTCAACAAGACCCCGAGGTACTTGAACTCCTTCACTTGGGGTAAAGACTCATTCCCTACCTGGAGTAGACAATCCATCGGTTTCCTGCTGAGAACCATGGCCTCTGATTTTGAGGTGCTGATCCTCATCCCAGCTGCTTCACACTCGGCTGCGAACCGATCCAGTGAGCGCTGGAGGTCACTGACCGATGATGCCAGCAGAACCACATCATCTGCAAAGAGCAGCGATGAGATCCTCAGCACACCAATCTGCAAACCCTCCTCCCCCCGACTACGCCTCGATATCCTGTCCACGAATATCACGAACAGGATTGGAGACAAGGTGCAACCCTGGCAAAGGCCAACGTCCACCGGAAACGAGTCCGACTTACTGCCGAGAACCTGGACGCAGCTGTACGTTAAGACATGAAGTTCAATTTTTTTTCCAGCACGACTTTCAACAACATATTTTTCATGCTTTTTCCGATGAATGTCCAGGATCAATTTTCACTTGTCTTTGACTTGGTTAGACTTAGGCGACAAAACTACTTAATTAGCTTTAGGAAAAGGTCATGATTTGGGTGGCAAAAACTACCAAGTTAGCATTACGAATAAATCATGGTTTGAGTTTAAACTACACAGGTAGTGGCGTAACGTAAGTACGGACATTACTTGACAAAAACTCTTTAGCTTCAGGAAAGATGGTGGTTTGGGTTTAAACTACACCAGTATTCAAGAGGCAACATAAACACAATTTATTGATTTAACTATCTGCTTGATTTCATACAAATATCTCCAACTTAAATTTAGGCAACGTTTCCGAGAGCTTCTGGTGTGGTTACTTTTGAAAGACCTCCACAGATATTTTGTTCATGTTTCATAACTGTTAATATTCAAAGAATATTGTCGGAGGCATATCTTTTCACCAACTGTAATGAGAAACGTTCTCAATAAGGTTCCCACGACATTCCCTCAATCCAAAAACGTCTGCTCTTTGAAAACAACGTAGATTACATCGTTATTTTTGTTACCGCTTGTTTACTACAATGTACAAAATTAAAATAATTTTAAAAGAAGAGAAGAATAGGCAAACTATTTGGTTTTTGTTTGGTTAAATCTGGAATACTGATATCAGAAAACCAAATCAATCCATCCTTAGTGGTGTCTGCTCAACCGTTAGCTAGCTTAGCGGTGTCCTGTCAAATGTTAGCTAGCTTAGACGTGTTCTGTCAACCATTAGCTAGCTTAGAGGTGTCCTGTGAACCGTTAGCTAGCTTAGAGGTGTCCTGTGAACCGTTAGCTAGCTTAGAGGTGTCTCGTCAAATGTCAGCTAGCTTAGCGGTGTCCTGTGAACCGTTAGCTAGCTTAGGGTGTCTGTAGTTAGAGGGTCCTGTGAACCGTTAGCTAGCTTAGAGGTGTCCTGTCAAATGTTAGATAGCTTAGCGGTGTCCTGTGAACCGTTAGCTAGCTTAGAGGTGTCCTGTCAAATGTTAGCTAGCTGTGTCCTGTTAAATGTTAGCTTGCTTAGAGGTGTCCTGTCAAACGTTAGCTGTTGCATGTTAGATTTAGAGAAGTATTAAATTTGCACGAAGTCGAGTAGATTCAGACGCTGTAGCAGCTGTAGATTTAGACAATGCTCACTGAATATGACAGTGGCAGTAGCGTGAGCGCCGTGATCCGATTCTTCCATTAGTTACTCTACACTATTTTATTACAATTTTGTAGTGAAAAGTTAAACAAGTCAGATGTTTAAAATATTTAAGTCAGATGTTTCAGTTTCATGTTTGTGTCCAGTAAGGAAATAGGATGTGTCTAGTTTAGACTAGCTTAGCATAACGACTGGAAGCAGGGGGAACATGCTAAGCTAGCTCCATCAAAAGAGAAATCACTTTTAAAAAAAATCTAATTTACCTGCTATAACTCATTTTGTGAAGCTAACATAATGTTATGTTCAATAACATTAGCTAGTTTAGTTCATGGTAGTGACAAACAGCATATCCAACATCGAATGCTAGCTATTTGTGGTAAACTGTTGTTATTATAGCCATGTTTACAGATAATAATGTTTGTTTGTTTGTAGCTGTAACATGGAGGAAGCCTAAAACTGTTAAAGCTAAATAAAAGCTAACGTCTTTGGCCAAGTTTAGCACGAACCAGGTGAGTAAATGGAAATGTGAAAAGCAGACATAGTAGCAACAGTTAGCTGTTTGTTTACCAACAACTGCTGTTAGGCTAGCAGTTTCCCCAGTCTTTGTGCTAGGCTACGCTAACAGCACATCCTGGACCTATCTCTGTCTCAGAGATTAAACTAACGTTAAGATTTAAAATGTCTGACTGTCTTTAACCTCTTGAGATTCTTGTGTCACGGCTGCATTTCTGTGGGTTGTCTTTTGGCTTTGACGCTGTTTGTCCCGGTCAGGTGTGTCAGTGTGTCAGGTGTGTCGGGTGTGTCAGTGTGTCAGTGTGTCGGTGTGTCAGTGTGTCAGGTGTGTCAGTGTGTCAGTGTGTCAGGTGTGTCAGTGTGTCGGGTGTGTCGGGTGTGTCAGTGTGTCAGTGTGTCGGTGTGTCAGTGTGTCGGGTGTGTCGGGTGTGTCAGTGTGTCAGTGTGTCGGGTGTGTCAGTGTGTCGGGTGTGTCGGGTGTGTCAGTGTGTCAGTGTGTCGGGTGTGTCGGGTGTGTCAGTGTGTCAGGTGTGTCAGTGTGTCAGGTGTGTCAGTGTGTCGGGTGTGTCGGGTGTGTCAGTGTGTCAGTGTGTCGGGTGTGTCAGTGTGTCAGTGTGTCGGGTGTGTCAGGTGTGTCAGTGTGTCAGGTGTGTCAGGTGTGTCAGTGTGTCGGGTGTGTCGGGTGTGTCAGTGTGTCGGGTGTGTCAGTGTGTCAGGTGTGTCAGTGTGTCAGTGTGTCAGGTGTGTCAGTGTGTCAGTGTGTCGGGTGTGTCGGGTGTGTCGGGTGTGTCAGTGTGTCAGTGTGTCAGGTGTGTCAGTGTGTCGGGTGTGTCGGGTGTGTCGGGTGTGTCAGTGTGTCAGGTGTGTCAGTGTGTCAGGTGTGTCAGTGTGTCAGTGTGTCGGGTGTGTCGGGTGTGTCGGGTGTGTCGGGTGTGTCAGGTGTGTCAGTGTGTCAGGTGTGTCAGTGTGTCAGGTGTGTCAGTGTGTCAGTGTGTCAGGTGTGTCAGTGTGTCAGTGTATCAGGTGTGTCAGGTGTGTCAGTGTGTCAGTGTGTCAGGTGTGTCAGGTGTGTCAGGTGTGTCAGTGTGTCAGGTGTGTCAGGTGTGTCAGGTGTGTCAGGTGTGTCAGTGTGTCAGGTGTGTCAGTGTGTCAGTGTGTCAGTGTGTCAGGTGTGTCAGGTGTGTCAGTGTGTCAGGTGTGTCAGGTGTGTCAGGTGTGTCAGTGTGTCAGGTGTGTCAGGTGTGTCAGTGTGTCAGGTGTGTCAGTGTGTCAGTGTGTCAGGTGTGTCAGTGTGTCAGGTGTGTCAGGTGTGTCAGGTGTGTCAGTGTGTCAGTGTGTCAGGTGTGTCAGTGTGTCAGGTGTGTCAGTGTGTCAGGTGTGTCAGTGTGTCAGGTGTGTCAGGTGAGCTGTACAATCTCTACTTTTAGTTCGATGTCTCAACTTTTTGGTCAAAGTAAACCAGCATGTCGTCATCTGGCTGCGATTTGTTCCACATCTGTTTTAAATAACAGATTATTCTGCTCTGCTTCTGTGAAAGAACACGTTATTGTATTAGTGATGTTTCTGACAGCATTAATGTTTGAATCATATTTTATTACTTTGTGATGATTTCATTGAAAGGGCCTGTACATTTTGTAAATGAACTGACTAATAAAAACTAGTTTTCCTTGTCTGAAATGTCTGTTATGTTTTCTATTATTTTCATTTTTCACTTGTGCAGCAGTGATGCAACTTTTACAGAAGCTGTGAAGCTTCTTCTGAGACTTACTGAAGTTTAATATTCAGGATCATTAGAATTCATTGAATTCAATCTTATGTTACATTATTTCGTGTCATATGTTCCAGTGATGCTCTTCCACGATGCTCCGCCTGGTTACACACATTATGTTACATTTCACCATGTTATGTTTATATTACATCACTTTAAGTTATGTTGTTGTATCACGTAATGTTAGGTTTCATCATGTTATGTTTGTTTTGTTTATATCATATATATATTTATATATAACTTGAAGTTATGTGATGCTGTGTTATTTTTTATGTAATGTCGTTTCACCATGTTATGTTATGCTCGTTACTTTATGTTATGTTTTATTTATGCCATATCATTTTAAGTTATGTAATGTTTTATGTTGTACTGTGTTGATTGTGTTGTTTCACCATGTTATGTTATGTTTTGTTGATGCTACATTAAGTTATGTTATGCTGTGTTATGTTGATATATCACATGATGTTATGGTTTGCCATATTATGTTGCGTCACATTATGTTATGTTTTACAGAATCTCAGTGCAGGAAGTTTAATATACTCAGGCTGGTACATGTTTGAATTTAATTAAATTCTTTTTGTTGTTTTATTTCATGTTATATTGTGTCACCGTGATGATATTATGCTGTTATACAGTATGTTATACACCATTTAATGTCGTTTTCATGTTTTAAGTTACGTTACATTATACCACATTTCATAATGTTATGTGATATTACGTTTCATCTTATGTGATACGGGACATTTATACATGTTATATTCTTCTGCTTTATAACATGATGTTATGTTTTCTGTGACATTGTACCATCCTATGTTACATTACAGAGTTATGCATCTTGTGCCCACATGATATAAAATATATCTAATATCTTGTGTGTTATGTAGTGTGCAGAGCTTATAACATGTGTACATGACTATAATTTGTATGTACAAACTAATAGTACCTGTTATGGTTGCAAGTTATTACTATTGTGCACACAGTACAGAACTTTTTCTTTTCTTATGACTCACAAACACAACACAGCAGTTTCATAATAATAAGTTATTATTATTATTATTATTATTATTATCCCTCTCACTGTATACTTGAATCCATCATGAGTAGGTCACAGCGATCCTTTTAGTTTGTCTCTATAATTACACATCAGAGCTGCTGTTTTACTCTCATGATGACAGAAACCTGATCACCAGAGGATGGATGAAGATGAAGATGATGATGAAGATGAAGATGATGATGAAGATGATGTAGATATTTTCAGGGTGTTTGTCTCAGTGTGTTTTTATAGCATGTGAACGTGTCTCCGTCAGAGAGACGTAAGTATTTTACCTCTAAATACTATAATGTTATTTTTGCTCTCTGGGTCGTTGTGAACCCGACACCTTGTAACCAGGCCTGGTGACGTCACCATGACGTCATCATGGTGCCAGACTTTTCCCCCCTCAATGAACTGAAATAATTAAAAAATATATATATATATATTAAATATTAGAATTTTAAATTAGAATAAACTGTTTTTTCGTTTATTATTTTCAATAATAAAAATAATAACAAGTTTATTATATTTTATATGCATTATTACATTTTTATAGTTTTTATAACTATAAACAGTGAAAGGGTGTTTTTTTTCTTAGTGTGACTCAGGAATGTGATTGGCTGCCTTCAGATGACGTCATGTTTCCTCTTCACACCAGTTTATGAGCAGTTTTTCACCCCCCCCCCCCCCCCCCGGGTCTCTCCCCGGTTTGGAGCCGCTATAAATACGCGGAGGTGTCACCGTGGCCGCGGAGCCCCAGGTCCTGAGGAGTGCTGGTGCTGGTGGCGGGGTCCTGGGTGGGGGGCACCGGCCTGGTCCCGCCCCGCTGCCCCGCCGCCGCCCAATGAGCAGCGGCCCCCCTATCAGTGCGGGATTAGAGGATGCCGGGCTCTAGTTGTATATGGTCATGGAGGGGGCATTCCTGGGAGTCCAGCACAGTGACGCCGAGCTTTTTAAACCTCGGATCCACTTCTCCTCCACCCGCAGCCCCGACTCTCTGCAGGCCGCCACGCCGCCGTCTGCGCGTCTTTACCCGGACACCGGAGCGAGTCAGTCCGGAGGAACAACTCTTCTTTTCTCCACTTCTTCTTTTTTCTTATTACAGGAGCTCATGACTCAACCGGGCTGGATTAACTGATTCTGGATCTGCTCTCTGACCGGAGCCCACGCTTCCACTCAAACTTTGGTGAAGTGTGTCAATCCCAGCAGGCTCTGCGCTGCCCCTTACCGCTCCTCTTCTTCTTCATCTTTTCTCTTTTTTTTCCTCCTTTCCTTCTCTTCCCACTCGGTGCTATAAAAGCGGGGCACCATGATGAGCAACAGCAGCTACTTGGAGCCGCAGCTGCCGCCGCAGTTCTACCAGAGCACCGCGGACATCGGCGAGGAGGAGGAGGAGATGCCGGCCACCGAGAAGGACCTGGCCGAGGACGCTCCGTGGAAAAAGATCCAGCAGAACACCTTCACCAGGTGGTGCAACGAGCACCTGAAGGTGATCAACAAGCGGATCAACGACCTGCAGAAGGACCTGAGCGACGGGCTGAAGCTCATCGGGCTGCTGGAGGTGCTGAGCCAGAAGAAGATGTACAGGAAGTATCACTCCAGACCCAACTTCAGGCAGATGAAGCTGGAGAACGTTTCCGTGGCCCTGGAGTTCCTGGAGAGAGAACACATCCGGCTGGTTTCCATCGGTGAGTGACGCACAGCGCGCACGGGCCGCGTTTGGAGACATTTTACGCACATTTTACGCAAAACACAACTTATTAAACAAGCTGCGCGTGAGAGCTGAGAGACGCACTTGAAGTTCAGGCTACAGTGATGAAGATGAAGATGAAGGTATATTATCGTCATGAGCTCAGAATCCACAAAGACTCCAGAAATGCTGAAAATTTATTACTTTAAAAAACAACAACAACAACAACAACAAAAAATCCAGCCAATAGGCTAATTAGTAACTTAATGGTGGTAATGGTTTACCTAATAAAAACCCTTAAACCCCCTTAGAATCCACCAATTATCCATTAAGGGGTTTCTACCCCTCAACAAACCCTTAATCCACACTGAGCCTCCATTAATTAACCTCAAATCTATAATCACTTTTAGTAACCTTTGCTTTTCCACCTTAACTGAGAAATTAAAACACCTTAACATGCAAATTCAGATGCTTCGCATACTTTTTGGTCAAATTTAAAGGGGTTTTTACCCCTTAAAATACTTCAAATATATAAAAAGCGATTAGAGATACCCTGATATAAAGTACTGATTGATGAATGGTCCTCTCACAGTACAGCTGCTCAGTCAATGGTCCAGCGTGTAAAGCTGACAGACTGAATGTTTTCAGACTGTAATCAGCTGATCTGAGGTCAGTTTCTTCATAAATCTGCAGCTGAAAAAAGGAGCAGATCAGAGGACTTACTGAAATGTTCTCATCTGAAACATGAAACCTGAAAGAAAAGCATCATTTCATATGTTAACAGTCACAGCTGTGGTGTGGATCCTTCTAGAAGGACCAGAGGCAGACTGACTGAGCTCCGATCCTAATCTCAGGTTTAACTTTTAACTCAAGTCTAAAAGTCAGACTGAGGGAAAAATACTCATGAATACATTCAGTCACCGAGACCACGAGACTTCTGCTGCAGCAGCCGCTAACGTAAAGTTACTGTTAAAGCAGGAAGTGTTTTAGGAAGCAGGAAGTGTTTTAGGAAGCAGGGAGTGTTTTAGGAAGCAGGGAGCGTTTTAGGAAGCAGGAAGTGTTTTAGGAAGCAGGAAGTGTTTTAGGAAGCAAGAAGTTTTTTTTTTTTTTTTTTTTTTTTTTTTTTTTTTTTTTTGGTCAAAATATATACAACAAACAGGCATACAATTCTTTTTATCCACACATAGAACCGGTGCTTAAAAAAAAAAAAAGATAAATAAATAAATAAAGAAGAAATAATAACATAACATAACTAAAATTAGCTAGGGTCTTCTATGCAAAGCATACTTTTCAATTAAACTTGTAAGTTTCAACGCATTTTTCCCTTTCATAATTTTTAGGGCTTTTACAAAGGAAAGAAACTCATTCTGAAACACAATAAATTTGGGTTTAACTTTCATAAATTTACATTTGTGTATATGATATTTACCAAGGATGAGAATATTATTAATCAGGAAATCCCACTCATTGTTGTTCAAAGCAAGTCCATAAATAATGTCCTGTTGAGAAAAAGGTTCCAATCTAATATTTGTGTACAGCCAGTCATGTATATCAGTCCAAAATAAATCAGAAAACACACATTGAAAGAACAAATGATCAGAAGTTTCAGGTTGATCACAAAAGACACAATTATTGGTTTCAAAGCCAAATCGCTGTCTTAACAATTCACCGGATGGATAAACGCCATTTAAAATTTTAAAATGGATTTCTTTTGCCTTTGGATTTATAGGGAATTTTAAGTATTTAGTGCGTAAGGAATATATAATATCTTTGGAGAAGATTTGTTTTATAGAGTTTCGAAAAGACAGTAATGGGTATGCTACATCATCTGGAAGCAAGAAGTGTTTTAGGAAGCAAGAAGTGTTTTAGGAAGCAGGAAGTGTTTTAGGAAGCAGGAAGTGTTTTAGGAAGGCGGGAGTATTTTAGGAAGCAGGGACTGTTTTAGGAAGCAGGAAGTGTTTTAGGAAGCGTTTTAGGAAGCAGGAAGTGTTTTAGGAAGGCGGGAGTGTTTTAGGAAGCAGGGAGTGTTTTAGGAAGCAGGAAGTGTTTTAGGAAGCAGGGAGTGTTTTAGGAAGCAGGGAGTGTTTTAGGAAGCAGGAAGTGTTTTAGGAAGCAGGAAGTGTTTTAGGAAGCAGGGAGTGTTTTAGGAAGCAGGAAGTGTTTTAGGAAGCAGGAAGTGTTTTAGGAAGCAGGGAGTGTTTTAGGAAGCAGGAAGTGTTTTAGGAAGCAGGAAATATTTTGGCTGCAGCTGGAAGTGAGAGTTTGAAACTGAGTTCTGCTCTGGTTTCACTTCCATAGACTCTTCATATCACATACCAGTCTGACTCGGACTGGTTCATATCACATACCAGTCCGACTCGGACTGGTTGTCCGGTCGACAGACTAGGCTTGTATCGGGAATGTTTGGTCCTGATGTGGCAGTGAAGAGCTTTTTCTGTTGTCATAGCGACTAAAAAGTTCTGAATTTGAGTTAATTAATCAATTAATAAGAAGTGAATCTGTTAC